>JAUMHI010000043.1:13832465-13882822 GCA_032359435.1 Enteromius unitaeniatus
CTGCTTTGTCTGCAGCCCTTACCGGGAAATCCTCTAACGTTAGTTTCTCATAAAACAAAACAAGCGTTCATCCGTTGCTGTAGGTGGCGCCCATCACCAAACGGAGACTAAATTCACTGTTATTTTCTCAATGCCGTCCTTCACGCCATGACATGATTAGCTGACCGAAGTGGAAAGTTGCCGGGACAGGGCACTGGAGTACCAGTGAGCATATTAAAGAGGGCCAGGATGAACACAGCGCTGAAACACTGGAGGGAGGCGGCGACGGTGATCTTGGCAGCCGGCCTGAGACACGCTCAGAGCGCGGACTCTCTTAAATCAGGTCTGGAGAGAGTTTCAGACATAGCCCACAGATCCGCCTTTGATTATCAAGTGCTGCTTTTGAAACGCAGCGGCAGCAGCGGCTTTATGCCCAATGCCTATGTGTTTCCCGGGGGGCTGGCGGACGCGTCTGACTTCTCCAGCGAGTGGCAGGAGGTCTTTAAATCTTTCACGAAAGCGCCCAACTACGGCATCGGACTCGTCAAGCAGCCGCCGGAGACCAGGCCGAGCATTTTCGCCACGGACAGAGCGCAGCTGGGGTCACCGATCCCCGGAGACGTGGCTTTCAGGTTATGTGCCCTGAGAGAGACGTTTGAGGAGTCTGGTGTGCTCCTGGCGGTCCCCAAACACGAAGAAAGCAGGATTCGCGTGCGCACAGAGGGTACTCGGGACAGTGACCCCCAGCCAACCCTGACCGCACCGTGGGACAGAGACGTGCTGGCAAAGTGGAGGTCTCTGGTTATTAGTGACTCGACGAATTTTATTAAGATGTGCAAGGAGCTGCAGTGTCTGCCCAACATCTGGGCGCTACACGAGTGGGGTAACTGGCTGACCCCTATCGGCGTATTGGGCAAACAGAGGCGCTACGACACAGCCTTCTACCTCTGCTGTCTCGACCACACGCCACACACGCTTCACGACCAGAAGGAAATAGTTCATTTTAAGGTGCGTTTTGAACAGTTGGACTCGAAGGTATATTTGAGCAATTCACGCGTTCGCGACCAACTTGTGTCCAGCTAACGTTAAGCTTAGCGAAGTTACGGACTTTGCTCTTTTACTATTTTGACGTTAAGTCACTGACTTATCCTAACTGGTACAAATGCTCAACTTTTGCGACATGCTCACTGCCTTGTTTCGCAGTGGTCCAGTCCCTCTGAAGTGCTGCAGAGCTATAAATCAAAGGAGCTCTGGCTCGCCCCCCCTCAGTACTACGACCTCGGGCGAATGTGCCGGTTTCCAGCTCTCCGAGACCTCCATCGCTTCGCCTGGCAGCGGGCAGTGGAGGGCTGTGAGCGGTGGCTGCCTGTTCACATGGTGGCGCCTGACTGCGTGGCAAGCGTTTTGCCAGGTAATTCAAGTTAGAAATAAATAAACATTTCTGCTAATTATTGTCGTTTTTGTCAATACAAAGTTTCTCTTCATTAATACATAGGGGATACATTTTACCCAGAAAAAGTGGACCCTTCTGGAAAAAGCGGTGGCATGGTGAAAATTGATAAAAGTCTAGAGGAGCTCCAGCAGGACAGTGTGAACCTGCATCGTATGGTTGGGCAGGATCCATATTCAATCTCTGTCCAAATGAACATCACACCCAAGTACAACCACCTGTCTCCTCTCTTTGATACAGATGTTGACAAGCCCTCCAAAACCCACAGTAAACTCTGACACTTACCTGCTGAACAGGTGCAGGACTGGACAAACTTTTTTTCCTACTTAACGGAGTGGCACTTGAGTTGTTCAATGTGGTTTAACATACGCCTCCCTGACTTCTGTCATCTCATATCACCTTGTTGATGTGATAACTGCTGGTTACATTTTTTAAGTTCTCTTTAATTAAAAAAAAAAATAACAGATGTAAAGTTTGCATTGTCACAGTTCTTAGTTAACGAGGCAATAAAGAGTAAATGTCACTTTGAATCATTTTCATTTGTTAAAAGCTCAACTTTTTCCATACTTTGCGTTTGCTCGTAGGGTCCTGTATTTAGCAAACAACCTGAAAAATAATTTAAATCTAGATAAAGTACAATGAGTAAGTCAATGTCATTGAAAAAGTCACACTTAAAGCATGATGTGCATTTCTAGCATCTTTAAATTCATCGAAAAATTAATTCAGACACGATGTGTGTGAATGTTTTCAAACAGTTTAATCATACATAAACTAAAGATAAACTACCAGATGACTGCTTCATGGGTGTCCATTGTGTTATATTTCTGTAGAGACAGTAGCGTGAAATCCTTAACCAACCTTATACAACATTTGTTTCAGACATTTAATCAATTCTGCACTCTCTACACTTCCAATGAAAACCACACAACTTAAATGACAAAACAACTAAAAGAAAAAAACACCTTAATTCAATTAAAGGCTGTTTTGTGGAGTTGATTTTTGTTTGCATTTGGTTACTTTGTACAGGTTGATGTTTGGTCATGGTGTTACTGTCTACATGCTTCTACTTACTGGGATTTACATTGTGAAACAACTTATGAAGTAGAAAAGGCAAAATCTGTACAAATCTTAAATGTTAAATACAATCACTCTGTACCAGTAATGACAAACATCCCACAGGAAATTTTCTCAGAGTACATTTAAACTCACAAAACAGCAGCTTAAAATCTAAATAGAAAACAACCACCTCAACCCCCAAATAGATTAGTCTGTCAGAATACATTTTAAAAAGAAAAAGAAAAAAAAACCTTTCAAAATGTAGCTCTTCATTTGTGGAGATATGCCTAAAGGCTTAAGGGGGCAAAGCTGCAGTTGAGCTCTACCAATTAGTCCAGAACTTCACAACTTATACAGATGTCAGAATGGAGGAAAAAAAACAAAAAAACACCTTAAAACAGACCAACTGTTAGGTTGTAATACATTTTCATTAACTGAACAACATCAAGAGGAGCATGTGTTTTTGCTGTTGTAGGCACAATTTATCTCGAAGGACTCATTTGAAACCCACTTCAATTTTTAGAACAATACAAATGTTAAAACTCACTTTAACCCATAAGATAAACACACACACACAGTATTGTTTTTAAATCTTAAGCCATCAAAATGAGACCACATGTCATTGCAGCGGGAGCCATAAGCATGATGTCAAACATACTGTAAATGTAACCAACAGCAACATGCAAAACTTTTGGCACCACTTTATTCATCTTGACTTTTTGAAACAGAACTAGATCACATTTTGCTGAGGATTTCAGTGCACTTACAAAAAAACATGCATGCTTAATATTTACCTGTGACAAGAAATTCAACTCTGCTCATTCTATGCATTATTTCAGACTAATCCTGATTTTCACACAATAAGGAAATGAAAAACATGTGCCCGTGTTGGCTCGACACACAAAGAAGAAAAAAGGCAATTCAAGTGTCTATTGTAATGTCACTCTGTTAATAGAAACTCCCAAAATTACATCATGCCAACTAACCTAACACAAAATTACAAAGTTTATCCTCGATTTCAGCAAAATGTGACGAACACATCCTCTAAAAGATTTAGAACTAACAAGTGAGAGAAAGAGGGAAACACACCCACACTTGAACACACAAAAGTGATTCTATAAACTGAATGGCTGCTTTGAGAAGAGAAACAAAAATCAAAAAGGAGTACAATTAGAAGCGCTAGGAAGACTGCTGGAAAACAATAAAAAATATCCTTAAAGAACAAAATCTGAAAAATGAAAATTAAAAGCTTCTGCAAAAATCTAGTGGTTATGTTTGTAGATACGTTCTAGAAAAATAGACTCTTTGCTCAGAACAATTTTCATGAAACTTTTTACACTTTGAGCAGTCTTTCTAACGCTCCCCATTGGCAGCACAAATGAACATCACACAAAGAAACAAACAAAATGAGCAATCAATAAGCGTCAAAAGTTAACAAAAAGGTCAAGTGTGAAATTTCAAGCATCAGAGAAGCGAAGAGGACAACGGACTGGACGATGAACTTTTGACGTCACATCGACATGCTAGGCAAACGATGACAAACGGGCACGAAGATATCTAGAACAAAAACAAAACAAAAAATAACGAATAACAAACCTAGGTTAAAGCACAACGGAAAAGGAAGAGGGGATGAAAAAGAAAATCATGAATGATTATGTTTGCATGAAGAGGGGGCTTTCAAAGGTGCACACATCATCTAAACACAAAACATTGAATGCAACACAGGAAACGATGAAGAAAAGTGGGAAGGAGGAGGGAGAGATAAGCACCATGCCAGTGGTGAACAAAGGGAATAACATTAAACATCAACAACAACAACAACAACAACAACCTGCCTACTACAGCTACGACAACACTGTCCTCGACAGCAACGTTTCAACTATTTAAATGAAAAATGTTTGATTACTCACAACCGCATTTCGATTTTAGACCAAGGGAAAGAAAGAGAGAGAGAGAGAGAGAGAAACAAAAAGAAAAATTGTGCTTCAACGTTTCAGCTCTTTCAGTGAAAGTCCTTTTATTTTGTGCTTCAATTTTGAATTGTGAGGGACTGTGGAATAATGCATATTTGGAGCTGCTCATATTGGTTCTTATTCACAAAACACCCGTCACGGGTAACACAAATGGATACAATTTAGCTACATTGAACTCCGTGAAGGACGACAACATGATGGGACACAGAGCATCATTAAACGTATACAGAAATTTAAGACTCGATGTGTTTGGCACATTAGTGGAACTACTCTGCACTTGTGAGCGGTTTCAAGGCGCACAAATCAGCAGACCTTTGCACAAACGCCAGTCAATCTGCTCTGGATAAAAAGGAACAGAACTATGAGGAAAAATTCTGCCTAACAAACAAAAATCCCTGCCTAGAACAAGTTCACAAGAATCTTTGGATTGTTCAAAATGGTCATTTGTGTTGCACTCCCATTTTTCTTCCACTTAATGGTTTTGTAATGCATGTGTGAGGCACAGATCAGGGAGTGGACGTTCCCTGCACTAGCATCTAAGCGCTTCAAGAGGGGCTTCGCGCGCGGGTTTCGGTCTCTAACGTATGAAACAAACCGATAGGTGTACAGACCGGCATCTCTGCACTCGTTTCCTCACCTAAACTGAGATGAGTGTCTGTACTCATCTCTGAGGTTAACAAGAATTGGCTTATTTGCAATTAATCAATGAAAATAAAATGCACCGGTAATAAATACAACAAGCGTGCCGACCAGTGACGACAATAGTGAGGTAAATGTCAAAACAAATGAAAATAGTCTACAATATACAATTTTAACTCACTGCCACTCCGAGCTCGTTATATTGTGAGAAAATGAAACGCGACCTCTGATAACAGCACATTTCAGCATCCGTCACTAAATGTTGTACTTGGTTTAGAGATATTACACTGAGTATAGACCTTGGACTGAACCGTGGATTTGCTTCAGAGCTTTTTTTTAAAAAAAAAAAAAAGTTCTTGGTACTATTTTTAGACTAAACAGACGACACTACAACTAGTGAAAAGGGCCACACATCCGTTGTTTAAACAATCGGTGAATGCATCCACAAAACGTCACATTAGGATTCTACAAAAACACTGTTGAATCTTTTGAGTTGATTTTTTTTTAAACAACCGTTTTAATTCAGAGAAATTATTTAGGCAATATTATAAAACCTCTATAAAAATAGAAAAGGCATAACAGTTAAGTAATATACACTATCTGGATAATGTTTCGTCTCAGTTTCCATAAAAACAATCTTACCTCACGACCCTGCAGGACTCAGATTGCCATTAACCTTTTGATTACGATTTGAACACTTATTTACTGCCATGACCAACTGAAGCAAGCTGCATGGAGTAATTCCTAAATACAAGCTAGAATAGGATTGCAGGACGAGTCTCCATACACCAGGGTACAAGAGACCACCTGCAAACAGAGATAAAATACTTATTGAACACTCGCCATGAAAGTTAATTAAATTTCAGTTCAAATTATTCTGACAATTAAGCGGCAATTGTAAACTTCCTTCTTTCTGTTCTTGGCAGTATCGTCTCTCACTCTTCTCCAGAATGCAAATATTGCTAAAAGCTTCAATGCCAACCTCCTGAATTGAGGCGTAGGATAATGTATCAAATGACCATCAAAACAAAAAAGCGTGTTGTAGATTGTGTCTTTGCTCAAAAAATCTATACAAACGCCATTTTAAAACCATATGTGCTACCAGCAAAAAATCTTGGGTCAAAAAAGGTTTGTTTTTGTTTGAGGCTTTAAGAAAGGATTCATGAACTGAAATGAAGCACTCCGTCACTTCTTTCATACGTATTCTTTAGGTATTTTCACGTACCAGGCGAGTAGAATAATGGGCGAGAAGTTTTGGTCTGACAGAATGGTGAGAATGCCCTGAGAGTAAGTGTAGCATCTCCTGCAAACTACCAATACTGAATGATTAACCACCATCTATGAACCAACATGGGATATAATACCCTTGCTTTAGTGTTTGTCTTTTTACAATGTAAAACTATGAATGTAAAAAAAAAAAAAAAAAAAAACAAACAAACAAAAAAAAAAAAACAGAAAGCATCAACATTACCGTTTTTAGCTGAGCCCTCCAACAGAATACATAAAACAGACTTTGAAGCAATGTTACATCACCCTCATTGTGAAGACACAGATACATTAAAAATAAATAAATAAATTAGTGAAATAAATACATGAATTAAATAAAAAGGCATCCATGAAAACTGAGTCTAGTGGAGTGCAGCCTGACCTTCCAGATGCTCAAAACAATATTCAGGTGACTGACTGATTATCTTTTGCACCGATGCAGCAAGCCTCCTTCATTTTTTCTAGAAAGGCAGCATTGTAGGAGGCATCAGCATTACACTGTCCGAATGTACAATAAGAGTCTAGTGTAAACACAGGAGAACATCTACAGGGGCCAGACCATGGTGATCAACAGTCTAAGGGACTGAAAGCAGTCACGCAGGCTGGCTTTCATTGTGCAACATCCTTTGACGCAAAATTTATACACAGCAAACTTGTAATATGGCACCAAAAAGAAAAAGAAAAAAAAATAAAGACTCGAGGGAAAACAAAAAAGATCAACAACAACAAAAAAAAAAATTAGAAATATAAATGTGGAAAACAAAAATGAACTCTTTACTCCTTGGAACAAATTCTTAACAATTTGCATGTCGTCTTTGTTTTGAAGGTTAAGAGAGAAGATATGTAGGAAAGGCCAGAGAAGTAAAAGGAGGATTAGGAAAGGCGGGTGTTAAGGGTGGGTGGGGTCATTCTAACTTTCCAACATCACACTCCACTTACCAGAAAAACATTTTCAAACCAAGTCCATTTGAGAGTAAAATCACTCAGTATGGCTTGCTGTCATTTTTGGATCGTTTAAGTTGCACCTTCAGCCTCTTCATTCCAATCTGAAAACCGTTCATTGACTGAATGGCCGCCTGGGACGAAACTGGATTGTCGTAACTAACAAAGCCTGAAACAGAAGACCCAGACTCTAGTTACCCTCAGCACAGAACTCCCATCTAAGGCTTGTTTTCTGATTTCAGAGTTCTACGCTCAGCACAAGACAGCCAATGTTTCTGGAGTGGGGCTCGACTCACCAAAACACTTGCTAAGGTTGGTCTGTTTGTCAATAAAGACCTTGGCAGAGATAACATTGCCGAAAGGCATAAACATCTGCAGCAAATCCTGATCACCAAACTCTTGTGGCAGATGGTAGATGAACAAGTTTGCTCCTTCAGGGCCTTTAGAAAGACAGAGAGAAAACAGAGAGAAACAAAGATAACTTTTGACTCTTAAAGCCTGGAGCAGCCTTTTTATTTTCAATGAAGCTTCAACGCTTATTCGCTTTGTCTGGTTAAAAGAACATTCTGTGTTAAACACCATTTAAGCATGCTGCTGATCACCCAACATCCTCTGGTTGAAAAACTCATGTAAGTAAAGCTATCGTGCTGGAAGGCTTTTCTAGCTTGATGAAGGTCTGGTTAAGCATTACCGGCATAATTACTGTGCGCAGGTTTTGCTCCAGACTTCAAATCATGGCTGCCACTATATATACACACTTGCACATAAAAGAAGGATCAAATGTGGCTTTGCTGAAAAGCAGGTGACATCTGGAAAGAGGGCTTTCAGGATGAAGACCAACATCAAAAGTCTCAAATCAAATCATGTTTTCCTAATATACACTACCATCCGAAGATTTTTTTTTTTGCTTTTTATTCAACAAAGAATAAACTAAAAAACAAATCCTGGTTTCCACAAAAACAGAAACCCTTTGTTTTCAACGCAGATAATCGCAAATATTAACAAGGTAGCAGCACAGAAGCATCTTCAAGCAGGCTTGAAGTTGTATTTATCACAGAATGCTCAAGGAATTTATTGGCAGAGAGTATGGATCTCCATTTACTGTTAAACAAACAAACAAAAATATAGAAAATGGGCATTGTGGACAGTGATAATTATCTCTTACCCGCGCTCTGATTGGGACTTGCTGTTGCAGCATATTTAAAACAAGAATGAATCCTTAAAATGGTGATCACAAGAGCCACATCCACACACACACACACAAAAAAGCATTATGGGCCAACACATGCCCCAATAACTGACCCTGCTAGCATAAACTAGCAGTTTTATCTTACGCAGAGGTTGGCAATCTCCCAACCAGAAAAGCCGCTCAAAGCTCATCAGACCTTTCATGTGCTCACCTTCCTTCTGGCTTCCAGCGGCACTAACGTTCTGCTGGGACAGTAAACTCTGACTGTAGAGGCTGGGCAGAGCGGCAGCGGCATATTGCTGGATCCCAGAATAGGCTGCCTGAGTCAGAGCCTCCATAGCACTGCCTGAGCCATTCGAGAGACCTCCACTGCCCAGACCACCGTTCAGAGCAGCCATGCCTGCGCACACAGAAACACAGCTCAGCATTCAGACACACACGGGGGAATACTGATAGAAGCAAAGCACATTCAGAGACGGAGACAGAGCAGAAACACAAACAAGGCAAAGTTAAACACCTAGATCTTATTTAACATCAATTACAGGCACTTTGAACACAAGTGGCCAGCGCTCAGTATTGAGGTGAATGGGGTCCAAAAAGTACATTTACAGGTACTAGTAATAGTACAAGTTATTGTTTGCTATGGTCTCATTTTCATGGTAAAATTTTTTTTGAAAAATTATTCATCAACAAAATTAACACTGGAGTAAACAAGCTATTTTTCTTACTTGCTAGGGAGCTCATGTTGAGACCTGCTCCAGCACCCGCAGCAAGAGACTGAAGAGCACCTAAAGACGCCATGGGGTTCACAGAAGAACTAGTACTGGAGGTGGGAGAGGAACCCGCTGTGCAGAGGAGAGAAAACAAGAACCAGCTCTGACACATTACTAAGCCATCGCACATCTTGCCAATTCAGATTGGGCAATTCAAATTTCACATGCTCTCATTTACACAGACAGACTGAGAAGACGGCATACAGCTATGCCAGTAATCATCAAATCACAAAAGACTAATGGGAAGTATCAAGAATAATGGTACGTAGAATCATGCATGAGCAGTAAGATAGGTTAAAAAAAAAAAACCTGTTGTTTAGGTTAGAAGAAATTAACAAATTGAATTTTATTGTAAAATATTGCCAAAGGATTAGTTCACTTCCAGAATAAAAAAAAAAAAACAGGTCTCTTGACCTTTATTTCTTACTCACTCATTACTTAAATTAATGTTTTGTTTGGAAAAAATAGTAAAGCATGGTGCAGCCTCAATAATTGCCATTTAATGAACAAAAAGGAAAGTAATTGTTAGTTCATGATACCTAATGCATTAACTAAAGCCAATGTATTGAACTTGTACATCGACCAAAAACCTTACAGAGAGCATTTCTATTTCACAGACTGATAAGAAGCAAAGACATGAGGAGATTAAAAAGCGGGACCAACCCTTGTAGGCGTCCCAGGCAGATTGAGCGGGCTGTCCGGAAGGCGTACCTGAGCTGGTGAGGACGCTGAGAGGGGAGCTGGAGGTGGTCAGAGCACTGCTACCTGTGGGGGTGGCCTGCGTAGCACTTGCTGCTGCCGCCAATGCAGCCAGATTCTGCATGGCATTCAGACCTGCCGCAGACAGCAGACCACCCATATCATTATTGCCAACATTCACACACCCTCTTTTCACTGCACTAAAGCTAACAAATGACTTTTTAGGCATGCAACATAACAGGTTTATTAACAGCCGCCATCCTGGAGCACAGCGCACCAGACTCTCACCTGACATTGGATGGAGATTGTTGAGCGCATTTCCAGAGGACGCAGACTGTTGTAGAAGCTGCAAATAAAGCTAGACATTACATCAAAACAGAGAACAGAGAGAGTCAGGACTGCATCCAGGACTGTGATGGAGAGGAGAGGAGAGGAGAGGAGAGGAGAGGAGAGGAGAGGAGAGGAGAAGAGAGGAGAAGAGAGGAGAGGAGAGGAGAGATCAGGCAACAAGGCAAAATAATCTCATGTGGAGACAGAAACAAAGAGGAGCGAAACGGAGACATTCAAGGGGTATATAAAAATTAGAATGGCACTGAGGAGAATTAGAAAGGAGAAAGATGAAGATAGAAAGTTTTCACAGCACACCCATGGAGCAGCACTAACACATTCAAACAGGGTTACACATCTATGATGGCCCACATGAGGAAAACCAATAAACAGTACCTTTTAGGAGTAGCCAATCATAAACAATCAAGGATTTTAAGAATTAAGATTAAATGCACATAAATAATGGCCAAACACAGACCTGTAGCCCATGTGCTCAAACACTGCAGAAAAACACAGCAACATTTCAAAGGTGAATTGGACTGATTAAAAGGTTTTACTGCAATCTAAATAATCTAGATAATAATGCATTAAAAAAATACATATTTTATATGTAGCTAGGGGTGTTGCAATATAGTGGTACTAAAGACAAAAGTGATACTTAAAAAAATTAAATAGAGTAAATGTTTACACTACACTTCTCTCTAATCTTGTAAATAATCCAGCGCCAGTATCTGCTCGATGTGTAACATACTAGTTTCAACCAGCCATAAAACAGGAAACAAGATGAAGTCACATGCTGCACAAACCATTATGGGAGAAGATTACTGGCAAAAGTATACAGCTGTGGTTAAAAACTCCCTACATGAGATTCACTGGCCAAATAGTGCTTCTAAATGTGTTAATACTGCAGATAACACAATCATAACGCTACCATAAATACTTCTGGCCATGAAAATCATTGAAATTTGAGTATCGTGACAGTCCTAGATGGAACAAACCCCAGCCCTCACGTACCAAACACAAATGCTTTCATAGCGGAAGTGCGTTATGCAGTATATGTAGTGAAGTTTGCATGTTTTTCAAACGGTCCTCAATATTATCATGGTTTCTACGTGCATAGACTTCAGATGCAACACGATCTGTCCTGTGTACTCACTGCAAGATACTGTGGCCCTAGTGAGTTCAGTCCTGTAAGATTTCCCCACATGGAGGCAGCATTGAGCTGTTGCATCTGTTGCTGCAGCTGTTGGGCGATCCGTTTCTGTTCTTTATCCTTCTGCGTGTCTGCAAACTTTACCACAATGGGAGAAGAACAGCCCTACGGGACACATGCAAGCAGAAATTAAAATGCAGCACAGAATTTAATTTTAAGCAATTAATGCAAGGAGTCAAGAAAACAAACACCAGGTTTTCACCAATATGTCTCTAACATGTTACCACAGTGCCTCAGGCGTTCAAAATACACCACCATTCATAAATTTGGGGAGAGTGTGTTTTTTTTCTGGCTTGAAAAACACTTATTCTTGAAGGATGCGCTGAATTGATCAAAAGTATAAGCAACATTTACAAATAAAGCTCTGTCTCATGCTGTATTTTTAACATTTCCTTTAAAGAAATGGAATGGCATTACACAATTGTTTTTATTACGACTTAATTTTTAAAACATCTTAATGATGCTTCTATTGAATGGTATTTGCTGTATACTATGCATAAAGGCCTGGGCATTAGGCACAGAAATATCAAGCTTAACCGCAGAAATGATATGCGTTTACCTCCATGGTCTGTGACTGATGCATGGATTTGATGGCAGACTGGGCCATCTGTCTCGCTGTGAATGTGACGAAGGCACAGCCTGCGGACAAGCGTGAAAGTAAATGCAAAAAGGACACCAACTTTTGTGATAAACAATTACAGCATAAACAAAAAGTACTAATGAACTACCACACAGAACATTAAAACAGGGTTCAGGCCCGGTCTCTTTGAAAAGCGAATGGGTATGAGGGCTGCTGAGTCAATATGGGTCGTTCCTATCACTTAAGCAGTTCCCATGGTGATGGACAGCAAGTTCACTCAAGCCAATTCTAAAATAAATAGCGTGGGCCCCAATGTGCGTTATGTTCCCTTGGTTACTCTTCGGTTAACTTGAATCAAAGTGATTCTCTACACCGCAGGAAAAACAACAGCTAGAAACATAGAGAATAACGTTCCGAAATGAATGATTAAAGCGACCGTGCATATATTAGCAATTTGTTGCATGCGGTCACAGTTATATAACCTCTGATATCAGCTGCCATGTTGAGTCTGGGATAAATGAAGTCATTTTCATTCGGGCCGGCGGGAGCCAATTGAGTCTCATTTTTCTCTGATGGGTTGTGTCTGCAACTATTAGTTATGTGAAACACTGCCTCCTCAAAACAACTTAAATGAGAGCGAGCAGAGTGACTGGTGAAGATGTACTTCATGTTTATTAGTGTGCTACTAGAGCCCTGAGGGGAAAAACTAGAAGCTGCTGAAGCTCAATTCATTCAAAACATTCATAGTACTGCCTCCATTCCTGTATTTGTGGGTAGAGTATCCCATCGTGTGTGTGTAATTTGTTTTGGATGGCAGTAGCGATGATATACATGCATTTGAGCTCTCACCACGGCTCAGTCCGTCAGGACCTCTCAGTATGCGGCACTCCTCAATTTGGCCATATGGAGAAAACATGAGCCTTATGTCATTCTCATTGCACTTCTTTGAAATCATTCCAACAAACAGCTTTCGGTCTTCTACCGCTGAAATACAAGAAAAGCATGTTATGGCAGCAGTCTCTGCGCAGCTGTTTGACAGTCACTGTGGAAACTTCTTCAAGCGATACACTAATGTTCAAAGGTCTATAAGGTTTTGTAATTAACAGTAACTTTCCCCATTTTAACATGCGTTTTAAACTGATGACAATGCTGATTTTTCAGCATCACTTCATTCTGCAGAAATAAGTCTAATTTGCTCAAGTCAGGGTCAATAAATATCAATGCTGAAACAATGACCATGAATTTTTGAACATGAGCATGTGTGTCTCATTCTAGTCATTCTTGTCCATTAAAGTCACTCACCATTGTTTTTCTCACTGTCTGCAGGCTTCATCTGTATGGGATGATGCATCTGTATAGAGAGAAAAAAATTTAAATCACATGTGACTTATCAACACTGACATTTCCTAGCCGCCATAAGAAATCAGCTGTTTGAAAGCTTTAACAGCTCCATTGGGTGTACTGAAAAGCTTTTATAAACGCATGTCAGTATGTGTGCAGATTTGATGCATTTTAAGAGCAATAAATAGTAGAAAGCCAGTTCATCTGACAACACGCATGAGGATTAATGCATTTTTAATACAATAAAATAAAAAAAAGTAGATCCTTTTCTCACCCCTGGAAGAATCTTCATGTTGTGAAGGGCATTTTGTGCTTCTAATGCAGATTTACGGGTGTAATATGTGACAAAACAACAACCTGCAAATGCAATAAATGGTCTGTGAACCAAGTCCAAGTTGACAACATTTCCACTGAGACCAATTTCTAGATCTCCGTTCCAAACCCTAGTGAGCAGCATTTTAAGGAATCATTGGCACGTTTCTAATGCAAGGAGCATTCCAAAAAGTGGGCTACTTAATTACGCTGCCATCTAAGACAATTTGCTTTTATGCAGCACTGTGTGCGCTTGTGTGTGTGTGTGTGTGTGTGAGAGAGAGAGAGAAATGTGCTCACTAGGTTTTGGAACAAACTATAAGCTTTGAGAGTATCTGACATGGAAAATCTCTCAATCTGCAGTGTACGGACTGTCAAGTACCTTTACTCTGTGGGGGGTTCTGACTCCTGTCCCGCAGAACATTGATTTCATAAACTGCACCATAGGGCTCAAACAGCTCACGCAGCTGATCCTCTGACCACGTCCGGGGGATCTGACCCACAAACATCTTAATAGCATCAATGTCGGGCTGGTCTGGGTGGTCCAGAGACCCATTCATCTTCTTTGTTCTACAAAAAAAAAATATATACATAGATGCCCGTTTAATGAGTCTTAAGGACACGACCACGTAATATCGCCAATCTACCTGACAGATACAGCTTAAACACAACAAATCAAAGGATGCACACAAATCTCTTATTACCAAAAATGAAAACACTTAATATATACCCTGCTTAATTTATTAACAGTGCACCAGTGTTAGAACTATAGTATATTAACTGACTAATTGTATTTTTTTTTTTATTTGGATAACATTTAATAATTTAAACAATTAAGTAAATCTTATTTGCCATGAGAAAAAATTTAAATTAAAAAATTAAAACACACTTTACTTACGTAATATTGCAATAAAGAACTAAACTATGTTCTGTGAATGTGAGAGATCTCTGACTCATTATCCACTACAGGACAATAATAATAAAAAAAAATAACAGTGCTATCTGCACTACAATCAAGTTATATTTACAAAAATGCACTAAAATATTATGGGTCTGCAATATCAAGCAGCATAACAAGCGGTTTCTTAGCTTAAAATAACTGGAAGCCAATGACACTGGAAGTCACACACATTCAATTTACAAAGGGCCACATCACAAATTTAAAAATAAAATGGTTATTAGTGATTAGCAGTGCAAGCTAGAAGTAAAAACGGGGTGCTAAAGCATTCATTGCCTTATAAATTGTGAAGATCAAAGATTTTAGTAAAATCCCTACTCAATTATCCATAAAGTTATAATTGGTTCGCTCAGGTCATCCACAAGGAGAGAAATAACAACAACAAAAAAAATGCTTAAATTAGCTTACAACTAACTGAATTAATAACTGATGAAACAAAAATAGCTTTTTCTTTTGTATTTTGTCATGCAACAGACTGTAATAGATTAAAAAAAAAAAAGAAGAAGAAATAAATAAAAAAGAAAAAGAAAAAAATGGTTTCAAATTATGATGCATTTAGAAAATAGACTGGGTGAATTTCATTCTAACTTTAAATCAATAAACCACAAAAACTAGACATTAAAAAAAGAGAAAATGTCATACATCTAAAAAGTATAACAAAGTCTGGGAGGTGAAGGAAATCATCTTCACAGCGCTGCTTGACAAAGTGGAGCATGAGGGCAAGCAGTGAGTGACATCACTGACAGGCCTGAAGCACTGCTTCATCACTCTCTTCAGCAGCTGCTGATCAGTGGAGTGACAGACCTCTTTAAGATAAATACAGCATTGTGCTGCTGACAAAGAGCAGCATTAGCCAGCGGCTAAAAGCCAGATTAATGGCGTTTATCGATCCGAAGACAGCAGAGCTAATAAAACCTTCTACTCTGTCGATTTTACAGCAACCTGAACTTGTTCAGACAAGCAAAAAAACACAGATTCTCCAGACGATCACCCAATCAGGGACAGAGGATCACTAGACGTTCACTGGGGCGAAACTGATCAGTTACTGTCGCAAATCAGAACACGATGCTACAATTGAACAAACTAATAAAACAGAAGAAGAACAACCTGACATCTAGGAAAAGATGAGAAATAATCAAGATTGTAGGGCTGTGTAGAGTTGCTTTTTAGGCACCAACCAAATTGCTGTGATACCACTGGGTATATCTGTCATTCAGCACAGAACTAATAGGTTAATCTCATCTTAGCCAGCCAATAAGCATGCGGCATGCTTGATGTGCTAAATCAAGGGCTGGTGATTGGCCATCAAGGAAGAACACTAGTTTATACTGGTTACACCCAGAGACGTGACTCACATGCGAGGCTGCAGCGAGTAAGCCCATAAATGTAAGGCTATGTATACACTAGACGAGGATCATTTGAATTTAAAAGGGAGAATGCACTAATCCATACAGGCATTTCCAGTTACGACCAATTGTAAATTATGGTCTTGTAATCTTGTTGAAATGTTATTTGAAGCATTTCACAATTTAGGCTAATTGCTACCTGCTTAAAATTTCTCATGTAAATGCACTGTATTGTTATGGCAATGGTCAGAATCTCAGAAAGTCAGGAATATTATAAATGTGTGTTCATTATAAATCAGCTTCATGTTTTTCTGTTTTTTTTTTTTTTTAACAGAATGCAGACCAATGCTCGTTTGTCTTCTGAAAAAGCAGACAAGCTAGTTTTCTTGAACTGAGTAGTCTGAAGAGCTTAAATATACAACAGTGATACTCGAAACGGTTTGTTTTGCCCTGAAAACTATTTGCACTTATATATTTGGTTACATCTAGTTCTACTGTGCTTTTTTTTTTGTGTGGATGCATTCAAATTAGGATGAATACCATATGAATGCTGCCTTCAATATGAAGTCTATTTGTAACCCTGGACCACAAAACCAGTCATAAGTCGCTGGGGTATGTTTGGAGCAATAGCCAAAAATACATTGTATGGGTCAAAATTATAGATTTTTCTTTTTTGCCAAAACTCCTTAGGATAGTAAGTAAAGATCTCGCTCCATGAAGATATTTAGTCAATTTCTTACCAAAAATATATAAAAAGTAAATTTTTAATTAGTAATATGCATTGATAAGATCTAATTTGGACAACTTTTTAAAGGTGATTTTCTCAGCATTTAGATTTTTCTGTACCCTCAGATTCCAGATTTTTATATAGTTGTATCTCGGTCAAATATTGCCCAATCCATACAAATCATACGTCAACGGGAAGGTTATTTACTCAGCTTTCAGATCATACATAAATCTTAATTTCGGAAAATTAACACTTACGATTGGTTTTGTTGTCCAGGGTCACATTTAATGAGCACTTTTCTGTATTCGTTACACAGCAAACACACAAACAGAACAGAATTTACCATGGCTGAGGCAGCAGTCTCTTGCCCTGTTCTTAGTTAAATTGTCCCCTTTGAGGTTGTAAAATCTCACACAAACAACCCTTTAATTTTCATTTTAATAAACGAAAACACAGAATCCTGAAACAGCAAAGAATACACCCTTGTATTCTTAAACCTAGCAATAATTTCAGCAGCAATACAGGCCATCCTGTAACAGACAGGGTACAGCCACTCAAGATGCTCCAGCAAGGAGGGAAAACTAGGGTTTCACCTTCCTTTTTGAACCATTGAAATATTTGAGAAATATTTTCAAGACTAGGAAGCAGTGCCAACAATTCTGAAACGTCTCAATCATTTTTCATTCTACAGCATTTTCCTTAGGAGACTGACCTGGCGAATAAAAGAGTTGAAAAACAACATGTTTACTGCAGGATTATGTAGTAAACAAGAACTAGCAGGCCTCTAATGGGCATTAACTTTCATCTCCTAAATGAAGCCTGAATCAAACTCACATTCACACAAAATACTTCCTGGCATTTAGAAATCACTGTATTCTCAGCTTCAAATAACAAGTAAACAAACCAGTTAATCACTTATATGATGTTGCGAATTACACAGATTATTAAACTTAAAAAAAAAAAACATGACTATTCCATCCTAATACAGTGACCATCAATCAAAGGAGAATTTAAGGCATTAGTACATAACACAAATCAAGTTACACCAAGCAAAAGTCCAAACTGTACTCACACTGAGCTGGAACTCAAACTGCAATGGTCCACCATCATCTCTGGCAGAAAATCCAGCTTAAAGGAAGCCATTTTCTTTAGCACTTCACTAGTCAGTTAGTCTCAAATGAACGGCGACAGAATCCACAAAAACACTCTCTCACACTTAAACACTAAATCAACCACAGCGACTATCTGTCAAGTACGTCTCTCAAGGTTCAGTCATAAGTGACATGGGACCAGCTGGGTAAGAAAGGGAAGTGTACACCTCACAGGGGCTGATCAGACCCCACAAAACTCAAATCGACATGGAGCAGAGAGAGACAACGATGAGGCTCGGCACTGTGCTGGATGACAAACACAGGCCGTAGCTCTGGTCACTGGGCTGGGACTGAGGATTAGGATGGGCCGAACAGGCCACTAAAAGCTGCACCCCTGCTCCCACAAAGGAAAGTGCTGATGGAGGGGGACTTTTTTGTGAGTTTTTCTCTTAGCAAAGCAGAACTGAGTGCAGTGTCAGATAAATAAAGTGTCAGATTGATGCTGATAAGCGTGAGTGAGCGGCAGGAATGAATGGGGACGGGCAGCTCTCTGGTAATCCCTGAGCTGAAGCGCCCCCAGGACACAATCGGGTTCCAGCAGTGGGCAACATGTTGTACACTATTCCAGCATGAAGGGGTGGCGGAAGGGAGGGAGGGAGGAGCAGGCTGCCCAGGGTCATGCGACAAGGGTCGTGTTATAAGCTCGCAGTCAAAGGCGACAAACAAAACAAGCCACAGGCAGGCTGAGGTCCACGTTTTGACTTTGTTTTGCACAAAAAAAAAAAAAAAAAGCGATAAGCCTATGTAAACAATGTAACAAATAACATTCTAACAACACTTCCAAAAGATCTAAATAATATAGATAATATGGCGATTCAAATCAAAAAGTGCACATAAATCATATATTTATAAAAGAATACCCCTCTAAAAGAGAGAGTTAAAATCTGAGCAATTAATCAGAATGTAATCATTTAATTTCTTCCTTGATGGCCTGTCAGACATTCAAACAGGCCATGACATCATCGCTAGCCATGCAGTGACATCTGGTGGGGTGCACACGGCAGGCACAGTAACTATTTAGAAAAAGGAGCAAAGGCAAAGAAAGAGCAAGTTACTTTTTTCTTCTCATTCCAGCTTCGAAAAGAAGCTGCTTGAAAGATTTGTTTCCCACTGAGGGAAAACCTACAGGTGGAGGGTTACCTCGTACCCTGGTAAAAAAAAAAGAAAAAAAAAAAAAATAGACATGAAGTGTATGTGTTCTTACCCGCCAAGGGCAGGTACTTCCATAGCAGGAAGGGAAAGCTCGCATTGAGGTTGCCCGTGCTGCGCTGTGGTCAGGTAGAGGGCTTCAGCGTCGATGCTATCCATCCAGTGCCTTTGTCAAACGCTACAGAAACACACCAAACATTACAGGACACACACATCAGACACATACACACAGGTAAAACGCATACTGAAAGGGGAAAAAGAACAAGAGAGACGTTTTCTGACAGAATAGACAGCATGCAGACCACAGGTCACAAAACCGCATGCACACATAAAACACTTATGTAGGAGAAAAAGATGGCACTTCCTGGATGATCGGAACATAATCATATAAACGATAGACTTTCATCTCAGATGAAGCGGTTCTCACTTTCATCAGACAAAATCTAGGGGGCTCAAACATAAAGGTTTCTCATATTGAAAAAGGGACAAAATCCCTGACCTATGTATTCAAACGCAGATCACACCAGCATATTAAATATACGGCAAGCCCAATGTTTAAAGAATTTACATTAACTAAAAAAATAAAAAAAAAAGAAAAACAGCGAGAACAGAGGGAGTTTCACTGCTGCTACTGTGTAAAATCCCTATACTCAGCAGACAGCTCTGTTAAAAGCTTCACATATCAGATCTGTGGTGAGCAACTATAACGGATGCAGCAGTAACATAATATTGGTGTTTGGAGTACTCGCATTCTGTACAACTTATCAAAATATAAATAAGCACAAAGGGCCATTTGGGTCCAAAATATGACCTGGCAGGTTACAAGAGAAAAATCAAGCTAAGGGACTGTTTGGGGATTCATTTTAGCTACTTTAAATAAATATGTGGCCAAAGATAAAGCACTTAACTAGATGTGAAACAGCAGACCTTAAATACAGCGCAGATATTTGAATAATTAAATCTTGTGTTCATTTACATGTAAACAACACTTACTAAAACAGACCTGACTTTCCAACACATTTGAGTGCTTTGATGTAGCATCAGAAAGATAACAGCAAATGTTACAGAAAATCTACACTACTTCTAAACAACGTATAGGTTGCTGAAATACAAACTCTTACTACTACCACTGCAGCTTTTGGTTAGCTATTCCCCAACGCTGTGCTCATCAATGATTAAGCATCTCTTTATGCAGCTGTGATGTGTCTTCTGACCTTGAAAGCATAGTGAGAATGCTCAGAGAAGACCATAGGCCATGCCATGTTTTAATGACTGCTGAGTGACTGTGTGGCTTATTCATGGACTGTCTATGTAAGGCAGTGTTATAGGCCTTTGGGTGGAGGGGGGGGGAGCATATGGTCAGCACAGTTCATCTATAAAACTCGCTCTCGAACACAGGCACAGACAGACAGCACTGTGGACAAATGGAGTTACACTGAAGCATCTGGAACAACCTAGCAGAGAGAGGGGCATAGGTGGACATTTACAAACCACCAATCAGTCAGTCATTATAAGACAGCTCAATCCCCTTTCTCTCTGTATGACAACAAAAACAACAACTTATACTACTACATCCTGATCAGAGCGGCAAGTCGTGCCAGCAGTTCAGAATGCCAAGGGTCATAAACTGGCATCCTACTACTCACTCACTGTCCAAAAACAGAAGGCTACTTAACAGCAGAAATTAAAACTGCTACAAGAATTACCAAAGAGTAGCAAACAGTGTGTAAATAATTCGAAAGGGGTTGTTATTCAACTGAGCCCTGGTTCACTTCACTGCATTAAATGCGTATTTTATTTCTGTGAAATTCAGGGCATTAGACGCCACAGAAGCATTTCAAAGTACAGTAAGCATCTTTGCCAAGATCCACAGCAGCTCAGAGGAATCAATGGTATAAAAATGCATTAACCCTCCATTACTTCAGTTGTTCTGAAAAGCACACTTACATACTGGACTTTTCACAAGCTCAATTTTTACCATTAGGCCTATGTAAACGAGAAAGTGAGGCATCTCAAATAACTTTGTCCCCACGTTATACTTGCATGTTAGTATGTGTAAGTTCTTTTTAGCTCATATTTTCTTTAAATATCTCCATTACGTTGAGGAGGAGCAGCCTTTTCTGTATAGAAGAGCGCAAGCCGTCAGTCCATAGAGTCTCTCCACAGGTGCATTTTTGAGACACATTTAGAAATATTAACTTTTCCTACACCTGCAATGTGTAGCCTGCAGTAGTAATGCATCAGACACAGCAAGAGATAAATTAAATGTTTACATAGAAAAAAACTCTATGGAAAGCAGCGCGGTGCATCGTGGATTTGGATTTGGTTTTCGGCCAAGTATATCCTGAATTTTCGGGTTCGGCACAGAATTTTCCTTCCGGTGCATCCCTATAGTTTTGCTCAATGACCTCACCCCTTCAAAACTATTTTATCCAAAACCAAAGAACAACTTTCTAGTTGCTAATAGAGTCGGTACATTCAATGTCGACCCTATTAGACTCACTAT
Source organism: Enteromius unitaeniatus (assembly GCA_032359435.1). Lineage (NCBI taxonomy): Eukaryota > Metazoa > Chordata > Actinopteri > Cypriniformes > Cyprinidae > Enteromius > Enteromius unitaeniatus. The sequence continues at coordinate 13,854,042 of JAUMHI010000043.1, forward strand.
GTGCACAGATTAATACATGTAAATAAAGACCTGCATTAAACCTCTTTATCACATGAAGCAACTTTCTTCAGAAGAACAATATCTTTGGTGAAGCATAAAAGTTTTGATTGCTTGGAGTTTTGAAGCATGGACGAAAGTGATGAGAGAATACTAGACATATCTTCATCTGTTTTCCAACAATAAACAATTAGGGGTGGGTGATATAACCAAAATCTTCTATCACGGTAGAAGCAATTTAATGTTTTTTTTCTCAGAACAACAGGTACTAACATTGCCTGACTGCCCAGTGGAGACTGGTATACTTTCTAAAATGCTTGACGTGGCTTAAAACACCTAAAAACCCAAGGAAACCCAAATTTCTGTCAAAGCTTTCTTGTAATAATCACTAACTAATGTTACAGTCAAAAGAACGAGCCCATATTCGACAGATAAAGTGAATATCACATTAAGCCGTTTCCTTATAATGGAGGTGAAGACATGATATTATTAACTTAATAAACTGAATAAGAGCTTGCTCTTATGACCGTGGCAAGTCTTTATTATAAATGAAATTGGACAGAAGTTTGGTTTCTCCCGGTCGTTGTTAAGGTACAGTAAGCCACGTTAAGCTCTTTCCTTATAATGGACTTCTATGGGGGAGAAAACACTTAACGTTATATTATTCACTTTATCTGTTGAATATGGGCTCGTTTTTTGACAGTAACTTAGTGATTATTACAAGGAAGGTTTGACAGAAATGTTGGCTTCCCTAGTCAGTTTTTAGGCGAGTTAAGCCACATTAAGCGTTTTAGAATGTCCCGTTTCCACCGCTTGCTAAAACAGTGCTCTTGCATTCTATGCAAATCACGTTCATCTCATTTGTATCACTTTTTCTATACCCAAATCAATTCCACACCACAGACGATGCACCTTTTTTTCTTTACAATCTCCTCATTGTTGGTTGTGTCACATGTAAGCGAACTCACTGCTGTACCGAGAGGTGTGCGCACGCACTGGGAAAACAAGAGCTCGCACAGCAGTACCAGAGACTCGCTGAGGTTTGTCCAAGAAGTCTCTAGATTTGTCACTACCGGTATATTGCCCACCCCATAACAAGAACATGACAACCACAAAAATTATTTTCTGATAAATTATGCCTTTTAATGTGTGCATCCTATGGACATCTGAAATGCATGCAAGACAGATTTTTGTAATTTTATCTCACTATACATTGTGAGTGTGCAGCACAAACAGTGAAATCCGACTACAATACATAGTCCCTTACGAGAAAAAAATAACAATATCATATATCAATATCATAATACATGTCATATCTTGGAGGTATTTAATTGTATTAATTACAATTACAAACAAAGGAATAATTACTTGGGTATTTAATGGCATTCATTAGCCACATTAGCAGGAGCACAAACAGGAATGTTCCCGACAGGTGCTACTGACCTCCATGTGGTAACTCCCTCCTGGAGAGCGTTGTCACGACTTAACAGCTGCCGTGGTGCAGCAACTGTCAGACATGAACTTACTACAGCGAAATCTGACAGAAGTCAAAACCAAAAAGCTTCTTGCCTTAAAGCATTAGTATGGTAAGCACAGTAGCGAAAAGACTTTCAGTAGCTCTGTACAAGTATTTTAGTCTCCACCGGAATCTCTTAAAGGTGAAGCTACAGATGATTGATGGCTCCTTTAAAGAGCCTGCACTCTGACACACATCCCTTCCCCCTTTAACTGAGGCATAAACCCCCTTGACGTCGCACCTACAACTGCACTCCAGACCCGCCAGTCGAACACTCTTCTGAAATCCCGCAGTATTATTTAAATACACACATGCATGAGTACGGAGTCTGTTGGAATTGTCAGGCCGCAGTTACAGATAATGGAGGTGTTGCCATGCAGGACAAAAATCCAACTGCAAAGAACGGCCCACCGTAGGAGCATCAACACACAAGAGTGTGTGAGTGTGTGTGTGTGTGTGTGCACGCACTAACAAGTTACCAAGGAAACCATTTGTCTTCAATTCTGAGCACTAAACACTAAGGAACAGAGAGTTCATTTCATGCAATTTTGCTTTATGCTGCTCTCCAACACCACAACACAAACTGACAGAATCAGAGGTGCAAAATCCTAAACGACACAGGACCGTACTTTATTAAAAGGTGACATAAACTGACACCAATTATCCAAACGCTAGCAGTCCTGAAGTATTAAAGTTTGCAGATGAGACACCGGTGGCACTCTTTAAAAGTTCAATACTCTGGGAACTACAAGCACCGAACATCCAAACAGACTGAGGAGCACAGGCCACAAATGCTCATTTCTATGACGGAGACAAAAATTGAAACCTTAGTTCAAGAACCAGTATAGTGGTTTTTCTGACCAGACAATGTTTCCAAGCTTCATAGGGACCCAATCGACTCATCGGCAACCTCTCAAACTGATCTGTTGGCTTTGTGTGCGCTGTCTGATGATTCTAGTCAAATCATGTTCTGAGCGCCAGCCATTTAGAATATGAATAATACCTACCTTTGCCACATTCACACATGACATTGTAACGTCCTGCCTAACAAACAATCCATTGTAATGCATCCTAACACAAAAGTGAGAAGCACTTACCCTCTCAGTGGCCTTGCTTTTCTGAAATGTTGCTCCCGTCAATCTGTAGAAAGAACAGCCGTACTGTTAGACCGGCATTTTATCAATGAACATCTGTGCTGATTCCCAGTATTTGCGGACTTGCTGCCCTTTACCATGCTGAGAAAGACACAGGGGCTAATTTGCTGTCTTCGTGTATTATTTATACTGGCTCTATTAGAGTTGGGTTTTTCCTTTACAATCAAGCCACAGAGATCTTACAAGAGAGTCGATGCTGCACATCCTGCTAATGTCAGATAAGGCCTGAACAGGTCAGTTACGTCTGGCTTTATCCAATGAAACCTAATGTAATGCAAAAGCACAATCTAGGCACATCCTGGCCTTATATATGTACATTAAAATAATATAGCTAAACATTTAGTGTAACATTTTCAACAACTTGATTCTTTCAAATTGTGGGCAATTTTTTAAGAATTGTGCTTAAAAGATGCGTTGAATAAACATTATGGTGAAAATATCCCATTTGCTTCACTGTTAACTGATCAAACAGAGCATAATAATGCCTTTCCCTGAAAAGCTTTTACCTACAAGGCTCCCATTCTAGATTTAACTCATTATTTCTATGCCAAACCACAACCGAAGGTCGCAACACTTCTAATATGATAAAGCGTTCCCAACACAATACGGTCCACATTAGATTACCATTGCATTAAGCACTGACTAGTCCTGCAACAGTCACTATAATGCGACTTTATGGATTCCGAGAGCTTTCTGCATTATAACTACACAATGGTTTTGGCTTGCAAGTAAATGCACAATCACCCATTGTGAAGCTCTTATCAAATGATAGGGATAGTTCACGTGACAGTCCTGAACAGCAGCAGCTTTCACTTCAACAGGCCTCTGAGCTCGAAGCAGAAGGCCAGACACTCTCTACACCTAACCTTACCCTTTTCACTGACAGACGTCGTGGACGCAAGCAGCTATGTGAGCGTTAAGCTGTACAAACACTGCCAGTGAATGCGATGACCCCAGGAGCAGCTACATGTGGTGCATTTATATTCCAACACCACAAATTGAAACGAAGAGCTCTAGAGACGAGTCTGTTCTCAGCTAGTGCTCAGAGAGTCGCACGACTAACTTTTGCTGGGATCGGTAACGTTACCTCCTTCTGATCAATACGAGATCGAGCCACAAAGTTGCATTTTACTTGCAGAAGGGCCCTTTTTTCCACAAACGGGCAAACAAGACCGGGCCCCTGTGCTCAAAACTTAAACACTGCTAAACTAACACACTTGCTGCGTTCATTTAGCAAGGGAGTGACCGTGCGTTTTCCAACAAGACCTCTAGTTTGTTCATTTCCAGAGCGCTCGCAGTGAAAACACACGCGATGCAAAGACCGCGTGTGCAACCCAGCGAGCGACCTGTCCAAATCCTGCTCGTCACCTGCATCTTTTTAATTGCTTTGCATCGTTACTCCTCTCAATGCTGCTGAACTTAGCAGAACAGCTCGCCGAAGTTACGCAAGTTCAGGTAATTCTCCACTCAACCGTGCATGCACTATTGATCAAACGGTGTCTAACGTTATAAGCGACGCGAGGCGCTCGAGCTGCTCTTACATAATGACGCATGTTAGCGCGTGCTAGCGACCGTAAACAACCACCACCTAGCTAGCTCGCGCGGCTACAACCACGAACAATCAACACTTACCCTCGATGCCCCCTTTTGCAAACGGAGGAAATTCAGTAGGTATGGTGTGCTGACACGGGGGAATGATTGTGCGGTGGGATTTGTGAGTTAGTAGTTTTCTCTGATTACGTCTTCCCACGACAACCTACTTTCTATGTTGGAAGAGGGACGGTGCAAAATGGCTGTCTTTCCTGCATGCACCATCACATTTATTAAAAGGGGAGTGGGGTGGAGCCTCTGTCGAAATGCATTGAATAAATGTGTGGTTCTGGTGTCAAATCGTCAATAGACGCTACTGTGAAAACATCTTCGGAGTGTGCTTTATGTAAATTCTCATATGAATGATTAAAACTACAGCTAAAAGCAATTGGTTAGAATTCTCCCCCCTTCTTAAAGACACAGATGCGCGTTTCTCTCACGTGGTCGCTCAAGTCAATAAAAGCCCAAGAGGTCTGCGTGTGTGATATGGAGATAAACGTCAAGCGTGTGTAACCGACAGACTGTATTAATGTGAAGTGACTTGATGTCTGTGCAGCTCTGCTGGTATCATTATGGGTTTAATAGTCAGATTTACTATGTAATGCAGTCGTTTCCAATATGGGAACACAAGCACACTGCAATAAGGACATTAACCACATTACACGAACAAAATTGTGATCTATCTTTATTCTTAAAAGTGGTTTGCAAACCTTTATTTTGTAGTGTCCTTGTTACACGTTACATGCACTTAGTAGTATAATAACAATCAATTATGGCTTATTACATGCAAGTGACCATAATCCTAAACATATTGGAAGTGCATGTAGTTAATAAAAGATACTCAGTATTTAAATATACAATTATACTGTAACTGGGGCGCCTTAAAATAAAGTGCAACCTTGCATTGCAAGTGTAACTAGTGTATTCCAAAGATTTGACATTGTTTTTATTTTTGAACATATTGTTATTGTTCATAATTGCCTCGTTTGCGCTGTGTTGTAGTATTTTAAACAAGCCTACATTATAGTGAAATGGATTCACTGATTAATTCATTATAAACGTGAACAAACCCTCTGCAAAGCGACGAGACTCATTCACATGCAGGCCGTGACTTTAATTCGATGAGTTCATCACACAGAAAGCGTTTCTCCAGTATATGGCCATCTGATTGAATGGCTAACTAAAGGCGTTCTTGGTTCAGGTCATTTATCCCTTTTCCAATTTGTGTTTAGGAAATCAACCTCCAAAACAGAAGATGGCAATGTTGAGGATCTGTGGCAGGCGTGAAAGAAGACCTAGCCTCTTTGGTGTGTAGTAGTTATGTAGGAGTAAGAATGAAACCCTTGTGACACGTTTGAAGTTGTGCGTGTCGTTCGGTTACACAAGGAACGATGTCGAGTGTTCTAGCAAGGACTTTATTTTATCCCACACTCGCTTACAATGTTTTCATGGAAAAGATCACGTCCAGGCAATGGTATAATCGCGTGGACCCTACTGTCATTCTCGGTGCTCTTCCATTCAGGGCAATGACAGAGGAGGTAAGAGTATTTTGTATTTCTGACGATTTATGACCTTTTCAAACTCACTTACTGTTTCAGGACTGGCCTAATGCCTCTTGTCTGATTTGGTTATAGTTGGTCCAAAAAGAGAAAGTCAGAGGAGTTATTACTATGAATGAAGAATATGAGACAAAATATTTCTGCAATTCAGCTGAGGTAAGTGTCTCATTACCCACCATAAGTACATATGTCAACGTACACCTAAGGATGCTTCTTTCCTGATGGTTACGTACCAGGAGTGGCAAGATGTTGGCGTGGAGCAGATCAGACTCAGCACAGTGGACCTGACAGGTGTCCCCAGCCTAGAGCACATTCACAAGGGTGTGGACTTTGCCTTGAAACATCGAGAGCAGGGCACCAGCGTCTATATTCACTGTAAGGCTGGCCGCTCGCGCAGTGCAACTATTGCAGCTGCATACCTCATCAGGGTGGGTATGAGTCTGCATACATACACCATGAGCAATTCTACAATATATACCAAAGCTCTATGTCATAGGTCATTTCTGTGAACAGGTTTTGTCATTGTGGGGTTGCTTATTTGTTTGGTACTTTTTTTAAAAGAAGCATTTATATGTTTTAGTTTCTTAATTTTGTTGGTGGGAAATTTTGAAGAGGAAAATGATATATAAGTGATGCTGATCACTTCTCTAATTAAAACCCACATAGGCAGTTCAAAGGAACCTTTACACCTTATCTTCACTTCCCTTTTTAAAGAATAAACCATATACAATTCCAAACAGTATATTTCAGTTTATACATTTGTTTTACAGTGTACTTTTTTAAAGGAATTTAATGATTAAGTCAGGTACATTTCTGTTGTCAAACTGTAATATATGTTTAGCTACTTAAATCTAAAAAACTTTTCTAAATCTAAAACTTTCATGATTGCTGTTAGATCACTGACAGGTAACTTTAAAACTTTTTTCATCCTGACAACAAAAAGACCTGTGCATAAAAGAATGCAGCAAAACAGCATAAGAATATAAAATATTGAGGGGGAAGGGGGCAATTTGTCCCTGTTTGATCATTAAACGACCATGTCTATGGTAGTTACAGCTCTGAGTTAAACGCCTATTTTTTTCTTTCACAGCTGCACTGTTGGAGTCCAGAAGAGGCCTGTAAGATGCTGTCTTCAGTCCGGCCTCATGTGCTCATCCGCTCAGCCCAGTTGGAGATACTGCAGGAGTACTACAAACAAGTGTGCAGCTCAGAGTCCAGCTAGAAGATACACAGTGTACAACTGTTAAATCTGATAAACTGTACAGCGGTAATACATTGTTTTCCTTGTTGGAGTGTATATTTTTCTATACATTATTTTAAGAAATTTGTGTACTCCACATAAAAACAGACAGACTTAAAGCTATTATAACACCCATCTGGATCATCAATTAGGTTGTGAATAAAACAATATTGTTGTCATTTGTATTACATCAGGTGTCTTAGAAAGTGAATTTACAAATATTTATTTTTAATTGAGATAGTGGTGTCATGTTTTGTAACTGATTTCTTTGTAGCAGGAGTTTGTTAACTGGTCGTTTGTTTCTTTGTGAATCTATAAAGTCATGATATTTTATAATTGTAAACAGTAGGTCTGAAAGCATGTAATGCATTTTTTTATGATTTCTATAAGGAAACAAAGAAAAACCATTTGCAACAGATTTGAATAAATATGATGACAAACACTGGTAGGGGGTGGTCTTGTTTTAGTGAAATGCAGGGTCAATGTTTTTAACCCTAGAATGTGTACTGTACAATAATTGATATATTAGTGCCTCTAAAGTATTGACAGGATTGAAATGTTGCTCAAATACATCTGTTACGTTGTTTTCATCTGATAGATCATATATATTACGTAAACAGTCAGTCAATATCTAATTTATTTACACTACAAGCAGAATTGCAACAGTTTTTTTTTTGGTGAGCTCTAAATTCTCACTTTATATTGTTCTATGAACCATAAGCCTGATGTGTCAAATATGAAACAAAACATAAAACATTTATGCAAGCTGAAAAATTGTTTCATATTTTGTATTTGGGTCAGTTTAATTATATATATTTTTTTTTTGTTTGTTAGTTTTGTTAAATCTGTCTATTGTTACACAAGTCACGCTGTTAGGGCTCGGTTGTTCCGGCTGAAGATGGCAGCAGTGCACTGAGAAACGCGCTCGTGTCGTCAGCGTCAGCGGATCCCGCGAGGAACGACGCGGTGTGGGAGTAAAGATGGCGGCCTCCTTGGTTAGATTCGCCCGCAGCGGGTTTGGAAGAAGTCTAAACGGTAAGAATAAGCAAGGGCAGCACTGACCTCTTCGTGAGGGATTATTTAGGTAATCACTGTTAGTTTCACTGTGCAGGACCCACAAGCCGCTCTTCTGTGTTCGTGCTTTTCTGCGCTGTTGACCTTCCTCTTGCTCGAGCAGGCAGTACAAATACACTGAACACTAATGACAGCGTCGACCCATTTACCACTTCAATCTTTATAATGCCTGTACCGCTTCTTTTAATCCATTCACGTTCTCAGGATGAACAATATTTGCGTTATTTGAACAGGAATTTCATGAAATTCAGCAGAGCTCAAGTTGATCGTTTAAGTTCTGGATTTTAACCTGTCGTAAAATGAGCTCTAACGTTATATTGTTATGCATTACTTCCTCTCAATCTCTCTCATAGTTGCTAGACAGAGCGCTGCTGTTGTCCAATCAAGAACGACAACAACAACAACCGAGACCAGACGTGAGTAGATTTGGGTTTGTCCTTTTTAACGGACGGTGTGTTGATGTTTCACGTTTAAATGTCTTTTTTGCGTTAGCTACTGTGAGGCCCAAGGATCCAGTCACACACACTCAGCTGTCAGAGTTTGGAGAATACATTGCAGAGATTCTTCCCAAATATGTGCAACAAGTTCAGGTCAGTTATTCTCAAATCTATCGTTTTCCGATGACTGATAAGTGATGCATATATCTGCAGTTCCTCAGTGGTTGTCTCTTGTCTGAATTCTAGGTGACCTGCTTTAATGAGCTGGAGGTAATGATCCACCCAGAAGGGATTATACCTGTTCTCACCTTTTTGAGGGATCACACAAACTCTCAGTTCAAGAACCTGATTGACCTGACTGCCGTGGATGTCCCTACAAGGCAGTACCGCTTTGAGGTGAGCTTGTAAGATCGTTTGTGTGTTTTTCCTCCGAAATACATTGACACAATACAACAACATGCAAAAAATACATGCTTTGGTATTGTGAATGGGAGAAGGGATAAGCATGGAAAATACATGTGCATTTAATAAAATGTTTCCTTTTACAGATTGTGTATAATCTGTTGTCCCTGCGCTATAACTCCCGTATCCGTGTGAAGACCTACACTGATGAGCTGACTCCTCTTGACTCCTCTGTACCTGTCCACCAGGCGGCTAACTGGAATGAGAGAGAGGTATGTGTCTTATTGTGATCAGCTGAGCTTCACGTGAAGAACTTTTAAGCGTTCTGTAGTACAGACTACAAAAATAGATATCTGTTTAGTCTGCAATATATTCAGAAACAAGCTGCAGTGCTCTTGCAGTGGAGCCCCCGAGCTACTTCCCTCCTGTTATGACACTCTGCAGACTGCAAATGACTGTGAATGTCTAGTCAGTGGTCCATGAGGTCATGCGGCATAGAGCTGTAGTTTCATGCAGATGATAGGTTTGTTTTATCAGATTTTAGAGGTAGCGTTGCTTCATTCTGAAATGGTATTTCATTACAGATTTGGGACATGTTTGGAGTTTTCTTCGCAAACCATCCAGATCTGAGACGCATTTTGACAGATTATGGATTTGAAGGTCATCCATTCAGAAAAGACTTTCCTTTGTCTGGATATGTTGAGGTAAAGGCACAAAATATTGCTGTCTCTCTGCCTTTTTTAGAGACAGTTGTTGCTGCACTGTTGTTGTTGCACTTTAAATGCTGCTGTTTTGAACGTTCTTTGCTTAAAAAAATCATAAACAATGTATAATGGCTTTCACAAAAATATTAAACTGCACAACTGTTTTCTGTATTGATAAGAATCAGAAATGTGTCCAAATTACAAATTATGGTTAAAAAAAAAATATATATATATATATATATATTAACATTAGTGTTTGTTTAAAGGTACAGAGCAATTACACTGTTATATTTTGATCGAATATAAAACATTTAATGAGTGTTTTTTTTTCTTATCTTTATCAGGTACGTTATGATGATGAAGTGAAGCGGGTTGTAGCTGAACCTGTTGAGCTCGCCCAGGAGTTCCGTAAGTTTGACTTGAACAGTCCATGGGAAGCGTTTCCTGCGTACCGCGAGCCTAAAGAAGCACCCAAGCTGGAGGCTGGGGATAAACCAGCAAAGTAAACCCCTTATGTGCTGTGACCCTTGAGAGTCGTACTCATGCACTTAAATAAATCCTCAAAACATATTTATGTAAATAAGACCATGTGCTACATCTAAATAAAACAATGAAAACCCCCCTGTTTCTGCATATAATTTTTAATTTATACATTTTTGCAAACATGTCTACCCCTCGACACTTAAAATTGTTGATAGTTGTACCTGTGTACACAAGAGATACTCAAGAACTCAAGATTGTGCATTTATATTCTACAGCAGGGTGTCTCAGATCTTACACCGGGGGTCCGATGCACTGCAGAGTTTAGCTCTAACCCTAATCAAACAGACCTGATCATGTTAATCAGTGTCTTAAGGATCATTAGAAAATCACAGGTAGGTGTGTTTTATTAGGGTTGGAGCTAAACTCTGCAGTGCATTGGACCTCCAGGGTAAGATTTGAGAAACCCTGTTCTACCGTTTTAAGCTCTCTCTGGTATTCTAATAAAGCTCTAAACCTTTAAAACGATGCATGTTTGAATAATGCTCCAAGGCAAATTCTTGTTGAATGCAAAAGTCGAATTTTTTTTTGTGATTTGGCAGGTAATAATGCATGTAACGAAATGCCTTCAAGCTTATACATATTTCCATTTACCACTACAAAAGATTATAAATCCTATTGACAGGTTATTTCCAAAAAGATCTTTATCTACAAAATGGGTTTTAACCAAAAATTATTTAATTGCTATTCAGGAATGTTAATGCACGCAGCAAAATTATAGGTAGAAGAATCTCTTCTCCATAATTATCTGTGGCTTTTCCATTTACCAATCTCATTACAGTTTGTGGCAAGTCAGCTACTCAGTAAGAGCACATAAATTAGTTCTTGATAGACATGAATCATCCAGCATGTCAACTGCCTGTGTTTTCTCATCTCATGAGCGGGGCTGTGTTGCAGTCGTTGGTTCTGGCATATACTTTACTTTCTTTTTTTTTGCATAATTTCTTTAGCATTTTACGTCGTGTTTTTCTGTTTATCATTTACTACCGATGACTTAAAACATTAGTCTTTATTAAATAAAGCGTAGTGTACTGAAGTAGTCACTGCCATTTGTTCAGTGTTCCAAGAAGACCATTTTAATGCTTTTATAAATATCTCCTAACTCAAGAACATTCAGTTCTCTAGGATGAAAGACTTATTACCCATACTCCAGCTTTGTACGCTTGAGTAATTTATTTATTTTTATTTATTAAATTAATTAAAATGAGAAAATTTCCTAATTAAAAGAAAAAAAAAAGTTTTCCTCTTTATTCAATTGAAGTCTGTCCCTGATATAATCATTTTAGGATACAAACCTTTTGTCCCACAATTTTCTGCCGCCACCACCATGCTTAACAATACAAACGTTGTTATCTGAGTGTTGCTGTATATGGTCCAAAAACAGTGCTTTATGTTCAAGCTAACAATATCCCAGGCTTCTCTTTAGACTTTATGTCAGAATTCTAATCTGATCTGCTGTTTTAGTAAGACCTCATAAAGCCTTTGACATTCATGTTGCAATCAAGCTTACATAAATTCAAAAACAATGCAAAGGTGTGCCAAGTTCACATTACTGCTTAATGTAATTAAACACCTCAACTGATTTATGTTATTAAAATGCGATTTCAGCAGGGATTTTTAAATATTTACATGATTCAGATATTTTCATTCATTCATCAAAAATCCTTCCATAGGATATAAAACAGTTGGTAGAAGTGACAGCACTGTAGATGTATTTACACTAATGAAAAAAATACAAGACGAAAGAAAGAGTTTACATTCAGAGTTTTTATTTGGCTTGCTTCTGAGGACTGGCTTCTTCCACAATAAGAATCCAGCGTACACTGAAACCACTTTTACGGTACTTAACAAAGTAGCTCATACTGCACAAACATTGAAAAGCTTATCCAGCACTCGTTCACAAAGTTTATTTATCGGAATAAACCCATACAGAAAAGTACATAAGACCTGGCACAGAATTATAAATGCAAACGTTTACTTATATAGAAATGGATAAAAAACACAGAAGTATTTACATTTTGGAATTGTGCACTTCATATTACACAATGCTTCATTGGCTAAATAAATCTTTATGCCCGTATACACACAACAGCATAAACCAAATGAATTATATAAACTGATCGATATCTTTGATAGATTTTCTTCCCAAAATATAAACATTTATACTTGTTTAACTATTTGACCAAAATCATTAGCATCAGTTGGTGTACAGTATATGTATTTGGCAGTGAGTGAAATCGTTGTTCCTTTAGAAGCTGTCGGCTTGTGCTACATTTGGCAAAGTTTCTGGCCAAACGGTAAATTTACAGAAGCGGTCCTCTGTTTAAATGCGTAGTGCTGTTCCAAAACCAGACAGATTATTGACTGACTACATGAATTTAACTACATAAATGACTACATAAATCCTCACTTTTTTGTTTTTTGTGTATGTGTGAGCCATAAACAGATTTAACACTGGAAATAATAGATGGAAAAGCAGAAGACAGGACTCTCGTGCAAATCTTTCGTGCAAAAGCTTCAAAGACAACAAAATTGTTTTTATTTGAAACAGGCATGCATTTAATAATTGTATTAAAACACAGTTTTAAGTTGGAGCTGTTTAATGAACTGCCTTTGAGGAGATAGGTGCTTTAGTGCCAAGAACATCAGATCGCTCAGTCAAGCTGTATATTTTGTTTCATTTTGACTTTTATTACCCTTTTTAATTAAGTTTTTTAAAAAATAATGTATTTAATTTTTACATTTATATTTTAAAATGACCTGTATGTATTGTAATATCATTGTGAGAACTCAGCATCCAAGGTCTTAAAGTCACCATCATAGAATGCTTAAGTATTTAATATAAATGAATTATCCATATTATAGTCCACTTTAGACATTCTACTAACAGTAAGTTACTTTGCCACTACATGTCAACTAGCAATCATTAGAGTATTAGTAGACTGTCTGCTTAATATCTCCTAACATATTATTTTGATGGGTCCACAACATACAGACTTTCAGAAACTTTACAACTATATGTGAACTTATTCTACTAACCCTAAACCTACCCCTAACAGTCTACTTTGAGAGTTAGTAGACATGTAGTTGCAAATTAATGAGAATTATTTGAAATGTAGTTACAAAGTTACTTATAGTTAGTAGAATGTCTAAAGTGGACTATCCAAATAAAGCGCAACCTATTATGTCATATCCCAATAACATCACTCCGTATGCTCCCACTGGGCAATAATCCAGCAATCTGTCACTCACATGAGATTGCTCAATTAGCAAACAACAATGTTCCAATTAATTCCCGATGGACAAAATCAAGTGCTGCCCTACATCTTTTTTCTCATTTGAGAAATTGTCAGGATAGGGAAGTAAAGATAATCACAATTTCAGTTTTATGGCGACTTTAGGGATGCTGAGTTTAACTGAGCTGTTACAGGTGCTGCTTGCTTGGCTCTGTCATTTCTTCCTAAAACTAGATCAAACAGGGTAAAAACAAGAGCTGAAGAGATTTCTAATGTGGAATCTGAAGAAGCAAACCACAAGAGTGATGAGTGACACAAAGTCTCTAAAGTGTAGAAGACTGCGTGAAGGGAACTCACATTTTTTTCCACAGAAGTGCTGCTCCAAGCATTTACCTTCCTAAAGACCCAGACTGACTGGCTCCTTGGCTGGCCTACAGTGTCTTATCTGGTTTCTGCTGCTGAGGAAGGCTTCGGTGGAGCTCAGGATACACCAGGAAGCCAGTGAAAGTGATATACTTGGCGTGATTACTGTAAGCACCAAATCCATCCCTCTGGTGGCTGTAGAGCCAGACTGTATCTCCAGCCAGCAGTGACAACATCAGACTCTGGCTCTGCAGGGCCTTCTCAGTGTCGCTGTCATCATAGATCATGGTCTGCACTTCCAAATGGTTCTTCATCAGCTTCACTGAAAGGGTCTTATGGGGCAGCTTGCCAGCATTGAAGGAGAAGTAATAGGCTCCTGCTACTCTGCATTTGAATATACCAGAGCTCAAGTTGAAGTCGTTGCCGATGTTGACAAACTCTGTGTCAAAGATGATAGGCTGGTGCTCAGGATATCCTTGATCCACTCCCACAATACTCTGAGTGCGACCCACTGAGAATGCTGACCGCTGGTCATCGTATTCCTCCTCTACATCTCCCCCTTCCTCCTCTTTTATCTCTTCATCCCGTCGCTCTTCTTTCAGACTCACACTAGTGTCTTTGGTAATTGTATTTTCATGGTCAGTTAGTGAGTGATCGCTGGTTTTCGGTGGTTGATGGTCGCTGTCATGAACTTTGTGTGTGGGCTCTTGGTAGCCATACACATCGGGGTAGATCAGGTAACCATTAAAGGTGGTGTAATGACCCGTGTTGCTGTAGATAGCGTAGCGAGGGTCTCCATGAAGACGAAGCCAGACGGTGTCTCCAAAATCAAGCTGTAGCATTGCGCTCTGGCTCTGCACTTTCCGCTCTTCTCCGGCGTTTTCGTCATAGACAATCGCCTGAACCTCGTTGCGGTTCTTCATTAGCATGACCGACAGGTCTCGGCGTGGGAACTTCCCCACCGTGAAGGAAAAGTAGTATGCGCCTGGAATCCTGCAGCGGAACAAGCCAGCCTTCGGATCGAAATCGCCACCTATGTTGACGTACACCTTGTCGAAGGTGACGACCATCTTGGGCCCTCCTTCCATGCTGCTGGTTCGCGCCACAGAGAACGCAGACCGTAGCTCCAGGGTGTCAGACATGCGTGCGAATGCCCATGCGGTGGTCACATGACACAGCACACACAGCAGCAGGGGCCTGGTACCAGGCAGCATTTTAACTGCAGAGGGAATAAAGAACAATAAAACAGCTCAGTTAATTATTGTCAACGAAGCCGTTAACATAAACAAAAACTGTTTAACACTCTCATTTAAATCAGTTAAGCTTGAAAATGATAGCTGCTGCTCGTTACCAAAACATCAGGTCCAAAAAAAAGAGCGATCATTATGCATACAAGTGCCAGCGGGAGGTGCGATCAAAACAGAGGAGATCAGTGCCTTTAGTAGATACAGCAGGAAGAGAGCTGTAATATCAGACCCTCGCTTTTCCCCGAGATAAGCGGTAATAGGACACACACTGGATCAGCACATCACAGCACCACACTAGAGGTGACAGAGCACTGAGACTGAAATTTCAGATCCGTTCTACACAGCTTTTCAGGGGGTCCCATCCCCAAATCCCACTGCAAATTTTCACCCTATTTTATAGTGTATCTAATATAATGGCGAACAGTACAAAAAAAACAGCATGGGTATTAAAATGCCTTCCTGATGCATTTTTATTTAAAACAAGAAAGCTGCTCTGAAGTGACCCTAATTGTTGTGATTCATCAAATGATTCATATTAAAAGGGGTGGATAGGGATTCTTATAGATTTGTGCATAGACTGCAAATGAGCTTAGGCTGCATTCAGCACCTCTTATTGTGACGCAGGTATCTCCAGCTCTCCATCCGCTGATCTACGCCCCATAGGAGCTTATGCCTGTGGGGAGAGCAGTGTATATGGGATTTTGGCAGGACACCTGGTAACTATAGTATTCCTACAATGCTGTTAAATATCCTTCATAATGTTTCTTTAAAACCAGATCAACAAATTCAGAGATCCATAATAGAGCAACACAATAGAGCCTCTTCCCCTGTTTTACCACACGGTCACCCACACCACTGGGGACAAAAAAAAAACATCCCACGCAATCTACAATGCTACTGTATGATTCTACGTTTCCTTTTTCTTAGTAGAATTTGACATCCACAAGATACAGATTATACTGTTGACGGTGCCTCCTGCATGAGTTAAGACATTAAACCTTAAAACAGCAGCTTGCGTTTGATTTAATGATGGAGCTCATCATGCTTTTGCCACATTGAAATATGAATAAAAATGAAAAGAGAATAAAATGCAAAGAGGTTTTTGCTCTTAATGAGATCTCTTGAGATGCCAGAGAAGTTGGACTTCTGTTTCACGGATGAAACACTGAGCTAAGCCGTGCTAAAAATAGAGTGCCCCCTTTCTGTTTGGTATTTGAACAGTTTAAGAATATTCATGTGAAGTAAATCAGCAAGTGTAGGTGGTTATGTTAGGATTTTCCAAAAATGTTATCTTAGCTGACCTAAAAAACAATTATAGCCTATAAGAAGTGTGATTTATTTAAGAAATATTTGATTTTATATGATTGTGATCCGCACCTTTAATCTGTTTTTAAACTAAATGGCTTAGTATCATGTAATGTAATATCCTGGGAGCATTTACTACTGATTGCATGCATGTTTAACGTTTAATATTTACAGGATATTAAAATGTGCTGGCGGGTTAAATAACAACAACAAAATAACATCTTCCTCCTGTCATTTGATCTCTATTTTTAGTTGAGCAATGTTTTGATGCCCTAACTATCTGAACACCAGGGAGGGAGACATCAATATTTGTCAATGCCTTTCTTGTGTTTTCAGATACACCTTTTTCCTCACCGAATGTTGAACTGCAATGTCCTCCGAGAAAACACAGAGTAAACCCTTCAGCTCAGTGAAGCAAAAACATAACATGTCTATATGCAACAGCTGAGTTCAAAAGGGTCTAATATGAGTTTGAATGCATTAAGAGATTTCCCATGTTAGGTTATGTATATTACTATTTGTGTAATTTAATTTGGCTTCTTTTAAACATGGTCACTTCTCACATCTGGCTATAATTTAATTTAAACCAAACGTTTGTGTTGGTGTAAACAGGTCTTTTGTGAGAAGTAAACTTTACAGACGTGAACAGAATAACACCTTTCACAGTTGTATGAATTTCATTTTATATGCATCTAAGCACTTGGTCTTTTTATGATCAGACAGCTATTTTTAGTTATTTTAAACAGGGCATGTTTATTATAAACAATTTAGCTGTGCACATCATTACTTTCTTTTAATTCATATGGCCTTGCTATATTTTAACAATAATATTAATTTTCCCTCACCCTCGCAAAGACATATTTCATGCTCTCTGGTGACATGTGGACTCCACTTACATTATTTTTCTCTCAAGGAGGTATTTCATTCATATATATATATATATATATATATATATACGTCACAATAAACGGTCAGAATTTTTGCTTCATGTAAATTTAAGCCACATAAAACACATTCATTGACTAAGTAAATCAGAGATTGCGCTATAGCACTTATTTGTCACCAAAGAATGTTTCCCTATGGACTGATACTAGGTGGCCTGTAGCATTCACAAAGCTTTCACTGAGAGAGCCAGATACATTATTGATACTCTAGCCTGTGGATACAATTGCTTTTATCACAGGAAACGATAACATCTATCATCAGGAGCAATAAAGTGATTTGAAGCAAAATGTGAATGCAGGTAAAGACTAGTGGACACACTTGGCCTCAGTTTGCATGTGAAACTCCACTCAGCATGTGAGGGGCAGTGTGTGTGACACGGCTGTGTTGTTTAATGAGGGTCTGTGGAGTATCGGCATACACTGAAGAGTGCAGCGCCTGTAAGCGTGTGCTCCAGGGCCCAGTTATCTCCTCTCTTTCTCTCTCTCTCTCTCTCTTTCCCTAACAGCCTTTGGTACCACACTCTGATACTGCCACTTTCACTGAACCATTCAGCCAAAGCTGCACACACACACCTTCTTTTCTGGCGGCATGGTCTAAATCTCAAACACACACTGACAAAATACAACAGTCGTTACAGTAGGGTAGGATATAGTTGCTGGAGATACGAAGGAGAAAGAGAGGGATGCATTTTATGAGTCAATAAAAGAAGTAGAACAGGAAGAAGATGAAAGACAAGTAAGGAGCCATTTAAATATTGGGACGATGACAGTCACAACTCTGTGAGTGCAATGAGGGCTTGAACCCGACAGCTGGCGTCTCCCGAAACTCCCAGCGACAGACAGAATCAGTCATTCTCCGCAGTTACAGCATTCCATTAGACTACTAAGTGGTTGTAAATTGAACTAGTATCAATTTGAATATTTTTCATGCTTCGATATTTCACTGTGTAATCTGCAGCAGTCAAATTGAATAAAGCTGGGTAACGGCACGACTCGCCTGCTGCCCTATACGTGTGCGTAATCTGTCATCTGTGACATGGGTAATGACCCAGCGTATGAACAACCTGCTGCCAATAAAACACAACAACACCTCTTCTGTTAGACTACAGCGAGATACGTCACGCACAGCCTGTCCTGAAAATAAACATTGATAAAAAACCCTCTAACTATCATATGAATATTCATCTCTATGCCACAAGCAAAAAAAAACAAGTCTTTAATTTTCCTTAATAACACGTCCTCAAACAAATAGGATAAATCTAAGATACCAGACTGAAACTATCCTATAAATATGTATGCCGTTTTTTTTTTATGCATCAATAATTGCATAATAAAATCAGTGTTGTGTGTCCTTACAATAGACTGCATGCATTCACTATCCACACATCCAATTAAACATGCTGTGGAAATGAATCAAAGCTAATTAGTGTTTTCATTTACAGTGATCCTTGCACAATAAAGCTTGACGTTGTGAATAGAAGCGTGTGTGCTTTAGTGTTCGAATTTTGCCATGGAAACCTGCAAAACCCTTCCTCTGTCTTAACATACATGCTAAGATCTATAAATAGGGAAACCGATGTTTATCGGGAAGCCAGATTCATACAAATTTAATGTGTTTATCTGTGCAAATATTCACTTTGACCGGACAGTAGGCAGTTTCTGATTCCACACGCACACATATGCGCAAGCTGAATGGGTTTTTAGTGTCTTCGGGGAAATCTCCCTAGCAGTGCAGATCCGTATCAGATCACTATCAGCAACAAAGAGCCCCTCTCTGTCTCTCTCCCCCTGCTCACGGTGTCCTGAGGTGATGTAGATGTGAGCGTGGAGAGCGTCTGACCTGGCTTTGTCAGTATCAACCCCACGTGTGCTGTTTTCAAAGCGTTCAGCCAAAGGTCTGTTGCAGCTCTGCTCTCTGCTATGTTCAACAATAGCAACATCAGCATCAGAGAGAACCGGAGAGCATCATCACAAAAGTAGATCAATTCCCCTCATCTCCTATAGTCATAAAATGACAGTGACAACTGCAGCACAAAGAGGTACAAGACCGATCGTACAAGTTTGCACCTCTGATGGAGTGTTTACGCCGATCAGATAAAAGATGAATACAAAGCAGTGGGGTGCGATCGCCACTGCATCACAAGATAGAGAAGGGATAAAGAGAAACCACATCCTCATGCTGATGTCCTTACCTGTGCGGTCAGAGCTGCAGGAGGCTGTCTTGAAGTTCTCTCAGAAGACTGAATGAAGGAGTGCCTCTTTCTCTTTTTCTTTCTCCCCCCTTATTCTTTTCTTCTCTCTCTTGCTTCCTCTGTGTGTCGGCTCTCAACCTGCTGCTGATGTCTGGTGCAGCACACACCCACACATTCATGCGCGCACACTCTCACTCACACACATACACACACACTCTCCAATACAGTCATTGGAGGATTTAAGAGCAATCGGGGTACTGCAAGCTGATTGGGGGGCTCTGGAGCAGACGAATGAACAGCCACTATGGAAGGACTATCAATAGGGAGACTCCAGGGGGTGTTGCCTGTGTGTACATGAGCACACATCTGTTTAAGAGCAAGCCAAACTGGACATGATGATCTCTTATGATCTGATTTTGTTAATATGCATGTGTTTTCATGCACTTATTCAATACGAAACCGGCCGGATGCATTAATCCTACAGTACATATACAAGTGTAATTTCTCACAAGACCCAAGTGAAATCACAGGCTGTAATGCACACAGGCTTTAGTTTTGCCACAACAATTGTGGTAATTTCACACCTCTGCACATAATCATAGTCATTACTCAGAATCCCAGAGGAGAGACATTTTACACAGAGTATGACTGATTTTGTTAGCTATTCCACTTTACATTGTTTGCACTGTAAATATTTGGTTTTAAACACAAATGTCCATCCTGTTTCGCTCTGTTTCTCTACAACTCGCTCTGTCTTGCTCTCTCTCTGCAGGCACCATATGGACTGGGTCTATCTTCCTGTTCCCAGCAGTCCCCCCCCCCATCCCGATCATTCTGGCACTGAGCGGTTTAATCTGTTTCCATAACATTCATTCTGGCCCTCTCTTATTGTTTGCCACGATGAATGCCTGTATCTAGTCTCTGGAAGATGAGCATTTGGGACAATAATAGCTATATTTAGTTATTATACAGTTGGGTCTTCTTACGTAATTGATTTGAAGGTGTTCGTTCAGATGTGAAATTGAATCGTCCCTTTTAAAGTGCAAAAGGCTGCTCTATGACTTTCACACGGGTCATGTGGAGAGATGAGATTTCTCTCTCTTTGTCTCTCTCTCCTCCTGTGACTCAGTGCTGCTTGAAATGAGCATCTGAAGAAAACAGGTTGCTCAAACCCCTCCTCAAGCAGACTCACAGCCGTGAAGACTAAACTCATGGTGACTGAAATGCTATTATGATGAAAGACTCCTTTCTCAACTTCAGTCGCAGCCACTTTAAAGCTCCTCAGACATCGAGGTTGCCTGGTCTGAGCTTTTAATTGAGCCATTCCACTGGAGCAGGTGTTTATACAGCGATATCATTCTAGCTGTTGAAGTTTATTCACCCGGATCCCGTTTTGATATGTGAGCTACGCTGACAATAATATTATGACTGTCATAATGATTCATTGTATTATATCAGCAAAAATCTGTTGGTTAAAACAATGCCTCTCTGAAGCTTCTTAGTAAGCTTCTTAAGAGCTTGATGTTTTTTATGCCCTGATTTAAGGGTGTGAAAAAGCTGAATGGTGGTCATTTTAAGATTGGGCATTTCTTCTAAACACAAACTGTCATGCCCACATTTTGGAATTTGAAGCATAAACATTTTTCTACAAAGTAGAAGAAAGTATTTCCCCTGGACGTCTAAGTTAAGTTAAAAAATAAAGGGGTATTTGGGTGGTACATTGGTGTAGAACTGTCACAGGGGTGAGGTAAGCAGGGACTTACGTGCTTGTGCTGTGACTTGCAGGATAAGATGAATAAGCTCCCCCTAAACTACCATTTAGAGCTACATTTAAAAGTAGCTGGTAAAGTCATATACATCTGGGACAGCATGAGGGTGAGTAAATGATGAGTATTTTCATTTTAATCCTTTTATGAAAAAAAAACAGCAATAGTACAATGGGTTTTTTTTCCATCACACTGCTTACTGGAATAATACATGAACTGAATAAATAACCTCCCACATTATTGTAAGTATCATTTACAAATTAAAAGTACAGTTCATCCAAAAATTACACAACATTTTGTCATCATTAACTCACCCTCATGTCGTTCCAAATGAATGAATG
The DNA here is from genome assembly GCA_032359435.1 of Enteromius unitaeniatus. NCBI lineage: Eukaryota > Metazoa > Chordata > Actinopteri > Cypriniformes > Cyprinidae > Enteromius > Enteromius unitaeniatus. The sequence goes on from JAUMHI010000043.1 coordinate 13,875,649, forward strand.
AATGAATTCCAAACCAGTATAAGAATCTTTCTTATGTTAAACACAAAGACAATATTTTTGGGTTCCTGCAGGTACTTTTTTTATGCACTATTATTTAAAGGTCCCATAGAATGTCTTAATACAATATTTTAAATTGTTCTTTGACATCTACATACCAGGTATGTGACTTAGGTAAGGGCAAAATTTCTCCAGAAACAGTTTTACATGTGCATTTACAACCCTAGGATTTCTCCCTAGAATTAAATAGTCTATTATTGGCACAGCCTGGGTTTATTTCTATGATTAGACATTTTCACTATTGTACTGCTTGTTTCTTCATGATACCTGCAGAACGTCTGATGATTTGGCCTAGAACATGGCTGTTATGGCAAATGTTAGGGGCGTAGTGATCCCAACTGTTACATCACAATCTGTGTTATGTTCTGATTCACCTATTTTTCAGTGGTTTTTATTTTCACAAAATGTACATAAGAAGGAGGAAACAATGTTGTCTAAGGCTCAGGGTATGTCATTTCCATGTTTATATAGCTTTATATTTATTATTTATATATTAAAAAAATACTGTGCCAAGGTAAATACAGTTTTCCATTTTATGGCCCCTTTCATTTTTTTTAATAGTACATTGTTGTACCGTATGTAAGAAATTTATTGTAATAATCATAAAATGTCTCTGTTATGTTCAACAGGCATTAAAAAAACATGTTAATTAAAAGTACTCATATCTCTGACAGTAGTAGTACAGTCTGGATATTCTATAAAAAGCGCAGTTGCAGTGCCTGGTGAAAACCCCCCCTCCAGTATTTTGATTTTGGACTGCAATACCTAGTTCAACCACTCTGTGTCAATCCTACATACAGTACCTTTAAATTCTGATATCCATATAATGTGCTGAGGCTGATAAAGTACTTTTAACAAAAGAATCAATAGCATGACTTTCTATTCTCTAAACAATACTCTGCCAAACAAAACAATTAAATAGGAGCTATGAAATGTTTTTTGATTCACAAGGTGGCTAGTAGAGCAAGTTGTAATCTGTTTAGTTAGAAGGCAAACACAAACTGTTGTTTAGCTTATTAGCATTGCTAGCAGCACTACATGAGCATGGCAGCCAGGGGAAGTTAACTGAGCAACATGAAATCAGTAATACATCCCTTCAATTTCACGCTCAGACCATGACAAGCTGCTCTGGAACGAGAGGTGCCAAACCTCATGCCTCATGGCAGCAATCCGTGACAAGAAATGTGTCTGTGCGTTTGTGTGTGTGTATCAAGAAGGGAGTGAGTGACAGAGAGGGAATTTTCCTTGACAGATCTCTCCAGTTACGGGGATTAGATGGAACAAATTTCCTGAGCTCCAGTTTCCCAACATCCTCTCTCTGGCAATGCTCATTTTCTCTCGATCTCCTCAAAATAACTCCTTCAGAGAGAGAAGGAATGTCAGAGATAGTGAGCAATAAAGAGATAGAATAAATAGATGTATGTTCCCAGGCTTAATCTACAGGCCACCAAATCTGTCACCTCACACAATCTTCATCCCTCTGCTCCTTCTTTCTTTCTTACCTCATCAGTTTGTCACCTCAAGCTGGGTGACTCTGTGTCGTATTGAGTGTTTGTGTCTCATCAGATGGTTTCAGTGATTTATTTATTTTTGGTCATTTATGGCTATTTTTACATCTTTAACTAAGGGAATTGCAAACAAGCTATGCTTGTTTCAGGCTGCAGAATTTATATATATATATATATATATATATATATATATTAATAATACACCATTTAATAAAGTAAGGCTTTTCTTTTTGATGTGACAAAGTATAATAATTACACATTAATCACATTATTCATATACCTTAATAATTGAAGCAAATATATGTATGTGCTATTGTTAGGGTTGTCAAATTAGAAGGTGGAATAAATCATAAAGTTCAGTAAACTAGGAAAAATATTTAATGCTTCAAGGGATAATTCTCACAAAAAAATCATGAGTTGCCATAGTCAACATAAGAACCCATACAAGTCTCAAACATTTACAGGTCTGAAACAACATGACAATTAACTTTCATTTTTGGGTAAACTGTGTCTTTAATTACTGTTAAACATATTCATATATTAAGTTCAGGACTTTGTTAAAAAGTTTATTTATTATTTTGCTCAAATTTGTCTGGTATTATTTCTATTTACATTATTGGTATGGTGTTTGTAGTGATTGGAATTGTTCACACAAATGTGTATCTTGACATCTCACAATCAGAGCTACTGATGTTAGAGATCAGAGCAAAGACACGCCTCCCACTAGGCCAGGAAATCGCATTGATGTTTTCATGGGGAGTGCTAAAAGGGGGCCCTCCAAAAATTTGAATCAACAGCTTCCTAGCCAAATGGAAATGAATAGAGAAGAAGACTTCGGGGACTGACGATTGTTATGAGCATTTGTTTGAGTCTTGATCTGGTGCTCTGACTGATAAACAGCCATCTGCCACAAAGTGAGAGACAGAAAAAGATCAGAGAGAGAGGGAGGTAGCTTATCCAGTCCCCAGGGGGACTTCTCAAACCCATTCTCACCTCCTGAGGAGCAGATGGAGAGGAAGAGGGACAGTATTGGATGAACTGGAACACACTAATGTCTAGGAGGAGCTGCTGGAGACACTGCAGAGGATAATTGAGAACCACAAATGATATTCTGTGATATTTGCTCTATTTAAGGAGAAGCTAATGAAAAAGAGTGAATGTGTAAAAATGTGTGGTGTGTGTGTGTGTGTGTGAGTGTTTTTAATTGTCTGGAGGTGAGAGTAAATAGGTCATGAAATTTTTTTGTGCACATTTTCTCGTCTGACCTATTTTTGTGGGTAATTTGTTCATTACTCATTGGCAAATCAAAGCATTAAATCAAAACTACATTATCCCTTTTCTCAGTTTCTTTCCACGCTGATTAATAGGAAGAATAATTATTCTGCCATTATAAAATGAAATGTGTACAATAACAATTCAGCCTAGTGCATGATTCCATAGACTAAAGAGTTCCTTTCACTGGCACTCTCTTTCTCTTTAGCTCATCCAAAAATAAAAATCTTATCATCATTTACTCATCATGTCATTGCAAACCTGTATGACTCTCTCTTCTGTGGAACTTAATTGATGATATTTTGAGATGTCTTCATATGTCAATGGTAACCAAAACAGTTTTTCGTCAAAATAGCTTCTTTTATGTTCCACAGATGAAAGAAAGTAATACAGGTCTGCACTGACATGAAGGCAAGCTAATGATGACAGGATTTTCATTTTTGTGTGAACTATGCTTTTAACAACAACACTACACAGGGATCAAGGGCGTACAGTGTCACAATATCACTCAAACGTGGAGTATCTTTGTCTTTGATTCAAATTTTACAGTTGCTGTTCATAATATTGGGGTTAGGTTAGGTCAGCTGTTTAGCACCTGTGAGTGATCTAGACAAAGTTTAGACAAGGAAATCCCTCTTTACTATCACAATTATGTCTTCCTTTAAAGATGATATCATCACATCGGTATATGTAAGATATATTCCTTTGAAGAGAGAATTCATCTCTCCTGTACGTGTGCTGTTGCTAAGAGACCAGCAGTCTGCCACATACCACCTCATGCATCCCCCGCGTGCGTTTGTTTCACACCCTCTGCCAGGAGAGAGGGAACTGTACCTTCTTTTACACGCACCATACACGGAATCTCATCTTACAGTCAAATCATGCCGCTCTCAGTTCTCACTTTTAAACATTCTCTTACATGCATGAATTCGAAATTGCTGATTTCACTTTCCGAATTTCAAAACAATGAAAAGTATGACTGCACTAAAACAATAAGATAAAAATAAATTAAAAATTCAAAGCGAAAGCAAAAAAAAAGTAATATATAAATTAGATTATATATTTATTTGTTTTTTTATGTTTCGTCATAAAATGGTTCTGCTCAAGACACCGTAAAACAGGTGCCTTATTCAGCAGTCCACGGTGACCCTTAAGTGACCTCGATACAATAAAAAAAATATCCTTCTCTTCCATTTTCTCACAACTAAGCCAATTTACAAACAGTGCAAAAGACAGGTATGTTCATTTGATAAAACAGCAACCAAACACAACCTATGTGAATAATAGCAAAAAATGTCTCAAAATATGTTTTTTTTGCTTTTTTTTTTTTTTTTACAAGCTTTGTAAGATTTATATTTATCTTAGTGTCAGGTAAGTAGTGTCAAGATCACTCATTATTTTGAATATAAGAACTGTGTATTGGAGCATATTTTTGTTGACTACATGAAAATGCTGTCAGATCAAACTAAGATGATCTCGCTGGGAAAATGGCAAACCAATCCACAGGGTGTCATCAAAAGGACAGGCATCAGTGTCAGTAAGATGTTTTTTTTTCATAAACACAAGAAAAGGAATGTAATAATGGTAAATAAATGTCAAACGCTCTCTGCTGGAAAAAGCAAATCCAGATTACCCACTTTCAATTTTAACATCACACTAAAATGGTTCAGTTTACTGTCTTCCAGGTGACACAGATACAGCTGTCCGTTGGTTAGACCAAGACAGAAAGCGGCTCATGATGTGTAGAGCTGTGGGACTCAAAGCTGATGTCTTCACTTTTAGTAGTGCAAGGCTTGAACATATGGATAATGGATATGGAAACAAATGAGTCCAGATCCCACTGGATGATCTCGAAGTTAGAAGAGGCTGCAAGGGGCAAAGGTCAGCATAGATTATATTCAAGATACATTACATTATATTCAATACACTTATATTCAAGTCATAGTAAAGTGATGACCTAAAGGATATAAATTGCAGCTAGAATACAATAAACTTTAAACAATTTTGTAAAGAAAATTTTTTTTTAAAGAATGCCATACTGTACTATCTACACCCAGACCTGTTTATTTGACAGAAATGGATCGTTTTAATTCACTTTTTGTCATGTAGCGAAGAAAAGTTTGCCTGTCTACTATACAGACAGCCAGGGTTTAAAAAAGCCCATCTTAACAGCAATTAATTACCTTCAAACATTTTAGCGTGCAAATCTGAATACACTGGGTGTTAGTAGGCTATGCTTAACATATTTAGTTTTTACCATGTTTAAATAAATTGTGTTAAAATGTTATTTTATATGTTTTTTGTTGTTGTTGCAGTTGTTTTACAAAATCAGTGCAGAAAATGTATTGGTCTGTATTGGTAACAAATTGTGCCAAGATTGATTCTATTAAACATGACTTACATCTGTTGTTATTCAGCACAAGACATTTTAGTCTAAAATTACATTAAATATAAAAAAATATTTTTCACATCTATGAAAAGTGCTGTGTCCCATCAGTGATTCCACTGTAGATCTCTTTTTTTACGTAGCTTGTTTAAGCTGAGCATAGACTGTAAGAAGCAAGAAAGGCTCAGCTGAGGTAAAATAAGTACACAGACGCCGACTCTAGCGACTAAACAACAGATGCCACCGCAGTAATGGTATTGTGAAATCTTAAAGCTGCAGCCCATAATCTTTTTTTAAATTATATATATATATTTTTTTAAAAATGATCCGAAATCAATATTTGAGCAGGTAACCAGCCAGTGTTTAAAACTATCCCTTTCATTTAGCCTGATTCACAAAGCTTAGCTTATAATGTTGTCTAATTTAAGTGCATGTGAGCATGCAGGTGGCGCACAATCTATAGCCTTTTCTCACACCAATGATTAAATGTATTGTTTTGGTGGAGGAGCCGCACATTCACTTCAAAACATTAGACTCATCCACGCTGAATCCATGCAAGAATACAACTCACCACAAGGAAGATCACCCTAAAAGCAGCTGCAATTTCAGGTTTTCAAACAGAGATGGCGAAAAAGAGACCAATTTAATTGTCTCTGTTACTTTAATTATTGGAAAAACGCTGATAGGAGAATATCTAGGTAAAGTAGTGAGTTTTGAAAGGTGAGGGAGGGGTGTCGAACGGGAATTATGAGTATTTTATATTTGTTAATATTTTAGGCTGTATATATGTGTGTGTGTGTGTGTGTGGTGTGTGTGTAAAAGTATATTTGTGTGTATTTTATGTAAGTACGCTCGAGCACTATTTTTATTTGTAACCTACAATTTACAGGGTTTTTTTCTGGTACGATTATGGAGGAGCTGGGTCACTACACCATTAGTTGTGACAAGTGAATAAACTTACTGGTGTTTTACTTTAATGAGTTCTAAGTTAAATATATTTAAATATATTTAGCATTTATATCTTGCTACTTTATTTATGGCTATAAAAATATTATATCATGCATAGAATGTAAAAGTTCAGTATATTGAATCTTAAAAAGCAGAATCTAATTAAAAAATGTAAGACTACAAAGATGTCCACTTTTGTAAAAAAAGATTGATATATTGTGCAATAAGGTAATTCTGCTGTTTTATTATTATTTTTAACCACTTCATGAAATTGTACCTGTTGTAACTGCATGCATTTTGTAAACATACCACATCAAATTAAAATCTTCACAATCCCTGGTCTTAAGTCAAAACAGCCTCTTTAGAACCATGTGGAAGATTTATGCTTTTATGAGTTTTCTAAGTAAAGTGTGTTTGTTATTATTAAATATAATTTAGATGATTAAATTTGTTTTTAGATACTTTTACTTTAAAAACATTTTTAAAAAAATGTGTGAATGATGCATTTTTTTCACAGAAACTCACTCAAATTCATTTGATTTGAAAATATGTTGGTATATTATTTTGCTTAACACATCTGATAAAATGATACTGGTTTAGCACAGTTAGTCGACAGCATCCAAGAGACTTTGGATCTTCTGTAAATGTTTCCTCTGCGCTGCACATCTGGCATTTTCTACTGCTCCTAAAGGACAGGGAAATCACCAAAAGTTTTATTTAAAGTCACCAAACCCCTTTTTGTGTTAAAAGTAAAAAATCATTCCTAAGTACTCATGAAGATAATGTGTACATTAGTACAAATATTTTTGTTTAAGGTATTATCACAGATTTGCTAGATAATGCAGTGGAAATGTATGCAATCACTCATTTATACATCCAGATTCAGCACTTAATAGTGGTGGTTCAGTTTCTAGACAGTAATGTGTCACTCACAGCACTGGTAGAGTCTGTTGATTCTGATGATGTCATTCTGGCTCATCTCTGTGGATGTGCCCAGCGCAGC
>JAUMHI010000043.1:13905892-13954123 GCA_032359435.1 Enteromius unitaeniatus
TCTTGTTTAATGCCCTATAGTCGATGCACGGCCGGAGTCCACCATCCTTCTTGGAGACGAAAAAGAAGCTCGAAGCAATATGATATATATGAAGCATATGTTACAATATGATCGTCAAAATTGGGATCTCGCTTCGAGAGACCAATCCACTTTGTGTGTATTAAAACAAGCCAATGAACATATATAGTATAAATGAGCAGCTTGGTGTAGCACATATTCAGGTTTTCGCTGAGGAGATGAGCTGGTGACCCGGCCCCTCAGCGGTGGTACAGCACCATTTGGCGACAGGATGTTACGTATCCATTCCCTTCTTCAGGGAACGAGTGTTACATACCTAAACGAGACATTCCCTTTCAGACGGTCACTCCAAGTCACGTCGGATATGACCAACAAAATTGGGATCCCTACCAAAACACGATGGACACTGCCCCTTCCATTGTCCTGTGCGAGCCTCACAAGCCCCCTCTGTCTGGCGTAAGCTGGGGCTCACCACAAGAGGCCAGCTACTGTTATTAAAGCACTACCCATTCAGTAAGACTGGAACACTGCGGACGTCCCTGTTCTATTGAAAAGAGATGTACGGAAGTCCAGCTGTCCAGTTTTAGTGCTTTTGTTTGAACTGTCTGCTAACTTCGGGACAGTCGAGCTAGGTCTGTTCAGTGTTGCCAACTTAGCGACTTTTTCCCTAGATTTAGCGACTTTTCAGACCCCTTGGTGACATTTTTCCAAAAATAGCGACAAATAGCAACTAGCGACAAATCTAGCGACTTCTTGGACAAACCTCAGCGAGTCTCTGGTAGTGTTTTCCAAGCACGCGCATACCTCTCTCTCTGTCTGTTCTGTTCAGCGAGAGAATGAAAGGAGCAGGGCTTTCAGTTAAAATATGTATTATGTTGCTTCTAACTCTATTTTACATGCAAATATAGCTAAAATCACAGATAACCATTGTCTATATTTTATGTGCATTTGATTTCATCAGTCAACGGCTTGATTATAAATCAGGATGAGGCAGTAATCGTGACCATCACCTGGCACTAGGTAATGACCGCATCCAGAAACGCACAGGTGAAAGGGCATCATTAAAAAGATGTGTATTTAAAAAGATGTTCCACCCTGTGCTACTCTTTTAGAAAGCTCTTTAGTGTGCTGAGGCGCACAGGGGAGAGGGCCACTTGCACAAAACAGGGGGTAGTGCAACCTGATGTAGCAATTCACTCAACACAGGAAACCACCACCGCTGACGACGCCATACACCAGCCACTTGATTCCTCAAAGTAGGAAAGGGAGCAGAACATCTGAAATGCTCGCCTCCGAAGCAAAAAGCTCCTTTATACTCTTCCTGAGATCAGTTGAAGCTGGATGTAATTAGCGCATGCCACCGTTCATTGGCTTGTTTTAATACACTCGAAGTGGATTGGTCTCTCGAAGCAAGATCCCAATTTCGTCGGTTAAATCTGACTTGACTCGGAGTGACCAACTGAAAGGGAACTGCATTTAAGGATTAGTCTAATATAATCAGTTCATACAACATTTTTCTATTAAGAACAAATAACTTATCATCATTTAACCCTGTCTGTTAGGTTTTATAGTGTGAAACTTTAATTTCTAAAGATTTCTTTTACATTTGCTCTATAAAATTTCACCATTTAACAGACCCTCGTTTCAAAAGAAGAGGACCTTACACAACCTTTCTGTGAAGAAGAAACTAGCCTGTATTTGGCTCTGTGGGGGTTAGCAACCTTACAAACACTGGCATAAAAATCAGAAGGCAGAGGAATAAAAATGTTATGCATTTCTTTAATTTGAACCCATCTACATTAATCTGAAACCAAAAAAATTGATACATAAAAACAGACTCTACTCTAAAATGCTAATCAAAAACACCTAAACTAAATCTGTAAAGTAGTCCTCTTTACCTAAAACCTGGAATACACAACAAGATTTTTTGCCCGATTTTCTGAACAAGCTGATGTTAATTAAGGAAAGTCAGAACCAGTCTGCAGATTAAAGCTGACAGATTCCACAGACAATCAGGTGGTGTATGATGGTCAAAGACACCTCATTCTTTCAGCTTTAGACTAGTTTGATATTTTAAGCCGATTTTAGAACACATTTGTCATCTCCTAGCAACAAGGCACACGTTTCTGTATAAGTTTGTTGTGATTGGAACAAATTTAAAGTCTGGAGGTGTATGATCCTCGACCGTGTAGTGTATGATATGCCCAGGTTTTAGAAAGTAATTGTATGATGTCTAGTGTTTTAATAATCTGTTCAGATTTTTTTAAATCATGTAGTGTATTCCAGCCTCAAGAATAGTGAAACTTCACTGTCAGTTTTCTTAGTTTGACAACCCACATGCTATTGTGTCTGTGTCATTTTGAAAATGAAATGCATATACAGGGGGGGAAAAATAAGACTGCAAATGCTTATCAAGGTATGAACCTATGACAAAGATTGAAAAATATTCTTTCAAACGAATTAATAGGAGAATGAAGGATTTAAACCATACTACAGTAGAGTCTGTTTATACGCAGAATATCATTTGAACTCATTTTCTCAGCTTGCCCAATAGAAATGTTACTGTCAGGAATCGGGATGATGGTTGGCTGTTTGTTCTTGGTGAAAGCAAACCTGAAACCACACAAAAACACACACACTGAAGCAATCAAACACATTCCAGAGGCAACCTGTAGTTTTGACAACACATTGTTCCAATTGTTTTGGGGTATCCAGAGAAGACATAGATTTCTGATCAAATTACAGGAAGACTTGCCTTCCATAGTGCATCACAGAGCTGTAGTCATAGGCAGTTTCCAGGTTGTTAGTCTTGATTTTGTTAAAGTTGTGCTCCAAGCCTATAACAGTGATTAAAAATGTATAAAAACAATATTTATTCATATTAAAAATCATAAATACTCTCCTGCTTAGGAAATGCGAACTAATCAGATGTACCAGGAATTATGTTTTTGGACAGAATTTGGACATGATTGTCACGGTCGCTGCGGTTTTGTTCATGGTGAAAGCCTAGTGTGTGAAGCAACTCATGCTGCACTATACTCAGTGAGATGCATCCAGCACGGTCCAGAGACACAGTCTGACCTCCAATGCGACGACCCACAAAAGAGTAGCACCTATGGATCACACATAATTGAAGGTTTAAATAAACAGTATAGAAATCAGAACAGCAGGTTCAGTTCTCCTGGAGGATTATGTATTTATGTGCCTTGCTGATGCCTCCTTTTGCACATAAAAAAATCAGTATAAAAGAACGATGGCAAGTAGCCATTGACTTCCACAGTATGTAAAAAAAAAAATAGTATGGACTAGGGTGATATAACGGTAGAAACAATTTTCTACCTTGATAACAATATATCACAATATAGTATTATTAGTATAATATAGAACTATTTGTATCTGAAAATGCTTAAATAAAAATTCAAACACAAAGAAACTATTTTATATAATGTAATTTTATTTAAACTGAATTGCAGCAATACTTTAAGTAAAAAAACAAGAACCATACTGTTTACTGTAAGTTTGACGTTTGTTTTTTTTTTTTGTTGTTTTTTTCTCAGAACAGTTACTAACATTGCCTGACAGTATACCAGTCTCCATGGACGTTCTTAAATGCTTAATGTGAAAACAGCTAAACGTGCCTTAAAGCACCTAAAAACCGTCAAGGGAAACCCAAATTTCTGTCAAACCTTTCATGTAATAATAACTACTGTCAAAAGACCAAGCCCATATTCAACAGAAAAAGTGAATAATATCACGTTAAGCTGTTTCCTTATTGTCATGATCAGCTGGATGTGGCAGCCTGCTTGGCAATCCAGCTCCCTGCAAGCTGTGTGTTTGTTTTGTGTCTGTTTCATTCATGGACTCACTTCAATGTCTCCGCCCACTCGTTAGTTGTCTAGGTGTTTGATTGTCTGCTCCACCCCCGTGACCTACTTTCACCTGTATACATACCAGTCTGTTTGTTAGTCTTGCACGGTCCATTGCACTGTCTCCCTGTTGTCTTGCTACCCTGATGTGTTTAGATCTGTTTGTTACCGACCTCGCCTGTTTTTCGACTATCGTCTCTGTTTTGCCCTCTGGATTGTATTTGTTGTTACCGACCCTCGCCTGGACTTGCCCTGCCTCTGCCATTGTCTATGCTCTGTGTGTAAATAAACAGCTTGCATTTAAATCCGACTGCTTCCTCGCCTCCTCCCTCTTGACACTTATAATGGCTATGGGGGTAAACACTTAACCTGATATTCTAAACTTTTTAAACTGAATAAGAGCTTGCTCTTTTGACAGTGGTAAGTTTTATTTTATTAAAGTATTATTTTATTATAGAAGTTTGGTTTCTCCAGGTCGTTGTTAAAGTACATTAAACCATGTAAATCACTGAGGTTTGTCCAAGAAGTCGCTAGATTTGTCACTAGTCGCTTTTTTGGAAAAATGTCGCAAAGGGGGTCTAAAGAGTTGCTGAATCTAACGGCAAAGTCGATAAGTTGCCAACACTGCTTCTTCCAATGTCGAAGATAATAGGTGTGTTAGAGATGCACTGCACTATCCTCCACCGGCTGACGAGAGCAGACCCTTGCAGTCTGGGGAGGAGTAAAGAGACGGCCGTCAGGTCGGACACCGTAGTGTGCTGAATCAACGTCATTAACTCTTATACAATAAGAATATATATTTACTACATCGCCTAATCTTCATTTTCACCATTAATGTTTTGTTTGAATATCACATATATTTGTTTGAATAAGCACACATCGTGCTTGTCGTCACATAATCTGACCAATGAGAATAAAGTGTGTCGTCATCAAGGCTTTCGCAGCCGATTTTGAGCAACTGCAGCGCCTGACCTGAGTGATTGCTCTCGATTTGCTCTCGCGGTACTTTAATGGCACATGTGATTGAAATGCGTTGTTTTGTAAGGCGGCAGCCGATTTTTTGCGGCGCATGAAGTCGAACACACCTAAGGTGTATTGCGTCGTGGTTACGTAACGTACAACGTCACGTGATCCCAACCACAATTAAGACGATGGACCAAAATCTCTATCGGTTGACAAATTTCTACCGGTTAATCGTGTCTACCGATATATCGCCTGCCCCTACTATGGACGTTAATGGGAACAATGTTTGGTTACCAACATTCTTCAAAAGATCTTAATCAAATAAATAAATAAAATATTAATAGCAAATTTTTCAGCAAAATGAAAATCATACTTTTACCCTGTATTGGACTGTATGTTGATATAGTCCCTCTGTTTTGTGTGAGGCATGAAGCGAATGCAAGTCGATTTCTCAAAAGATCTCAAGCCTTGTAAAATCACATGCTTCTCATCGGAGGCTGTTGAAAAGTTCAGATACTAAAAATGGCTTAAAGAGTTATGATGTAGTGCCAAGTTATTAGAATTAGGTAAGAGCTTTCACTCACAGTATTTATCAGAGATGACGTAGGGCACAAAGACTGTTCCATTTTTGCTTCTTTGCCATTTGCACCCATAAGCTGTGCATGGATCTGTGATTAGGCCTTTTGTTACAGCAATGTCTCCAAATTCAATCGAGGGCTCATTCATTCTTTGTCCTGTATGATATAAAGCACAGTAATTCACTCAAACTTCTTATTATTAGCTTGTACAGTACATAGGTAGTACCCACTATAAGTAAGAAAATTACATTCTTTATCAAGTCTATTAAATTTTATTTATATTTCTAAATATATTTATATTTTCCACAAACAGTCTTACCTGAATATTTGTTGGCCCTTTCAATTATGGTTGACATATCGTCTTGCTCAGTGCTGTTTTCTGAGAACCAGTGTTGGTTTATTTTTAGTGTTAAAAAACTGTACGTTATTTAAAATATTACAGAGGATAATTTCTTACCATTCTCCTCACCGCTCTTTTCCAAGATATCCTGTTTATGCATAAACATTTGAACATATGTTTGTTTAAAAACATTGAAGAAAAAATGAACATCGTTCACAGTAGGAGGCTGCTACTGATATTAGTTTTTATTTCAGATATTACTAGCATGTCTGTCCTTACCTTAATAGAGCGGCTCTGAGCTTGAAAAGAGCTCAGCAGAAAACAGACTACCACCAACAGGAACATCACGAGAGCTTGCTGAGAAGATAGACACATATGTACAGGAATTTCTCATTTTTAGACTGTGTACAGTATGTTTTGATCAAGATACATCCAGAAAATGAATGAACGTATGTACACACACACTTTTGTTTAAGGTTGTTTAAGCCTTATCAGGTCACTAATAATTCATCAATAATATCAATAGTTTTCCTGCTCGAGTAAACCATGTCAAGAAATCGTCCCTTTTTTTGTGAGAAACAAGACCATGTTGCTTTTCAGTGCATGTACTGCTGTTGAGCGTCGTCATGTTATTGTACATGAACACGCACCTATATTTGTGCTTAAAGATTAAGATATTTAACATTTCTGTCATTTAGATAAATAAATAAATTACTTTTGCATTATGAAATGGAAATCTAAATATTCTTAGATTCATGTCTGTTACAAACATGCCTATAAATCTCATTTCTGTTGACTGAAAACTCAAAAAGATGAGACACTTACCTCACGCTGGTGTAAATGTTCAGAATGAATCCAGCTCCTTGCTTTGTCTCTTAAGTGCTCTCCATTAAAATTGAATTTCACCACCTGTCAAATTATAATTTACAATCTCAGACAATTTATGAAACCACTTAATGATTCAGAGAATGATTACAGATACACGGTTGATGCAACAGCTTAAGGACCAAACTCGTAACTCATAAGTATTAACTCATTCCATCTCATACTGCATCAAAATTATACACAATATTTAACTTTATAAAGACTCCACAAAATAAAAAGTTACAAATGTGGTCATTGGGGCAGTAACCTTTCAAAAGGCACACTTTTGCACCTATTAGGTTTAATTATGTACACTTTAAGGACTAATATGCGCCTTTAAGGTACCAGAATTAACCCTTTAGGTACAAACATGTAGCTTTTGAAAAGTTATCACCCCAGTGGCAGCTTTTGTATCTGTATTTCTAAGCGTGCGCTGTAACAAAACAGTAGTGAATGGCTCAAAACTCAGAAAACCCTGTCTATTTTTGCTCTTATCTGTTAGTCTTTAGACATCTTTGACATTGCGTTGGTTGTGTGCTTAAATTTCATTGCACTATAAAGTGGACAGTATGGTCCAGTTAATAATTAGCTTAAAAACTATGTATCCACTGTCTGTTAATTAATTTTAGTAATGTTAATTCTAAGTTAGCCATTCGATGAAACTATAGTTGGTTAAAAGAAACCAACAGTAGACCTACAGTTAATGTTCAAGATCTCTCAAATTACTTTTTTATAATTATGGTTGCTATATAACATTTAATAATTTTTAAATTAGAATGATTAAAATTGCCTCTTTTTTAACATCTGAGCCCCTTCCCCCAAGGAACACTCGTCATTTCCCTGTCATGGACAGTAAAGACACAAACCTCACTGACCTTTAAGCACATTGGCCTATAATATTTTGTTAATAAAATACTTTTATTTTTACTTCAACGAGTAGAAAATTCAGCAAATCAGTAGACTCCCAGACTTCTGCATTTAGGGGTGGTAATGTTGTAAGAGGGCACCACCTGCTGGAGATTGGAGAAAACGCTTCTAATCGGGTGACCTAGGAAGACAAGGTACCTCATCACGTGGTGCACAAATGTTGCCATGTCCGCTTTTTATAAGCAACATTGTTCTTAATGTAGGCCAAATAACGCTGGCTTATAAATACAGACAGTCGTGGTTGTCATTTTTTAGCAACTGTCTTATATATATTATATAATAATTCTTTCTAGAATAAAGTCATGGATTACTTGGCCCATACACAAAAGCATAACGTTTGTCAATTATCCCTACCTGCGGTTTGAGGTGATTTATGTTTCATAAAACAAGTTTAACAAATAAGCCAGGCTTATTTCAGTTAGTTACTTCGACTTATTATCAACCAGAGTAAAAGACAATAAATCAGAAAAATTTACATAAACCTGGCTTATTTGGTAATCTTGTTTTATGAAACAGGCCCCAGATTTCTGTTTCTGTTTATCTTTACCCATAGGTGTGTGTGTGTGTTTAAATTGAGGTCCCCACGGGCAAAGATAAATCACACAGAATTTATTGGGGTAGCTTTAGGTGTAAGGGTTGGTGTATGGCAACAGAATACAGTCTGTATAAAAACTATGACGCCTATGGAGAGTCCCCATAAGGATTGCTGACAAGACTGTGATGGTGTTAGCTACATAGTAATCCAGTTGTAGGCTGTTTGTGAAACATTTTTTGTTTGTAAAATGCACTAATATGTAATCAGACAAACGTAAGCAAGCAAATATCGGCAGCACAAAACTGAGATCCCCTATTGCTCGTGAGGATAATTGGTTCTTTTAAGCTTAGTTTAGTTAGGCTCATTTTATTAGGGAGATTTTAGCGAGATCTGGCAACACTACTTTGCGTGTATTACCAGCGGACCTTCTCTGTCAAGGAGGGGGACGTTTCCTATCGTCTTGGTAATGGCGGACACATGTGGCCAAGTCCTATTTGGGTCTGGATTAACAATCCTTTCCCACCCTCTTATGTACATCAAGGTTTTAGTTCAGGTAGGATTTACACAATACACGCAGAAATGAGAGCAATTGCAGGTTGACGCGTGCACACTCGCTGCTGTCGAGTACTTTCGATAACACATCGATAAACGTTAGCCAGCTCCTTAATGAACAGTGACCTGCTAAATACATGTTGTAGTGTGGCATTTTTAGAAATGTGCATCGTTGTGTGAAGTACGTTTGTTTACAGGGATAAAGGTGTCTATGCTCATCGTTATGGGGGTAGTTAGCTTGTACTAGCAGGGTTGTGGATGACCGCTGTCTATCTGGTGTATGTGTCATGAATGGACTAAAAGGTCAGCCTGTTAGCTCTGTCAGGTGTCATTTTTATGCCAGTTTCTGTGAATATACTTATAAACCTACTAAAAACAGTGCTGACGGCATTTTTACACCAATGTCAGCTGTCTTTCAGGGTATGGATAAAGGTTACTGCATGTTATTGTGGTGTGTGTGTGTATATATATATATAATACTACAATATAACATAACATTGGTTGGAGTAAATATGAAAGTGAAATTTATTCAGATTTACTTCTGTAAGCTGAATGAGGTTTATACTCAGGATTTAACAGTGTTTCACTGTATATTAATAATGTATAAATATATTAACCTGCTTTTTGTTGTTGGTGAACATGTTTGTATCTTTGCAAATATAGGTTGGACATGAACCTCTTCCTCCTTCTCTGGGAAGAAATATGTTTGGTCGACAGGTGTACCAGCTTCCAGGGCTTTTTGCATATGGTAAGATCATCAAGGGGTGGATTGCTTCTTTTTTTGTGTGTCTGTAGCTGTTAATTTAGGTCTTCGTTTGATATTTAATTTGATTTTAAGGATTCTGGAAAATGCATACAGTTTTTATTTGTTTCGTTCAGCCAAACACATCGTCAAGATCGATGGGAAATCAGGCCTGTTCAAAGGTCTCGCCCCTAGGCTTTGTGCTGGGACCATTGGCACTATTGTTCACAGTAGAGTCTTGCAGGTACAGTATGCACTCCGGTTTCTTCAGAGGTTTTTTTGTTTTTGGTTGTTTTGTTTTAGTTCCCAGTAAGCTGTCTAGTAGTGTGTAATCCTTAGTATCTGGTGTATAGTGCCAGGTTTTTCCTCTGTATCCATTTGAGGTTAGTAAAGTGCTATGAATGTTTTCCAGCTTTTAGATAGGCCTCTGTTACCGTGATTTGTGCGGGGTGTTGCAGTGTTCAGACTGTTGCAATGTGACTTGTATGTTTATCTGGCTGGGCACAGCTAAGCAGAGGTTATTTATATTCTGTCGTAAATGGCTCTAACCTTTTGTTATAACCCACAGAAATGCCAGGAGGAAAAAATTGAGGTAGGAACATGCCTCTTTTCAGTGATATTATTTTAGTGTTTGAATCGATTTATTTTTTACTTTGAGTGGCATTGCTGCAGTTAGTAACAGGTGTGAGATGATTATAATAGCACAAATTTCATCACTTCATCTTCTCAGATAGTGGGAAGCAGCCAGAAAGCAGAGGATGGTTCTCTGCAACATGTAGTAAATGAGGTGAGACACTTAAAGAAGAATTTTGGACTAATTTTCATACCTTCTTACGTAGTCTGATGTGACTGAATGACACAATTAGAAAATATTTACAAACAGACTTTCATATTTGCACCAGTTATTGTTTACTGAAATGTAAAATATTTTGGGCATGTTTTTGATGTTTCTTTCCCTTTTTTTATTGTGCTCTCAGACCACTAAAGAGATGATTGCACGCTCATGTGCTACAATTGTCACACACCCGTTTCATGGTAAATACAATAAATAACAGGTTTTGTGATTTTGAATCTTGCTTTTTTTTCGATCTGTGAATGTTAACTGTTGTTGTTTTCCCCCATCCCAGTGATCACACTTAGATGCATGGTCCAGTTTATTGGTAGAGAAGCCAAATACAGGTCAGTTGTTTTCTAATCTGTTATTTTTCTTCTCTGTTTGGCACATTTAATAATTTTTCTGTTCTTTCCAGTGGTGTCTTTGACTCCGTAGTTACCATCTACAGAGAAGAGGGAATCCTGGGTTTTTTTGCGTAAGTGTAAAACAACTTATATTTTTAAATTGGGTACTTCATGATGCACTTTTAAAAGTTGTTATTTTTAATGTAAGGCACTATGGTTAAAAAAAAAAACATTTATATGGGGAAAAACTCATTTCAACCTTACTAGTGTACTAGTCATTTCAAGTGCTAATAATAATGCTGTCAGACCATTTTACAACTCTTTACCTAAATTTAGATTAAATGTTTTTATAAATGTTTTGTCAACCCACAGTGGCCTCATTCCTCGTCTACTGGGTGATGTTCTTTCCCTGTGGATCTGCAACATGCTTGCTCACTTCATAAACACATATGCTATAGACGACTCGGTAAGTAAACATACATTAACATCTTGAACATCTTGACACTAAATTTGTACAAAATTTTATTTATGTGAGAAACTTTTTTTTCAGTATTTACTAGTTATGCATTTTTTATATTGTTTTGTTAGAACAACAATCCTACATTTGTGTCAATTGTAGTTGCATGTTATGTACTGTGGATTGTCCTGTTTTTCCTGTCTCAGACAAGTCATACAGGAGAGATCAAAAACTGCTCTCAAGCTTTGACTGGGGTAAGTCATTTTTCGCAGAGACATTAATTGAGCATTGAGATGATGTTTCTAGCTCTTACGCCAGTTTCACACTGCACATGTCAGCAGGGCGTGAGCAGTGTGTATCTTTAAATTTTTTTTAACGGATGAGTGCTTTCACACAGCACGCAGGAGCGGCGCGTCAGTGCGAAGCAGGAGCAGAGCAGAAGCGTCAGTGCCGCGATAGTTTCGGCGCCGAGTGTATTTTTGCTGCGCTGCTGACGCTGAATTAAAGTGACAGTGCGTTGTTCTTGAACTAAACGGACCCGATTAACTTGAAAAGTAACAGATTTTACCATAAAATCATGCAATTGATGAATTTTGTGTTTCACGCTCACCATATGAAAAATAAAATGCACAAAAACACAATTTACACGAGTTTTTGCCCAAACTTCAAAGGTCTTTTAAATGAATAAAACTAGAGGCATTTGTTAGCTTTAAGATTAGTTTTTCAATTCAATTATTCAATCCAAATACACTTTTTTGTTGGAAATATTTCCTAATTATGTCTTGGATTCTCAAAGTGTAACCTATTCAATCTAGCATCTGCACGCAAGCCTTCCTTTGCATGGCAAAATATAATATTTCTTATACAACCTGTAAGAAGGGTCAGACATTGTTTTTGTTGACAGGCTCTGCTATTTTTTACAAATATTGAGAACTTTGCTCAAGTTTATTGTGTAAACTTTAATAAGGCAGTCGCACAACAAAGTATGCTAGCAATAACAAATTAAAGCGCACAACGTTCAGAGAAGAACGCTGGAAAATACGACAGAAATAACCTGCTTGTCTTATAGTCTACTGCAGTACAAGTCACGGTTCAGCTTCGCGCGGCAAACGCTGCTAGTGTGAAAGCACAAACGCTGTGCGCCGCTCAGGCTCTGCTTACACCCTGCTGACGTGTGCATTACGGCGTTACGCTTTCAGGTGATAATGTATGTATATTCTTAAAAAGCTGAAGAGATGAGGACTTTTCAGATGTCTTTTTTTACGTGTTAATAAAAACTGTAATAATAACAATTTAAAATAATTAAAAATGTAAATAAAAAGAAATGTAAAAAAATACATAGAAGGAAACAAAAACAAGAAGGCTATTGGTTCAGAAAAAAGCTAGAGAGCGATGTTTTGATTCATATGTGTATTAAATGGTATCTTTTTCATCTTTGCTCAGTTTTTTGCAAGTATGCTGACGTATCCATTTGTATTGGTGTCCAACTTGATGGCAGTAAATAACTGTGGGTAAGGGATGCTATGTGACTCTAATGGAAGCATTTTACATGAGATGTTGAATAGTGAGCCAGTAGTCAGATGGCGTGTGCTCCTAAACTTGTTCACCCCTTTTTAGTTCTTGAACTAAAGTTAATTTATTCAAGTTCTTAGAACGTACTGTAAATGACAAGTACTGGCATAAAGGCTACCTATATGTCGTTTTAAGTATTCAAGACTAATAAAAGTAATATTTCTCCTGATCCTGACCTAGACTGGCTGGAGGTCTGCCACCTTATGCTGGCGTTTATCCCAACTGGCTCCACTGCTGGAGTCACCTGAGCCGAGAGGTGAGCAATTTTTTCTTAATATGAGTTATTGGGAATGGGGATTTGAGTTTTGTTAACATTTATTAAATGTCTTGGTTCTTCCTCTGTTGAGCTTCTAATGTTAATTGGAATTTGAATAGGCTAATCGAATGAAAGCAGCACAATACTGTAATAATGACTTTATGTGACCGCATTAAAAACAACTGGGAAGTATTTTATTCTAGTCATCTGGATATGTATTTGGTAACTCTTTATTTTACGGTTACAAATATTAGTTGCTTATTAGCATACATATTTTAGAATATTAGCCATTTATTAGCAGTAATTAAGCACATATTAAAGGGATAGTTCACCCAAAATTAAATTTGATATTTATCTGCTTACCCCCAGGGCATCCAAGATGTAGGTGACTTTGTTTGTTTTCTACCGAAGAAACAAAGATTTCTTAATTCAAACTGTTGCGGTCTGTCAGTTACATAATGCAAGTCAATGGCAACCAAATGTTTCAAAGTTCTGAGTTAAAAAAAAAAACACACAGACGAAACCCAATGAAACCCTACGGCTTATGAAGATGCGTTGAGGTGTTGCAAAGAACGATAGTTTCGTGTCTTAACATCTCAATGGATCGTCACGAGCCGAAGGGTTTAAATTTGTTTAGTCTGTGTATGTTTTTTTTTTTTGGGACTCAGAGCTTAGGAATGTTTGGTTGGCCATGACTTTAATTTTATGACTGACAGACTGCAACAGTTCAAAATCTTTGTTTGTGTTCTACTGAAGAAACAAAGTCACCAACATCTTCAGGGGGGAAGCAGATAAACATAAGCCTTTCATTTTTGATGAACTATCCCTTTAATGCCTTATTCTACGTTCCTAATCCTACCCAATACCTGAACTTAACTACCTTACTAGCTATTAATAAGCAGCAAATTCAGAATTTGAGGGGAAAGTTGTAGTTAATAGTTAACAAGTGTTAGTCTGAAGTTTTTTTGTTAGTTTGTTTTTCTGTTGCTCAATATCAGGATGTTTCTATTGTCATCCAAACAAGTCAATGTGACAAATATCTTGAGCAACAGAAAAAAAAACATTGTCAGTAACGTTTCATTATTTGGAATGAGTTCTTTTACAATCCAAATAAAATTCTGATTCTTCTGTTCTTGTGTCTCTCAGGGCAACATGAGCAGAGGCAACAGTCTGTTCTTCAGAAAGTTGCCTGCAGGGAAGACGTACGCCATTGAGCAGAAGAGATTTTTTTGAATGGGAAGCTGTCTGCATAGTCTAAAATTATAATAATATAACTGAGCTGGCCCACAAAGTTGGACTCCTAATTCTTCGTATGCACTTGTTTAAGATGAGAAACTTTTTTTGATAATCAGGATTATTACTGTTAATTTTATCAGGACATTGTTTTCACTACATTATGGTTTGATTTGAAATCATAAGACATAAAGAGCTTTATTTTAATACCCAGGGATTTGTATACATAACCAAGTTAAACAAACCGCAGTATAATTTCAGTGGAGCTCTCGAGGCCACTCTAGACCATCTGTGCCTGAGTCCAATACAGGCCCCTTACATCCCTGTTTTTTGTGCTTGACCATAATGCTTGTCAGTAAAACGGTAATAATGCACCTGCTGTTGTTTCCACTGGTTCATGCACTGACTGACTAACAAACATGAAAATCTCTACTAGGGTTGGGTCGATAGACATCACGATCCTCCGCCTCCCCTCAGCAGCACCAAACACTTAATCTATGGCAGCAAATCTATGCCATTAATAAGCGAGCGCACCACTGATGCTGGCGAGCGTGGTAAATCATTTCCGTGAGAGGAAAACAGATGTACATGCGAAGAAACGGGTCCGCGAGCTCATTTCAAACCCTCGGATATGTCATCCGTGCCCAATTCAAGCACTCTGCGCGATCATTCCTGCGCTCGATCCTCTCTCACCTGCTCGGGCGGATATTTTATTTATATTTTTTTATTTGTTATTTTTGTCAGTCGTGGGGCGGGGCTTGGTGTTTTAGTTACAACTAAACACCTACGATGAAGATATCATCGTCCATCGCGATGTCTCACATTAGACATCGTACGATGCCAAATTGGTCAACATCGCCCAACCCTAATCTCTACCACGTTAGAAGTAGACTATATTGTGTTCATGTGAGAGGAAGGTTATGCAGCACCTTATACCATTGCATTGTCTGTCTGTCTGATGTCTACCAGATGTGTTCTGCATAACTGTAAGCTTTACCTCCACCCTGGTCATTTTGACAGATAAGAGCCTCTGTGGCTTAATATCAGTGAGGGAGTTGAAACATACTGCATCTCCATCAGAGCTCTGGTCCAGTCACAATCAGTTGAGATTTTTACTTCTAATGACCATTCTAATTGATCCAAATAAATGTGAGAATGCTTTTTTTGGTCTTGGTGTCTTAGTCGTCCATTATCTGCACAACAGACTGGTGCTGTACATTAATCATTTCAGGAACTAGCTGCAATATTGTTCTTCACTTTTGAATTTGTCATTGTCTGGACTCTGGAGAACAAAGCAAATGAAATACAGTTTCAACAGAACTGCGAATAGTGTTTAGTGTTAGTGTTACACATGGTACAAGCAAGAAAGTGTACAAGTTGTCTTTGTTAAATAGGGATTTAGTAATTGTTTTTTAAAGCAGGGGTCTTCAATTGAGAGGTCTGCCAGTTTTGTTTGATAACAAATGTTTTTGAAAAGATACAAATGTGTATTAAAAATATTAGTGTCGACCAAAGCAAAGCTAAAGTAGTTAAGATCAATGTTTTAGTGTCCTATTTGCAATTATGTAATATAATGTACATGAACAGTATTATGGCTTTGCACATATTTAATGCTTTTGATAATACCACATTTAGCGTTAACATATTCATATAGTGCAATATAATGTGTTTGGTGAGACAGAAAAGCACTTAGTATTTCTTTTTTCTGGTCAACATGGCATAGTTGGTCATGTGATCTCAACATAGCGTAAAATATTGATATGATTGGAGTCTTCGTTTTATGTGAATAGACCTTATATTAAACATTTTGTACAGTATTACGCTATCAGAGTATAGAGCGGGGTAGGCAACGTCTGTCCTGGAGTGCCAATGTCCTGCAGAGTTTCACTTCAACCCTAATCAAACACACCTGAACAAGATAATCAAGGCTGCAGGCAGGTGAGGTTTTTTTCCGGGTTGGAGCTAAACTTTTCAGGACATTGGCCCTCCAGGACCGAGGTTGCCTACCCCTAGAGAATAGGGCTGGGCCCTACTAGAGAATATGAAAAGGGGGCATCCTCTCCTGCAGCATTTCTAGAAAACTAGGTTAAGTCTAGGTTTTATGTAAAAAGGACAATAATGCAGTAGGCCTACTCGTCTGGTCATATAGCTTCATCAATATGTTACTAAATTCAAAGTCAATTTAAAAAAAGAGGACATCATTTTAGTGTTTTGTTACAAACAAAAATTTATAAGGCTTTTGTATATCTCAAAACCACAGATATACATGAAAGAATTTTAAGATAATATAAGCACACACTGTTGAGTATTTGAAGGTTGTTTTCTTTTACTTTAATTTGGCACTCTACACTCCTGTCCAATCGGTGGCGCTAATACACGTTGAGCAGGTTTGCCAGCTGCCGAAAGTCTACAAGAAGAAGAAAAAGAGCAGAAACAACATTTCAAGATGTCGTCGCTGAATGACAGATCAGTTTGGGATGAAGTGGAGGTTTGTTTTATGTTACTTTTCCGTGCTTCAGTAATGTTTTCCAAAGCTGGTACATATTGTACACATGTGCAGAAATATGTGTTAGGAGTGACGTGTTTAAATGCTGTTTGAGCGCCGGTTTTTAGGTGTGATGGTTTTCTGATGGAGGAGCATAGCATGACACAGTGAATTTCACTATGCTTCATTCATTCTTTTAAGTGTGTGCATTGACCTAAACGATCATTCATCGTGGTAGACAACGACAGAATCGCTTCAGTTTTTAATTCGGTCTAAGATTACAAAAAGATCACAATGCATCTTTAGTAAAGGTCTGCTTGTAGCTTGCTAGGATAACGTTAGCAGGGAAAGCTAATGCTGATCATGTTACTGAGGTTTTCTGCTCCTTGCATGAAGTTTAACCAGAAGATACTGTTTTGAGTATAGAAAGTATACAGGATCCCTGACGTTTATGAGGTTTTACAAACGGACAACTTGTATAACGTTACTTGACTACGTTATTTTTTTAAAGGATGGCATCGGCGAAGAAGTCCTTAAGATGTCCACTGAAGAGATCGTTCAGAGGACTCGTCTTTTGGACAGTGAGATTAAGGTAGCCTCTGCGATTCACATTTAGTGTGCAGATGTTCGTTTCTGGTGTCTTCGTGCAGGTCTGTGCCTCATCGTGATGTTAATGATTACAGATAATGAAGAGTGAGGTTCTGCGTGTCACTCATGAGCTGCAAGCCATGAAGGACAAGATCAAGGAAAACACAGAGAAAATCAAAGTGAACAAGACTTTGCCCTACCTCGTCTCCAACGTCATAGAGGTAACATTTTTCCTTTTCTCTAAACATCTCATTTAAAGTGGAACGGGACATAAGGATTTTTTTATTGTCCGAGTCTAGTATGTGTATGGGATTTAAAGTTTCTACTTGTTGTGTGTTTGAATGGAAGCTGCTAGATGTAGATCCTAATGACCAAGAGGAGGATGGAGCCAATATTGATCTGGACTCGCAGAGGAAGGGCAAGTGTGCCGTCATCAAAACCTCCACACGGCAGGTGAGTCAATCAGGCAGCGTTGCTATTGTGTGGCCATGAATTTCCATTCTTTCTTCGGTCATTTTCCTCAGTTTTTTTTAAATATTGTTTCATGTAACTATATCTTAATGGTTTTATAGTATATGACACAGTACTATAATTGCAGACATATTTCCTGCCGGTGATTGGTTTGGTGGACGCTGAGAAGCTGAAACCTGGTGATCTTGTGGTAAGTTAACATTAATTTCCCTTTACAAATTATTCCAGGATATTCATAACCTCAAATATGTTTGAAATGTCTCTTTTGCTTTGAAATGTGAATTTGCATCTGCGGTTCACAGGGTGTGAATAAAGACTCTTACCTGATTTTGGAGACACTCCCCACTGAGTATGACTCTAGAGTTAAGGCCATGGAAGTCGATGAGAGGCCTACGGAGCAGTACAGTGACATCGGTGGCCTTGACAAACAGATTCAAGAGGTATTAAAGTTGCTCACAATGACAGTGTTGTAGACCGAATGTTACTTGATTATTTCTGAGCTCAATGTTTTGCTTTTTGCAGCTCGTGGAGGCAATTGTTCTGCCCATGAACCACAAAGAGAAGTTTGAGAATCTAGGAATCCAACCACCAAAGGGAGTTCTGATGTATGGACCACCAGGCACAGGAAAGACCCTGCTTGCCAGAGCCTGTGCAGCCCAAACCAAGGTGGGGGGGGGGTTCATTCAAATACTAAAAATATTTAACCTTCAAACTAATTTACTTATCAGCTGATTTATAAGCACTTCTAAGCTTTGTTTGAAACGCGCAACACTAATATTAATATGAGGTTTCCAGACACATACAGAGTAGAAGTAGAAACTGCACTCCACTGCACTATTATTATTTTTTATTTTTTGTATTGATGCATTAAACTATATATTGAATTATTCCTTTACTGTCCTTTCTCAGGCAACATTTTTGAAGTTGGCTGGCCCTCAGCTGGTGCAGATGTTTATTGGTGATGGTGCCAAACTGGTACGTGATGCATTTGCTCTTGCCAAGGAGAAAGCTCCTTCCATCATCTTCATTGATGAGCTGGATGCTATCGGCACCAAGCGCTTTGACAGTGAGAAGGCCGGAGACAGAGAGGTGCAGAGGACCATGCTGGAGCTGCTTAATCAGTTAGACGGCTTCCAGCCCAACATGCAAGTGAAGGTAAACACTTGAGCCCATATGCTTCTGTCATATTTATGGGCCTGTCAGCCCTGTCAACTTTTTTTTATTTATTTTTTTTTTATTTTTGTCTTCCACAAGGTGATTGCTGCCACTAACAGGGTGGACATCCTTGACCCAGCTCTGCTCCGTTCAGGTCGTCTGGATCGTAAAATTGAGTTCCCCATGCCCAACGAGGAAGCTCGTGCTCGTATTATGCAGATCCACTCACGCAAGATGAATGTCTGGTATGGAACATTTGTTTTTTTGTGTCTCAACTGGTCTAGGATGGTGTTCTGTGTTAATGTTTTATTGTTATTTGCTGTTAAATGTTCATTTTGTATTTTTGCACATCAACTGATGAGACATTTGTTGTGGTAGAGCACTTTTTTCCCCCAACTGATTTTTGAACGTTTACAAATGTCAATAATTCTCTAACAGAAAAATTTGCATTATGCTCTCACCATTTATTTCATGATGTTATCCTTTACTTTGTGTGCTATAGTCCTGATGTGAACTATGAAGAATTGGCACGCTGTACTGATGACTTCAATGGAGCTCAATGTAAAGCAGTTTGTGTTGAAGCTGTAAGTATAATCTCTTAAATTAATTTACCTTTACTGCTAGAATCTTTTTTGTTTGTTTGTTTGTTGGGGGGGATTGTGTTTAAGGCCTAGAACTCAAATGCCATTTGTGTGACAAGTTTAATTTCAAAAAGGGGCACATGTGTATAATTTAGTTGTTCACATTCTTGTATGCAAGATACAACCTGTCTGACGATACCTGACCATTTTTTTATTTGCAAAATTACATTGTTTAATGCTCCACATAGGCCATGTCCACACTAATACGTTTTCGTTTGAAAACGCATCACCCCTCTGTTTTGGCCTTTCATCCACACTGAGACAGCATTTTTGGTCAAGGAGCTTTTTTAAAATGCTCTCCAAAGTGGATAAATTTGAAAATGCTGTTTTCATGTCGCAATGTGGACTGTAAAAACGGAGGCTTTTGAAAACGGACGCATTTTAGTCATGTGACCAATTCAGCGGATGGCATTGTACAGCAGTTGTTTTTGTTTGCTCTCAATTTTGACAGCCCTATTAAAGATTAATATCAGTTTGTACATGCTCCAGCTCATTGTCAGTCCATTTAAAGAAAACTTTTTGAAATGCTTTTCCTCAACATTTTGCCGAAATGTTTCAAAGAGCCGAAAAGTAAATAAACGGCAGATGGAAATGACGCAGATCGAATAGTCTTGCGTTTC
This sequence comes from Enteromius unitaeniatus, assembly GCA_032359435.1. NCBI lineage: Eukaryota > Metazoa > Chordata > Actinopteri > Cypriniformes > Cyprinidae > Enteromius > Enteromius unitaeniatus. The sequence goes on from JAUMHI010000043.1 coordinate 13,925,935, forward strand.
ACGCATGCGCAGTACAGGAACGTAAGCGTTTTGCATCGTTTCAGTGTGGATGATCAACTCCCCGGAAACGATTGAAAACAATAGTGTGGACGCAGAGCGTTTTTAGACGAAAACGCTGTTTTTAAATGTATCCGTTTTAGTGTAGACGTAGCCTTAAACAGTTGGGTTTCTTTCTTATGGGAATAGTCACTACTCCATGTTTTTCTAAATGTGTATTGTTCACTTGTGTGTTAGGGCATGATTGCTCTGCGCCGTGGGGCTACTGAACTTAACCATGAGGACTATATGGAGGGCATTCTGGAGGTGCAGGCGAAGAAGAAAGCCAATCTGCAGTACTACGCTTAACCCAGTAGAGGACTGTGTATGTGTGTGTATGGGAGTGTGAAAGTGGTCCAACTGCAGGATCAGGTTCACCTGTAAACCTGTGCTACTGGGATCCATTACTGTTCTGAGTAATTACCTGGTTCTGTTGGAGACAGATCAACCGAAATCACATCGGACTGCCTCACAGTGATGACTTATGGAATATTTTTCAGTTAACCTTTGTTTCTTTCAGTTCATTAAAACACAAACCTTTTTTCCATTTATTTGTGGGGTTTTTTTTTTCTTTTCTATGAAGGAGTCAAGTGTGTGTTCTGCATATGTTCCTGTTTTATTAACATTGATGGGAGAACTAGCAGTGAATAATCCTAGTATTTTTTTTTTTTTTTTAATTTCAGTAAAAGTTTCAGATGTAATTGCAAAAGTAACTTAACAAACAACACCCATCTGCCATTGCTCATAGCCAAATTCCATTGCTTTCTGCTGTGTCAGACTAGTGGAGATCCTTAGACAAACATTTTGACGCATTTAAACCATTTGTAGAAATAAGTTACATTGTTGGGTTTGAAGAAAGTCTTAGTCATTTTAATAATTTTTTTATTTTATAAATGTATGTTTATAAATACAAAAATACATGCCTGCTGATCCTGAAAGTCACTGATAGGGCTAAACAGACTCTCAAAGTTTTGTTGCATGTAAAAAAAATAAAATTGCACATCAGGTAATAATTACTTAAAAATTAAGTAATATCATACTTAATTCAATAGGTAATAATTCTTCAACATGCCCACACTGCGCAAACAGTCTGAATTTGATCATGTTGTTGGGAGATGATGCTTTATTTCATGTAGAACTTGAAAGCTCCTCTGCACTCTTAAGGGATAATGTCATGGGAAAACCTTCAGTGAATACTGTCTGTTTACCAGTTCCCACACTATGTTGGCATTTTGTTTTCTTCAGGGGGTGGAGTTCATGCTAAGACTCGCAGATGAGTGGAAGGAATAATCTGATTCTCCCAGTCCTCCCAATATTTTCCGCAGAAACCGTTCAGCTCTGTCATGGAGGCTGCCAAATCTCCCTTCATTGCTCTTCTTTACTAACTGTCACTTCATGTGTCCCTGATGGTATTGGTGAACTTCTGTTGCGTTCTTCCTCCTCTTCTTCCTTCTGACCTCTGCATGTGACCCATACACACACAAGCAGACCTCTGCAGTGTTTCCGGAAAGCTGGATCACAGCAAGCGTACAGCAAAGGGTTTAAACAGCTGTTCACGTAGCCCAGGCAGATGGAGTATGGATGAGCCGCCACCAACCACTGGTCAAAACTGCAGGAAAAGGGAAGAATGCCCAGTTCCACCATAGCGGAGAGTGTCTTGTTGGTGTGGAAGGGAAGCCAGCAGAGGAAGAAGGCCAGTACAAGGGTGATTATGACACGGAGGAGCCTGCGTTGGCGATTATGATCAGGACGCGGGCCTAGCCTGAAATGTCGGGAAAGAAGCCGCCAAAGCCAGCCATAGCAGAGCAGCAGCACTACAAGAGGTAACAGGAAGCCAAGCAGAGTTGATTTTAACCCCAAAGCTGCTGACCATATCAGCTCTGCCTGCTCCGAAGATGCTGGGTCCAACTCACTTGAGATCAAGCTGGAGTAGTCCATGGCACACAAGCAGGAGGATGCATGTCCGTTCTGACCATCGCCATCATCTCCCGCTTCACGATCCACCTCCCTAACAGTCCGCAAAAGCAGAGCAGGAAGTGCCAGGATTCCCGCCGCCAGCCACACGCTACCCACTATCCACTTGGCACGAGTGGTTGACCGTCCCTGTTTTGAGCCATTTCTGTGCTTTCGTGTGATGACGCAGTAACGCTCAATGCTGAGCCCAGTCAAAGAAAAGACACTTGCATACATGTTCAATGCCACAATGTAACTGCTCACCTGACACAGAACATGGCCAAAGGGCCAGTGGTAGCCCAGCGCTGTGTAAGCCGCCCACAACGGCAGGGTCAAGACGAAGGCCAGGTCAGCCAATGCTAGGCTGGCTATTAGAGACTCTGTTACTGTACGGGAAGATGTAGGGGAGGGACAAGGAGGTAGATCCAGGGTCTGGGAAGATTTGGAACCGCTTCCAATCCTCCCTCTACCTCTTGCTCGGCGGTCCAGGTACACACATAGCACCAAACCATTGCCCAGGGAGCCCACCACAAACACCAGGAGGTACACACTCGGAATCAGCACCCAGGTTGCAGACCATTCTCTGTAGTCACATGAGGGAAAGGGTGAGGGTGAAGGGAAGGGTAGAGACCCGGACATCTGAGAACCACACACTTGCACCTAGAGCAGAGAGCAAGTGGATGACATGAGCAGGAAAGAGAACTTAAGAGTTGCTTTTTAAGGGCTTGAGAGGGGAGGAATGGTTTGGATGAAGAAACACTTCTTGGAAATGGTGATGGGAGCACTTGTCTTTGCCCTGGATTCTATATTTGGGAGATTCCCATGATAGTTGGAAGAGTCAGTGACACTTCCTTCCTTCTCTGTCCTCTTCAAGTCCTGTGGGATTTCACAAATGAAAGAAAACTGGTTATTGGAAGCTGCATTACTGCATTAAAAACGGATGAGAAAAAACTTCTCATACCATAACCCATATCTGGTTGTATCATATTCTCAACCCCTAAATAACCAGCTTATACACAGCCTGACCAAAAAGAGTTGCACATGTTCATATTTTGCTGCATCACCTTCAGCTTTGATTACACTTTCCATCAAGGGTTACATTAATTTTTTGGCTGAGATCATCTATTGACAGTGGGACAATCTTGAGCCTGATGAATCTTGGAATATGGATATGAGTTTCTTTATGTGATTGTTTAACAAATAAACTACACACTGCATCAGGTATAGATAAAATAACTTGTCAAATAACATGCCAGAATTAGAAGCATTTACTTATTTAAATACAAACAGCAATTTCTTTATCATTTTGTTTTCCCATGCAGTGGTATACTTAACATAACTAATCCACATTAGTAAATGCGCTTCTTATAATAATTCTGCAATACAAAATGAATAAAAATAAAATAATCTTGCGTATTAATCTATGTACATACTACAAATATAAGAAAAAATATCCATCCCACAAAATCAATGCTTCAGGTGGACATCCACCATCATCAAATAATCTCATACCTGATTTTCTTTTCTTAAGTTTGCCTCTGCTTCTGTTAATAAATGTGCCTGTGTTCTCTTCTCTGTGGATGGCCTGGTCTCTCCTGTTTTTAGATTATCTTTTTAAAAGATGGACACAAGTTACTACGTGTCCATGGTTTTTTCTTGATCTCTGTCGATGTCTTCCCTCTCCCAGAATCAAATGCTTCTTTCTGTGTCTCACCTACTTGGAAGGGTCTGCTCTTTAAAGACACTCTTCTTTGTGTCCATTTCCTTTTCTGTTCCGTCCTCCTCCTCTCTCACAGGACCACCCCGTAGCAGTTTTGTGAGATCTCCAAACAGTCCCTCTGCTCTTAAACAGACTGAGTAAACTCAGAACACCTCAGGCTTGAAAGAAGCTTTATACACATGACAATGTCTTTCACTGTAGCAAACAGCATACCCCTGGCCAACACTACCACTACGTACAAGGTTGTATTTGCAAGTATAGTATGCATTCTTACAAATAAGGGGATACAAACATTGGGAGATCAGGAATTCAGAGACATTGTTGTACAGACTATTCGCTGAATAACACTACAGGGTGATTTTGTACTAGGAAAAGTAAGACTTAGACCTGCGTATTTGCATTTCTATATCAGCACATGACTAAATCTGAAGCTCGAAAGTAACAATTTCTGTCAGTTTCATGCTGCTAAGAGTCACTATAGAATCTAAAGACATTTATAATTGTATTATTTTTAAGTCTTATTTCTTTCTACTACTTTCAAAATTGGTCTGGACAAGAGTATTTGGTATCATTTATCACCACCTTTGTATCATACCTAGGTTTAAATGTTTGGAAACATGGCTAATGATAGATTATCTTGAAAATATTCAGTCTGACATTTACTAGGTAACAATTATGCAAACTCTTTACCTGCCTCTGTTTTACTAATAAAATCATTGTGTTGGTTATATTTCAGCTCAGCTGCATGTCTGTTTGAGCTATTTGAGCAGTCTGAGTCTTGTGTTGTAAAATCACTTCCGAAACTACCCTATTTGTGGGCTTTGTTTTTCGCATGTTGACACTCTCAATTTGAATGAAAAAGGGAAAGTCTTTTGTCTTGAAGAAATCTTGACAGAGTCAACAGGACAGCTATTTATGATGCAACACAATGACCCAGCAAATATTTAAAAATGCAACTGAGTAACTTGTTTCTCAAACTAATAGTAATGAATATGTCCCGAGTACTATAGTCAGGAGATGAGATGTTGCTCACAGACACTTTTATTTTTAACAGTGGTAGATGAAGATGGAATTTCCTGATTGCACCTGTATTTGAACTAGTCTAGACCAATTATTTCATAAAACATAAAACACTGCACCAGTGGGAGGCCCACCCTAAAGATTTTGTCCTGTGACTTTACACTAGCCACTCAGTGCCAGAGAGATCATAGATCTTTCTTTCTGTTTCCCAATTGATCTCAGCTGTACAAATAGTAAGGGTCCATAAAAAGGTTGTTAGGTCATATATATGACATGAGTTAAACACACTCTGTTTTCACAGCACTGGGTCGAACTATAAATTGTACATAAGCAGAACTATTTACCATCTCTTGTGTCCAATAACTCCAACCAGAAAATAACTGACCGTATTTATTTTAGAGCAATGCATGACTGGAAATGTATAGACAAGTGGTACAAGATAAGTGCTTGTTTAAAAATGTGCATGCATTGTAAATAATTGTGTATAGCCTATTCATTTTTTGCATATAATTAAACTTATATATTTGTTATATATTTGATTCTATATTTATGCGAAAATATTAAGTATTCCGCAAAATAAATGTTATATTTGCAATGCCCTCAGATTGAATTCAGATCTGTTTATATACTGATTATTTTTTCACCACGACAATTCAACCACAATAAAATGCAACGTTATTAGAAAACAGACATATTTGAAATTGCAGTATATTCTTTAAGATGAATCTAGAGTTCTAGAGTGAAATCTGAATGTAACAAAAGTGCAGTACCCAACACACTTTTCATATTTAACATATAGTATCCCTTGTCTTATTCATTTGCATAAGTGTGGCCAATATATATATATATATATATATATATATTAACTACAGGCCACACTTATGCAAATGAATAAGACAGTTAATATATATATATATATTTACTCACTTATTTTATTATTTATAATGATCTTTCATTATCAGTCCAGGCAGACATTCCACAAATAAGGAATGGTTTATGTAACTTTTAAAGCAATAAAAGGAATGTCCTGAACATTTATTTGTTATTTTGACAAAGAACTATTAATTATAGTAATTAACTTTAAGGGAAAAAAATCCTGAAAAAAAGGACATAAATAATGGTTATAATTAAAGGGGTATTACAGTGATACTCGTTAGTCTTGTTAAAGCTATGCCTGAATCTGTTTCCTGTGGGTTTTTTCTAATAAGTACTGTAGTTAACATTAGCTAAAGAGAGTTTGCAACATAAATTACTTTACAGTCATAAGTCAAATTTTAAACCAGCTCCAACATAGTAGGTTGCTAACAAACAGCTTTATATGTCGTTGTAAATATTGAACAGAATTCTCAAACTCTCAGTTTGCATAAAACTGCACGTTCCTTTTATTGGTCACATAAAGGTCCGGTAAGTTTCGCTGGCTATAGTGGTAACTAGAAGCTAATCAGCACACTGAAAAGACTACATGTCTACATATTGCACGCAATGTGTTTCATGAGATTTTAAGTTTTAAAAGAGACATTCGTAAAACAAGGCAGAAAAAAAGCAGGCGTAAAGGATTTTTATGAAAATGGCAATGATACACATTAACCCTTTAAAAATGTAAGCATCCCTTATAACCCACTCAGTTGTGCCACTTTTCTGGGTAACAGGATTAGCCGCGAAAGAGTACACAAACATAAAGCAGCACTGAATATAATACAATTATAATCAGATATGGTTTCCCTTTAGTGCAAAACTAAAATAATTCAAGCTTTAGCTTGCAAGCTTTAGCAGTGAGCACACACAGTTTTAAAATACAGCTGAGATTTAAGCTGTGAATGCTTCTTTGACCACTTAAATCAAGGTATAGAAGATCTCTGCATTCTCACTGCATGATACCACTACCAGCTTTACAAGGAACAGTGCAGAAGCGTTTTAGACAACACCCCACCAGAAGAGTGCTAGAGAGAGCAGTATTCCCACCACAGAGCGGCTGGACACAGACACAGGTGCTGTGTTGCACAGGTCAGTGGTACAGCAGGAGAATTTGAAGCTGGAAAGTTTGGGAAATTTTTCGCCGATATGGTTGTAGGTACATTCAGAGGACTTTATACACTGCCTGTATGTGTCGCCACCTAGAAGAAGAGAGATATGTCATGACAAGTCAAAAGGTCATGCAAATGTTTTTTTAGAATACAGAAAGACATTGTTCACTAAGAATGAGCGAGCTGTCACCTCTCTCGTAGACAGACACACAGGCATCATCATAGTAGCAGTTTCGGCTTTTAGAGCATGTGCCTGTGTAGTCCTTGCAGCTGTAACATTGAATGGCAGAGCCTTGAAAGATAAAGAGACAGAGATACATTTTTTGCAAAAGCAGTAATGAAAAATATCAAAAAAACACATCTTATGCATTGTGAAAACAGGCTTAATGACAATACATACCAAGCCCCACCAGAGCCAGAACGAATACCAGACACACTCCGAAAGACGCTTTCATAATGCCTTCGGTTTACTAGTCTAATCCTGATAAAAAGAGAGAGAGTAATCTGACTAAAGTACAATTTGAATTTGTCTGAATGTGTCTGTGTGATATGTTTATTCCTAAACTACATTTAAAAAAAAAAAATCATTCTAAATTGCATAAATTTGTAAACTGATCTCAAACTCTCACATTCAGAATGTTTAGATTTACAGGGTAATAATCACCAAGCATTGTATTTGCTTCTTACCGGCATTTAACCGACATAACAGTGTTTGGTGTATGTAAATGTATTTATATATTTGTTTGTTTATTGTTTGTTCCACTGAAGTAACAGAATCATATCAGATTGAAACCACATTATTGATAAGCATATGATGACAATTTAAACTAAAATATTTTTTTTGGTTAACCAAAATAATTAAAAGAGAAAGAATTGTAGGTCATCTAGGAGTGCATAGTTTTGCTGAGAAATCATCTTGTTTTGATCAATTATCTGCCTGTATTATAGCTTCTACTATTTTTACTGCAACTACGATCACAACTGTTATTGTTCTTCGCTTGTTATTTTACATAATCATTATACAGTTTTAGACATTATGGAATCTAATCTGTAGTATTAATAGTTTTTTTTTTTACGTTTATTCTGAACATGTCTTCTATTATTTTTTTAACATACGGAATCTTAAAATACAGTATAAATTATATATTACGTTTGGTTTATGGCATGACACTCTATATATTTATATATATATATATATATATATATATATATATATACAATTAACATTAAAAATTAATAAATATGCTTGCTCTGAGAACACAATTCATTCTTTAAGTTAAAATTTTACTTTACAATCAACCTGATATACCGCTCTTATTGCACAGCAGTGTTTTATTCTTTATCCAACTATTTAATTTAAATAATATTTTAATAATAATAATAGGAATATTGATAAAAATACTCATTAAAGACATAGTTAATGCTTTATAGTTTTTTAAAGTTGTAAAAATGCAATCAGCCTGGTTCAAAAGCACAGAATATAGTAAGCAGTATGCTATTATCTCTCAGCTACACATCTGTAGTCTTACCCCAGTGTGAAGAAGGTATCCAACCACAGACACATCCAAACCAGTCTGAAAACTGCAGAGCTTGAGACACTTACGCTTTCCTAAACACGCCCACAATGCTTTTCAATGAATCATTTGTGCTTTTTATTGTATACCATTCTGCTGACCTAAAATATTTTAATGAAATGTATTAATAGAAAGTTTGTGATGATAAAAAGAAGAAATAATATTGCTATATACTGTCTATTAAAATCAGGGACAGTCATCCTAACGAATTTGATATTCTGTAGTACGACAATGTGATTTTTGTAACTGTGGAATTCCATTGCTCTTCTGCTCATACGAATGAACCTGCAGTATTTATTCAGTATCCTGTGGTTAAAAGTTGAATATTAAAGTTTTCTTTTCCTCAGCTTAATCAATATACTAAGAGCAAAAATACCACAGTTCAACATATGTACCATCTTTATATTCTTGTATAAACAAGACATTTTACATTTGTTTTTAACCCGTTCTGTTGATCAGCACTCCTGACTTTATGCTTATGCACATACGCTCAGGTTGTACTTTTTGTAGATTTTTTTCCTTATAAAATGCTGTAGTATAAAATTCACATGTTTATGAAGTTTTAAAACGACAACTGATTTGACCACATGTCTAGATCAGGCTTCAGAAAACAGTGGCTTAGTGAATGGCCTATTATTGGACATGGGGTCACACAAGGATTCATTCAGCTGTAGTACAATTGAAATATGTGAGGCTATCAGCAAGGAATGCACATGATCAAAATCACTCACATGTAGGCAAACTGGACCATTAAATGATTGATCTGGGACGTGATCTGACGTTATCTGGCATGAAACAACTACATGTCTGATGCATTGGCCCTAGTGAGGGCATTTTAAAAAGAATTGTTTGTCAAAGTACTTAAGATACATTACAGAAATGCAGCATTTTCTCTTTCAGAATAGCTGAAATGAACGAGTAAAGAGACATGTGCCAAAAAACAAAACAAAGAACAACAAAGAAACATCAGTCTGACTACAACAAGGCCTCTTCAACATGTTGCCATGACAACTGACACTATCAGGGTGGGTTGGGGTTAGGGTCAGTGTGGAAGTGACAGAAATGACTCCAAGTTTTGTGTTGTGAGCACAATAAGCGTTTTCAGAGATATTCCGGAGCATGAGACAATAGCTCTGAGATGTGCTGGTGAAAAATAAATCAACGGCCTCTTTGTGCTGAGATCGTAGAAAGTATCCTGATCACAAACAAACAACAAATCCTAAACAAACAATGTAACACTGAAACACGGTAGTGATACACCATTACCTTTTTATTTACTCCCAAAAACAAACTAAAAATCCCTCACACATACAAAAACAAACAAACAAAAAAATAGGACTCATTAACTAATGAAAGAGGTTCAACAGGGCTAAACAAAACATAATAGCAAACTGTGGAAAAATCTCACCGCACATCATTATTTTACAAAGATGGTAACGTATAATTGCAGTCATGAACATGAAAATCAAAATCGTACATGTCTCTAGGCAATATTACCTCACATTCCCATTACGAAAGGAAAAAAAAAGCAGAGAAATTATTAAAGTGCCTAGATTTCATTGTGAAAAAAAACCTGTACAACAAAGATCTTTTTTTCTAATCATTTACCTCTTGCACAGGATTTAAAGAACAAAAATGTGGAAATTCACAATAATGCCATAAACTTCTCATAAAAATTATCTTAATTTGTTATTCATACCAGTCTGTGTAACCTCAAGCCCTTAAGATAATCAGAGCTAAAAAGATCCTTTACACTACGTCAATTGTAATCTGACCTTCAGTTTACATCCATCCAGCACTTCTGGGAACAGGCCAAAAGCACCTCTGAACTAGTAGAGAACTAGAGAAAGTAACTTTATTTTAGTTACATGTTAAATGATTGCTTGCCACTTGAGTGGAAGGTTAGCTGATGTTTGTGTGAACTGGCTGGTTTGGGTCTATGTGCTTTTTACTCATCTTTAAATAAATAAGCCTCCCTTCACAAGATCTGGACCTCAGCCTTTCCCCGAAACCCTTAGTACAGACGACACAAGAACAACCATATATACACAAGCACATACACGCTGCACAATACCTGAGGCCTTGTGGAGGAAATGAATGGGATCAATTTTGTCAATCCTTTCTGTTACGTGTTCAATCTATAAATATATATATATATATATATATATATATAAAAACACACACAGTGATACAGTGTGCGTGTACTTTTATGCTAATAGTAGTGTCACAATTTCTCATGCTCCATAATTGTTGATTTAAAGGGATAGTTCAAGCAAAAACAAAAATTTTGCCACCATGTCATCCCAAACCCGTATGATTCTCTTACTTCTGCTGCACCGGTGTTCAACAATAATTGTTTGGTCCATAAAATAAAAGTCAGTGGGTCCATAACAACACAGGACTCCACTTTCACTGCATGGACAAAATATAAAAGTATATTCCTTTACGTTCCACAACAGACAGAAAGACATTCATGTTTGGAATGTCATAAAGGTGAGCACATTTAAATTTTTGTCTGAACTGTTTCTTTACATAAGTGGCAGGTCATTGGGAAACTCAGGCAAGAAGAGCCAACCTCACAGAATCTTACACACATTCAATAACCTCCCTCACTCTCAATCGCAAAACACACTTGCAGACACAAACACACGTACACTGATCTCACACGTCCACAGACACAGAAAATCCACAACCAGACACATGCCCTCAGAAACTGGAGAAAACGTTCAAGAGGTGACAGGCACAAGAGCGCTGTACAATAAACAATGGATGCCTAAAAGCTCCGTTTGTCCTCCTGCCCTCCCGTTTGTGTGAGTGTGTCAGTGCGTCAGTATCTGTGGGTGGGTGTTGGCCAGGGCATGTAAAAGTGCATCAGACATGCCGAGGGCATCGTCCTCCTGGGTCAGCCATGTTCATGCCACGCATTTCTCCCTCCTCGTAGTCGTCTGTATCCGATGAGTTTTCATCATAAGGAGCAGACACCTCACTGACTGAGCTCTAAATGCGAGACAAACACAGAATGAGGGATTCAAATGACAAATGTTCACACATTAGCACCTTGGATATTAGTTTTTTTTCTTGGACCTCACAGAAAGACATAAATAGCATCTTACCGAGCGCACCATTGATTCACGGAACGGTGGGCACACCATGTGGAAGCGTGGGATTAAAACGTCAAACACTTCCTCTTTGTTCTTGAGCCGGTGGAATGTGTAGTGGCCTTCCATGTACTCAGAGGTGGTGGAAAACGTGGTGCAGCTGGCGTACTCGTGAACTTTACCGGGTGTCATCACTGGAAACTCACCTGCATGTACATCATTACACATAAACAAACAGATGCAGGACATTCTTTAACGGTCAATGTGGATTATATGGACAGACAGATACTGTCAGAATGTCCTGTTTTGATAATTCTGTTACCAATGCTAACTGTTCTGATTTACTCTTAACTTACAGGGATGTGCTCTTACCAACAACACCAGGGCCACGAACCTCCTCCACATTTCCGTTTGCATTTGTGATCTTCCAGTACCGACTGTCTAGCTGGCATGCATTCTCTGGCAGGGCCGACTTTGCCATCTCAATCCTGATGCATAAGATGGCACAGCTAATTGTAGCATCCCATGTCAAGTCTTAGTACAGCTGTGATGCATTATAGCAAGTTACAGCAGAAAGCAGCCCGATCATTTTAGTAAGAACTATGTTTAACTAAGCACTGAGAGCTACTTTTAGGTAAGACACTGGGAGAATAAACAGAGGAAGCATGCCACATGTGTGATACGTATGGTCTATGATAATAAAGTTCAATTACGGGTTTAAAAACGTCACTCATTTTGCTTAAAGTTGCCTTTGACTGTGATATTTTAGAATGCCTGGGTTTTTGCTTTAAGATATAGTCAAGCAATATCACATGAGCAACAGCGCAGTTCTCCACCAGATAAAAGCACAATTGCAGAAGCCATACTGAATTTGTAAAATAGTTAAATATTGTACGTATATTTAGACAAATGTATAAAATAACAGGCCGAATGGTTTCGCTTTTCAGACTAAAACATTAGCGTTTCAATACTGAATGAATTAACAGAGAATGATCAATTTAATAAATGAATGACCAAATTAATTAGCAGTTTAAACAAACCATTTGAATGAATGACTTAATGATACAACTCATTAAGACAGTGACTAGCTGGTAGCTCTGACTGGTAGTTTAATTTCTTAGCTAAATATACAATTAAACACATAGGATTGTTTTGCTATTAACCAGTCAGAGCAGAATGAAACAGTGTAAACACATGTAAATGTAATTTCAGTTGCAGCTTCTGTGCCACTTCTGCAGTGCAAAAATGTATGTTGTTTATCTGGATTTAATTTGACTGGTAAAAATTAACTAAATTTATTGGTTAAATGTAACAGTTTGATAAAAAAAGACATCATGCATATGTTTAATAAGATTAGAAACCCCCTTGTAAAAGTTGCTCTGATTTAGGGGACAAATATCGTCTCAGTGGAAGTGTGAACATTACAGACAACAAATAAATATAATATAAATAGATATAAAATTAGATCAAAGTCAAAAATATTAAAGTGTAACTTCCATGACCATCAGCAAGAACTACTAGGAAATAGGGCTGGGCGATATATATCGAGCAATATATTCTGTGCATCTCGTCAGTAAAGCCGGTTCTTTGACAAAGCCATGCTTCTCAGTGATCTACGGCTCTGTGTATAAGCTGGGGTTCCTTTTGAAGACAGCTGACGGAAATTTAGCGCTAATCAAATACTTTACTGCTTTACTGACGAGATGCGCATAATAAATTGCTCGATATATATCGCCCAGCCCTACTAGGAAAGCATTCATGCATAGCTCAGCTCTGAAATATTCAGATTACAAAACCTAATTAATGTGTGGATTAATGCAGTACCTGATTCTATAGGTGAAGAAAAAGTGTGGTGGATGAACTGAACTGAGCTCTGGCAGGAAGGAGGTAGAGACTGATACTGTGATGTCACCGGTGGTTGCCACACAGCGCTTGTCATGAACATACCTGAACAAACATAAAGGGGAAAAAAAAATGTAACAGGGCATTTATAATAATATGCTTTTGTATTTTTAGATGCAGACAGTTACTAAAGCCTTGTTGAGACAGTCAGTCCAAATCAGAATTGAATCTGATTTAAATGTTTGACTGTCCACACTGCGTACTACATACATTCAGATAAACTTTCTGTGGTGATTTTTTTGTTTTACTAGCTGCATTGGTTTCTATTACAAAGACGTATGCATATGCTAAAAACAATCATAACAGGAATACAGTTTGCAATACAGATGGTGTCTTACATCGTGACAACATATTGCTGTCGCTCTGGATCATATGCATCTTATGAGGCAGCAGCGAAAAAATAGTAAGCTGAAATGTGCAGATTTATTCTTTGCCAGTCTCAAAACTTAAAGAGGTGGGTAGACCAGCAGTACACAGTCATTTTTTATGCATTTATGTTTTACATGTTGTGAGAAACTGACAAAAATAATAAATTAATTAATTAAATATATAAGATAATGAAAGATGGACCACCTGAAGATCTGGTCCCGAATGATGGGGTATTCTCCTGTTACAACATTGTCAACATAGGAAGTAAACCAATCAGTAAAGTTTGGACCTGGTAAAAAGAGAGCAGGAGAGAGAAGAGTTCTTATAAACGGCTTATAAAACTGAAATGACTCATGCAGGTTTTTACAGTTCGTTACCAGTTATGAACATATCAATAGCAGAGGGATCTTGAGCCAGTTGATCCTGTGAAGAAAAGACCTAAATGAGAGCTAGCAAGAGAGGCTGTAATACACAAAAAGACAAGAGCACCTTCTACTGGTCAAAGTGCAACGATACAAGAAAAACCTGCCCAAGCAGAGTTGTACTTTATGAGGTGAACTGAGCCACCACCCATAAATACATGTTTATGCATGGTAGATCGTTTTGGTCTGAGGGTGGTGATCTAACCGGGCATTGATAGAAGATCTCACTGCGTGTTCGCCCCTCTGTGCTCTCCAAGGCCATGTACTGGCTGAGGCCAGTGTGGAAGCAAAATGTGAGTGGAAGACACTGCCTCATTCCCTTCCTCTGCTGAAATCCCCCTGCTGCCGTCTCAATATCCAACAGGTCCTCGGAGCGATAGTGATTGGACAAAGCCATGCTCCCCATCAGGCTGTGGAGGGGAGGTATGGCAAAGATGAGTTTTGATAATGTTAAAGGTACATTGACATTTTAACGCCCTGTCAGCTTCCTTGGTTATTACGTCCTATTGAATATTGTGTATACATGATCTAACGCAGAGATTATTGATAATTTCTTAGAGTTTGTTTATAACAAAAGATACCATAGCAGTTTTTTAATATCAGAGGCTGATGACGGTAAATGTAATTCATCCGATTGTAAATTAGGAGGAACAAGAAATAAATATAATTTTAAATGATCAACATCATATTCTCAGAAGTCTTACCCAGGGACCACTAGTTTCTGTCCATTGTGTATTCTATAGGAACAACGGTAGTCATTAGGGAGTTTGCAGCCAATCTGGGCCTCAATGGTGTCTAGCTCTTCCTCCCTCACTCCCTCTTCAAGGAAAAGGAAACAAAACATTCAATAGACAACACACATATTATGACCTACAGGTTTTTAAAATGTGGTTAGATGAGCAACACTGTGAACAGACCTTTAAGTGAAGCTATCATTCTGGGACATTTCTGGTTTAGATAGTTCTTTAGGTCATCCCAGGCTTTCTTGAGAGTGCTGTAAAAGTCAATGTAACGGCCCAGATCAGCATAATATTCCCGAAATAGCTCCTTCCATGCAAGGCCTCTGTGGGTTTTGTCTGTCCTGAAAACAAAAAACAATGCCATCAACAACAAATTTAAAAAAGCAGAAAAAAATGCATATGATGTAAATGAATAAAAAGTTCTGAGCTCATGAAGAGTGAGCTTACTCTGTAAGGAGCCAGTGCTTCTGACAAAGTCTCTTCCATAAGGGGTTATGGCCTGTCAGCTCATTCAGTCGACGGCTGACAAAACTGCAGCTGAGAAAAGAAGAAAATAATTAGGCAATGCTTTATCTGTTAAAACATAAATATCTGATCATGGCCTTGATCAACCTTCATGAGAATTTTGTATAATGTGGTACAAAGTGTAACTGAAGAACTTATTAGTATTAGCACACTATAAAAAATCTTAAAGTTAAAGGGATACTTTGCCCCAAATGTTAACGTCATAGTTCAAATTAACAAAAAAAGAGAAAAAAAAACTTATTTAGGTTTTCAATGGGGAAATTGCAGTTCAAAATAAGGTAACGTCACATTTGTAAAACTTTAAGGACCTTTATAAAATGAATACGAGTAGGAGACCTTGAGTGCAACGGAAGTCACTTTGGATAAAGGTATCAACCAAATACAATACGCAAACGTAATTACGTATCCTTTAAAGTGATGACAAGGTGTAAAGTCTTTATCAGTAGCTGCTTTAAACAGCGAGGGCAAACTTAGTAGCAGTGTCAAACAAGACCAGCGTCACGTGATCATCACTGCCCGAGACCAAAATATTTATCGTCAAAGCATAACTCCATTTATGATCCCCAAAAGCACGAACAATTGCCTTCACCGTGCGACTGCAGCAGAGATACGTGTTGCCGCTTATCGCACGAACCTTACACAGTATCGAAATGACATGAAGTCGAGCGCTTCTGTTTTCAATCATAAGATGCATGAGATGATCGAGGTTAACAGCTGAAACACGCATGCGTGTCTTTTCATAGTGTCTGAAAATGAACAATATCGCAGTATTGTATTTGTCTATCAACAGTACCTGCCTTAGTAACATCATGAGCGATACTGTTAGCATTGCCAGCTAACTGTGCAGCGAATATCATTTTTCAAGCTCATTCAGACAAGCGCGTTTATTACTGCACGGACTGACAGAATGGCTCAAGTTGAATGTCTACCTTATCAGATCTCGGAAGTCCAGAAATGACAGCACCAGCAGTAAGGGATCAGACGGTAAGTTATCCAGACTGAGAGCTATGGACGTTGCCATCTTTGTAGCGAATGCAGACCCGAAGCCCCGCCCCTTCACTGCGATGACAAGAGGGCGTGTCCGCACGCTGCTCTGTTATCAAATATTGTGCACATGTCGCTACACAACGATTAAACCAACGGGAAATGTACGATGGGAACAGTAAGGTATTTCAAAGATTTTACATTAAAAAATAATAATAATAATAATAATAATAATATATATATATATATATATATATATATATAGATGTGTGTGTTTTTTTAATGCACTACAAAATTTGGAATTACTAAAACAAATACTAAGTCTTGTTTATATAGGCCTAAACCACAGAATACAATAAAAATAATAATATGTAGCCTATATTTAACTGTCGAAAAACTGTCATCAATTTAATTTAGGGCAAAACAATGAAAGTAATAAACTGCGGAATATTCCTTAGCGGCTCCGATTAATTCATAAGTAATCCGCTAAAATGAACAGGCTCATAGGAATCGGATTAGTAGTTATGTTATGTTGCTAACGTGTGAAACATTGTCAGAGTAGTTTAACAAGCGTTAACCGGGCCGAGCGTAAATCATTGGTTCTGGTCCTTTTAATGGAACCGAATAAGAACCCACATAATCCCACACACAGAATGCGGTGGCCTTTAATCGGTTGTAGCCATTACGTAAAGACAACTTTGACATTTATTCAGGCAATTTAAGAGGCTGAAATAAGGTGTTAACCTTTTAAATCACCTGAAGATGGCGTCACAGATCCATTTTCTCTCTGGTGTTCTCAAGGTCAAAGCGACCAAACATTGCTGCTCCATGCACTGCCTCCACACAGTTACGTGTTTTTAAAGAAATGAGTTCCTAACCTTTTAAAATCTTACCAAATCAGTATATATAAAAAGATAAGACCTGCCCAAACAACTTGTGTAATTCTACAGCCATAGTCATTATTAGTACATGATGGACGGAAGCCGTCCTTGCCTGTTTCTGTGTAGGCTATAAGAAAACATCTCTCTCCAATCTCACATTCTTCACTTATGCTTTCATAAAGACAAATGCCTAAGCATATGTCCAGATCTGTTCTTGTAATAAAATCAGTAAAAAGTAATTTTGTGTTATTACTGAAAGTCCCAAAATGTGTAGAAATGTAAAACAAATGAATGTGTCAGTAAGAATGTGAGATTCTGTCATTTATTTTACCATTTGCTCTACTGGCAGACTAAAGAAAGTGTATGACCTCGTGCCCAAGCAGCACAAGCTTGGTGGCACCAAACAAAATCATACAAATTGAGTCCTAGATATCAGAAATATGAATTTAATAACAACCGAAATCTAACCCTGTGTTTAATATTGTCTAACTTTTTAGCTTAAACAGCAATGCATGGTGCTAGGAACGCCAAGGTCATGGATTCCCAGCAAATGCATGAACTGATAAATTGCAGTGTAAGTTGCATTGGATAAAAGCGTCAGCCAAATGCGTCCATAAAACAGCCTCTCTCTTTATAATGACACTCCTACACATCATACCCCATTATTTTAAGAATCTCTCTATACGGTGAGTGTATATAAGAGGATCTGCTACAGCACACCCAGTGTGTGAAGGTGAGTTCATGCAGCTCTGACGTAAAGGCTTACGTACAGCCACTGTGGTGATGAAGGGGGTGGGTTGCAGTCACAGACTTCTCCTTATTGAGGAGGGGTTGCCAGCTATCTAAGCCCCTCCCCTTTGATTACCTCCGTTCTGTCTAGGTCTGTCTCGTTCCTTCTCTCTCTCTCTCTCTCTTTTGCTCTGTCTGCCAGGCTGAGTTGGTTTCAGACAGTGCATCACAAACACACACACACATACACGTGCCACTCTATGTCTCTAGTAGCTCTCCACTCATCTCCTCTCTACTCCTCCTCCTCATCCTCTCTCACCATGGAGTCGCATCACTGAAGAGTGGATTGTTCCTCCTGTTTTCTCCTCTTCTCTCGCCTACACTTCATTCGGTGTGTTTGGGTGTCTGTTTCAAGGTGGGAATGCTGGTGTCTGCGACAGCGCTGTTGGGGGCTACGCTGGGCACCGTGTCTGGAGTGTTGACCCTGTGTGGTCTCTCCCTGCTTTGCAAGAGCTGTAAGAAGGGGAAACTTGAAAGAGGGGACGAGATTGACCCAGAGAAAGCCAAACCCAGTATCCTGCATACTCTGACACAGGTAAGACCAATACTTATGCACCAGCAACCAGGATAGGTTTCAAATATAGACTCAGACACGAGCTTGTAAAAGAACAAACAGAGAACACAGGCTGGGATATGCAGCGAATGAAATGTTCTGACTCACCTGAATGGAAGGATAGAAGCGATGCTTACATAACACAGGTTAGCTCGCTGAGGCAGAAACAAGGATACTGTACTAAAAAGAATTTCTTTGCATGCATCTAAAAACTCTGTACTGGATGACTGTGTCATCATGCCTGCTCATAATGTAACATTATAGTGTAAATATCCTGAAAAATATGTTCCACTCTGGGATTATATAGTACATACACTGTAAATTAAATGTAATGGCTGCTGTCGTTGCCTATATATATATATATATATCACTTTATTTCATATTTATGGTATTGCTGGTGCAAGATGCAGTAGGAGCAGAAAACAACATTTCATGACGATTTTAATGTATTTCAAATTTTGGCAAGCTGGTGGTCTCATTCATACCTCTTCGTATGATTTGCTATCTCACCATATCACAGGTGTGTTAAAGGGGTGGACTTTCATGCTTACTTTGTTCCTAAAAAAATAAATAAATAAATATATATATATATATATATATATATATATAATAATCCTATATAATATAATTTCTGTTTCTGTGATATAAATATTGATATCAGTCCTGCAAATCAAAAGAATGATCAGAATCAGTCATCTGTGTTCTCAAATCAGATTAGCTCTCTCTCAGAACTCTGATTGCTTCACAGAACATTGAGTTCATCCAGTAACAGGCAAGTTAAGAATGGTGAGGGACAAGTGTGTTATTATTAGAGTCTTCTCCAGAGTGCTTTTATAAGAGGTAATTAGTTTAGAAATGATTTATCTGTCTGTGTGTGCTCACGCTCGTGTACACACATACTCACTGTGTACACACACTGGTTTTCAGCATCTGCTGAGCTTTCCCTGAAACAGTCTAGAGTCACGACTCACGTAGCTGCACACACACACTCAATTGTTCTTCTCTCATGACTTCTATCATATGTATTGTTTATCTTGAACTAATGATATTTCCCATCCACTGCCTGTAAATGTAAAGCTTACTGAAACATTTTTGCATTTTAACTTTTTTATTTATTTTATGTTTAATAAGCTGTTTTTCTCATAGGCTGGTGTTTACAATATACATGCTTTCACATTTTACATTCCATTTGGGGACACTTTGTTCATCACAATGTTGGCAAAAACCATCCCCTTCACAAACACACTTCCTTTCATAGTCTTTGTATATTTACATATCTGTATATTCATGCAGTCAAAAAGAATAACTTACAGAACATTATATGCCCCCCACCAAACCTGTGTCAATAAGTGAGATACTAAATTAAACATTTAATGAAAATATGAAAATATATTAACATTTTAACAATAATAGTGACATATGAAATGTTTCATTATGTTTTTTTTATATATTTTATGTTTTAAATGTTAATAATGTAATACAAATGTATTAATTATTTATAATCTAATTCACATTTATTTTTATAGGGTTTTTTAATTTACGTATCGTTTTAATGCTGAAAAAACCACAAGGGCCATATGTGCTTGAGTATGTGGGGTAGGCTATATGAAACTGCTATTCATTCACACAGAGACACAGAACATACAGACATATGGAAATAGCTTTTATAGTTTTATTTAATACACAGACACTTGTCCATTTGTGATTAAGTGCAGAAAGACATGGTAGGGCTGTGACTTTCCGTATTATATTGTATTTTTATGACTGGAATCTGTGAAATCAACAATCCCTACAATCTCAAAATCAAGTTTATGAAAGAGACAGCACTGATTGTGAGAGTGTATATTTCCAACTTCAATCTTCAAGTCTTCTTTGATATGCCCAATTAAAATGTAATCTGAGGAAGACGTGTGCAAAAACGGATTATAATTCATTTGCTGAGTTTGTTGGTCACAATAAAGACAGAGCTGTGTCTGTATCTAGAGAATTATTATTCACTATATATTTAGTGTTAAGGTCAATCTCATATTGTATTTTAAAGTAGGCAAGCTCTGTCTCACTGCACCAGTATTTATTATTAATAAAGAGGCGGGCGGAGGAAGATGAAAGGTCTATAAGAATATCCTCTCTCGCTTCTTTCTCTGTGCACTCTATTTCAGCATGATAACTGCCCACCTCAGGGAAATGAATTGCTCTGGTATTGATTCATTTTCATTCATGCTTTCCTGTTTTTTTTCAGACTCTACACTTTAAAACCTCAATGAAGCATACAGCCAAAGCCCCTAAGTGAAATGCCCATGTCTCATGTCAGAGTGGTTAAAATTAATGCAGAATACAGAATATGTCTGCTTAATATAAGGTTTGAATATGAAATAATGAATGGAATTGATTACTTTAGTTCCTTAGGAATGGATATGATTCATTCATGCTGAGCTAATATTACTTCTTTTTTTTTATTAGGCTTAGTCTAATCTCACTGAATATATTCTTTGCTGGACTGCTACTGAATCACAATCAATGGTTTCTATATATTCTTTTATTGTTTTAAGAAATTTCTGGGCAAGTTGAACACCTGACGGTCAGAGTGAAGTAACCTGTTTTATTTATCTATTCTCATAACCAATGATCATGTTTATTTCTCTTTCTTCTTTATCTACATGTTTTAGTTTAGTGTGCAGAAATGCACAGAACCCATTCAACCTCAAGCATCTTTGAAGTTTCCTAAAATCTACCGACCCAAACCTTCTGTTACTTCTCAAGAGGTAGTAAACTACAAAGAACATGGAGCTGCCAATGACACGTCTGCTGCTGAGCTCGACACCTGTAACCAGGCAACCGAACGTGAGGAGGTCTTCACCCTCCCGCGGCAAGGTATGGAAATGACAGCTAAAATCTGATGGAATTTAAATGGGGGAGGCTGTGTGTGTGTGACCGGTTTTCCTATGCATTCCAGCCAGAGGGTGAGACCATCTAATTTCAGCCAATCTGAATTCAGGGACATTTGAGCTGACTATTGATGGGGCTGAAAGATTTGAATTGAGAACTATTAGTCATCTCACCGCTTAAGAGGTTAGAAGCAAACTGGAATTTCAGCTATTAAAACACATCTGTACAGATTTTAACACCATCACCAAATGTCACTGGTCTCTAACATGTTAATGGTGTTAAAATCTGTACAGATGTGTTAACTTCCCACAATGAAGCAGTGAAACCTGCTACTATAATCATGACTGTTGGTTGACATACATTGATCTGACTCATAGTTTGTATCACGTCACGTAAAGGTTACATACAATATAATTCATAATCAAGGCCTTCCTTTTTGAGCAAGACTTGAAGCTTATCCACCCACTAGCGGATGTAGAGAAAAAAAGAAAGAAAAAAGTGCTTACCTTTTTTAAAAAATTGAACAGGATCTGTACTGTGTTTCTCAATTTTGTGCTGCGTTGGCAGAGCAGCAGCGTGATGTCATGTACAGTCGCTTACATAGAAACATTTTAGATGCATTATAGTTGCTTACAATGTCTATTTTTGATGTTATGTATCTTCGAACTGCACGCACGAATGAATGAATCCTTAATAAATCAATGTAATTGATTGATTTGGTTATGTCAATGATTCCATGACTCTCTTTAAAAAGATAATTACTTTTCGCCACCTATTGGCATATTTATATATGCTGCAGAACATTAAACACTGAAAAATCCACACCACTAATGTACACAAACAATGAAAAGTCCCAGGAGGATCAGAACTAACTAAAATCTGTAATGCTTTTCTTAGTGAGAAAGTGTGCCCATAAAATAGTCTTTCTTCACTTAAACTCACTTATATTCATTTTCTTCCTTTAGCTTCCACAGATGAAACGCCCTGCACATCTGAGCAAACCGGTGCCATGACGACAAGCAGCTCCATCCTATATCCCAAATTGCACTTCTCCATCAGCCTGCACAAAGAAAATGGAGAACTTCACATCAGCATTGTAGAAGGTAATAATCATTAATCTACTCTGATGCTTCTAGAAAAATAGTCTAGCACCTGTGAATTACAGGTGAAACTCAGGCTAAGTTATGTCAGGATACATACAACACGTGTCAGCATCCTGGATTCCTGTGGAAATGCTGTCATGTTGTAACTAATCAGCAACACTTCACTCAGACACTGTCTGCAATCACTAATTCACAGTTACATCTTTTCAACTTCAGAAAGGTGATTAAACACATAAATACTGTATTACAAGCCAGAAAGCAGTTCCATAGGAATCACAGTACCATGAGAATGATTACCATCAATTGCTTTTAAAAAATCGAAATATTTGAGTTAAACGAAGAGCTATGTTTTAAAACATCATTATCCCCCAGTTTCACAGACAAGGCTTAAGCTAGTCCCAGACTGAATTGCACGTTTGAGCTGTTTCAGATGACGATATCTTGCTCTGAAATATCTTAAAACATGTCATTGACTATATTAATTTTGTTAACTCACATTGCTATTGTGGTGATGAACAATTCATAAGCATAACATCCTTAACCACTCCCCTCCAACTGACAGTGTTCTTTTCTGAATGAAACACCTACTTTGTTACATCCAATCAATTAAAAGTAGTTTAAAAACAAGCGACACCCTCTAACCCACGTAATAATATTACTAAAGCATGAATTAAAAACTGACTCTGACACTTAAAAATGACCAAAGAGTTTAACAGGCGCAATGATATCACACAGCACCAGAAAATGAATTAAAAACTCTAGGGAGTTGGAAAATGAGCTTTTTTTTAAAGTGCTTTTTCCTTTAACAAACACATCAGATGACAGACACAAGCAATTCTGCACTCAACCCCTTGCAGTTGCGAATGCATTTTTCCTTATGTGCAGAGGTCATCAGAAGGTCACACAACATGAGCAGATATCTGTAAAAAGCAGGCTTTGGTTGTACTTGTAATTCCTTTATGGCTCAGCCAGGTGTGTCGTGTTTGTGGGATAGAGGTGTCACTGTACAGTGGATTTGCTTTGCTTTCAAGGCTGGAACAGAGGGAGGTTTTGATATTCAAACTCTCTGTGATTAAACCAATGTTTGAGAGAAATAAAAGCCTCTTTCAGGCAGTTTAAAGCCTCTTAATCACAGAATTACCATTTCAATAGTAGCAGCCGTGATTGATACGCATCATTATCGGTAATGAGCGTAAATCTGCTTTAAACTCAAAACCTCTATTCTGCTCATCCAAACAGGAAAAGGCAAGAGGATCAGTCATGCTGGCTGAGATGTAGGAAGGAATGAAAAGTGAGGACTCATAAAAAAGAGAATAAGTGACGTTTGGTGCCTTTGGTGGCTTGGAGCAGCTTCATGTGGCCCAATTTGTCATCCTGCTCCTTGTTATAATATGACTCATTTTCTCTTTTTTCCTCAGCGGAGAATATATCAGTGGAGGCTGGATGTGAGGGATATATATCAGGGTGTGTGAGCATCTCTGAAGAGCAGAAGCACGCTCACACAGCCGTCCACAAGCTGGCAGCGCATGTGCAGTGGGGAGAGGAGCTGGTGTTCGCTCTCCCCATGCAGGGCACAGAAGACACAGACAGTCTAGATGGAGAGGTGGCCCTCTCACTTCACTGCTGTGATCGATTCTCCCATAATTCCACTCTGGGCACGATGCGCTTTAAGCTGGCTGATATAAGCATGATGTTGGATGCTGATTGCTGGGTTGACTTGCAGCCACCCAAACAGGTGAGGAACATTGCTTAATATAATAAAACTCAACGACTGGACTTTTATTTGCACATTTGAATTCATTTGCACATTCATCACTATTAATTTGTGTTACAGTTAATACTAAAAGCTGGTCATTATCAAAAAACTCTTAATTTTATGGTGTAAAAATCTAGATATGAAAAAATTATTAGAGTGATTTTTTTATTGTTAAATATAATTTATATTTTCAAAATAAATGTGTTTAAAATCTTTGTTGCATTTAAATCCCAGAATACCTATTTGAGATATGCAAATTTTGTTATGAAATCTCTGAAGTAAATATATATTTTAAATAAAAATGATACCCTTAATAGTGCACAAAATGTTTACACTACAGAATATGCAAATGCAGACATTTTATGATTTATTGGTAGGCCTTTAAGTTTATAAACCATTGCAAAATAGAGAGGCACCACTTGCCACAGCAAATGAACAATGATCCAAATATGCACCAACTGAATGCTATTTGAACAATCAGAATAGAGTGTTTCAGTAAGCCATGTAATAAATAGGGGTTTAACTTGTTGGATAATAAAACCAATTTGGTTTGGACAATGCCTACGAATGTATTGGCAAATGTAGCAAAATATATCACTGGTAATTCATGCTGTTTGAACTACATATTTATTGGACTTTATTGCACTAAACAGTGTTTACCCTGATCAAGTCCCCGTGTGAATGAGTATGACCTTTAAAACATATATTTGCAGGTTAGAGAGGTGGAAAAGTCAGCCTGTGAATCATGCTGGTGTTTTGTGTAGGACTGTTACTGCACACACACACACGTTAGGTGTTTTGTTTTATTGAGACTGAATTGTAATATTTTATGTATAATGCTTTAAAAAGATATTCCTAATGTGTGTGCAATGCATTATATCTTTTCATATAAGTAATCATAAACAAAGTTAAAATGCATTCGAATATTTAAAGTTTTTTAATGCATGCGTTTAATGCATTTTACTGTTTAAATGTGTAGTAGTGTTACTTTGCATGATAACAGCAATTACATTTATTTAGATAATACAATGCATTATGATTACTGTGTGCATTGAAACTAGCTTTATAATGCGTTATATATAAAAGAGTGTCCATTTATACTAAGTGCAAATAGCCTGCCTTGTTGGCAGAGGCTATTTACAGTAAGTTGGTCCACCAAACTCTGATTGGGGTAGTCTGCAATATAAAAGATAACTGTCAGTTGTCGGTTCTAGTGGTGCAGATGGTAAAGCATGGGTCATGCTCCTTTTGATACAATCAACCCGGGTTTGAATCTGCCTTCTGGCAAACATTTTATCTCCCTTTTCAAATTTCAAATCACATCAAAAAAGCATTTGTTTTTAATAAAAAGGAAGGAAACAATCAAAAAGTTTTAAATAAATTATCGGGTAGGAGTAGGGTATGTATAAGGAGGGCGTATGTATTTTGTCCCAGTAAGGTGGCATTTATGTAACAATTTGAATTCAAATTCAAATGTACACTCTATTGCGTACTGTTTTATTATGTACTACAATACTGAGGTGCAGATAGTTGCCACTATTTGCAATAAGTAATATAAATAGCAGAAAATCCTATTTTAACATAGTGTAAATAGAATCTATAGCTATTTGGTCTTAGTGTAAGTAACATATGACTACAAATACTGCTATTTTCACTTGTAAATACCATCCATCTATAAATCAATACTACAAAACAATATTACATTATATGCAGTATACAGCAGTAGAGGTGATATTCTAGCGGTTGCTAGAATACACTTTATTTTTATTTTATTATTTACCACACTTTATTTTGACTTTATTATGGGATGCTGACAGTGTGTTTAGGTGTTTCTCAGTCTCCACAAGTGCAAAGCGCACATATTGACGGTTTAGAAATAGCTCAGACATTTCTTTTGGACATCCACATATGTGCAGGTCATTACTTATAAGAAGTGGTAGGAAAATAATAAGAGTTGCATTGCATTTGCTTAAATCTATCTCTTTGGTCCCAAACCGTGCTGGTACACACACACACACACACACACACGCACACACGCACACATGCAGTCCACCCCCACTGCTGTGTGATCTGTTGATGATGTCATAGACCTCCAGAGCAGGAGATCTTTATCTGCGTCATCACACCTCCCAGAGGAGATCCAGTTCTAACAAACACACACACACACAGACATGCCAGGAATTACTAACTACCACTGGACTGTAGAGAGGGTGAGCGAAAAAACAGAGAGAGAGGAAGTAATGCCTGAGCGGGCATAGAGATATTTGGCGTGTGTGTGTATGCATTTGCATGGACTGTATGTAATGGTCTAGGCCTGTGATGAAAAGGATGACGCAGGTTAAACAGAATTGTATAAGTAGCATTAAAAATGCGTTATTTGTTCACATGCTCTTTATCTTTTTAAGTACCCCTACTTACTATATGATTCATGTTTAATTATTCAGGATAGGGTGTTTGTCTTAGCAAGACCTTGGACTCTTTCATTTTCTACTTCTACAAAATTTGTGTACTGTTGTATATGGGCAGTTATATCTGCATGCATTTATATCTAGACTTTATCAGTTTGAATATTACAGAGCTAATTTGACTCAATGACAAGAATTTTTATCAAAATAATGATAGCATTACCCTAAAGCTTTCAGTATTGTTAATTTGAATAATATTTTTCAGTAATTTTTGTCATCATCACTGTACTGGACTATCAAACACAACAGTTTGACAAATCCAGTCTAGTCAAATCTAATTCAAAAGCACCAGATTATATTTTAGTAAATTGTGAAAGAAAATGTCATGTTCTGCTCATGCAGCTGATTATGGGGTGGACTGAAGGCAGGGGAAGATTAGTATAAGGTCATGATGCTAATGAAACCCCATCATTCAGAGTGTTTAATGTGAGGACTGTGCTGACAAAATGATAATTTCACATCAGCATCTTTTAACCTGAGGGAGGAACTGGCTACATTCAGTCTGCCTCACAAATTACCAGAACATTTGCATGAAATTATTCTTTATGCAGTCAAAAGCCAAGTTCATTAACCCTGCAGAAAGATCTTTATGAATATGCAAATTCTAAAAGTCATATTTAAAAAGAGTGAAAAAGCATATTACCATGACCCAAAAATACATTTTTTTAGGTCAGTTCTTTTATTAAAAAACTTTAACCCATAGTTTATCTGTTCCCCCCCAACAGGAAGTGGCATCATCAGCTGGAGAGCTACTATTGTCACTCAGTTATCTGCCAGCGGCCAATAGACTTGGGGTGGTGGTAATGAAGGCTAGAGGACTTCAGTCAGACAAACTGAAAGACAACATAGGTATTTACCACCAACATTTAAATGGGAATATTAAAGGTGCTCTATGCGATGTTTCAGGATTTTAGCTTGATTTAATTTTTTTCTCAAACCGTATGCATCACCCCTTGATCGTCTTGCTGTCTGCCCTATGAATACATTGGGAAAAAACTCGCTTTCGAAAGACAACACAGAGGCTGCAATACCTGCAATACGAAGTTTGTTTGCGTGCGTTAAACCCCACTTCTTCTTGTTGTTTGGTTGGCGAAGTTTGTTTGCGCGTGTTAAACCCCACCTCTTCTTGCAGATTGGTTGGCGAAGTTTGTTTGCGCATGTTAAACCCCACCTCTTCTTGCCGTTTGGTTGGCCGAAGTTTGTTTGCATGCGTTAAACCCCACCTATTCGTGCCGTTTGGTTGGCCGAAGTTTGTTTGCGCGCCTTAAACCCCACCTCTTCTTGCCGTTTGGTTGGCCGAAGTTTGTTTGCACGCCTTAAACCCCACCTCTTCTTGCCGTTTGGTTGGCCGAAGTTTGTTTGCGCGCCTTAAACCCCACCTCTTCTTGC
>JAUMHI010000043.1:13954223-13991038 GCA_032359435.1 Enteromius unitaeniatus
TGTTAAACCCCACCTCTTCTTGCCGATTGGTTGGCCGAAGTTTGTTTGCGCGCGTTAAACCCCACCTCTTCTTGCCGTTTGGTTGGCCGAAGTTTGTTTGCGTGCATTAAACCCCACCTATTCTTGCCGTTTGGTTGGACGAGGTTTGTTTACGCATGTTAAACCCCACCTCTTCTTGCCGTTTGGTTGGCCGAAGTTTGTTTGCGCGCATTAAACCCCACCTATTCTTGCCGTTTGGTTGGACGAGGTTTGTTTACGCATGTTAAACCCCACCTCTTCTTGCCGTTTGGTTGGCCGAAGTTTGTTTGCGCGTGTTAAACCCCACCTCTACTTGCCGATTGGTTGGCGAAGTTTGTTTGCGCGCGTTAAACCCCACCTCTTCTTGCCGATTGGTTATTGCTGATTGGTTGGCGAAGTTTGTTTGCGTGCATTAAACCCCACTTCTTCTTGCTGATTGGTTTGCCGAAGTTTGTTTGTTTGCATTAAACCCCACCCCTTCTTGCCGTTTGGTTGGCGAAGTTTGTTTGCACGTGTTGAACCCCACCTCTTCTTGCCGATTGGTTGGCCGAAGTTTGTTTTTGCTTTGGCACACATCCTGTACCCCTAGTGTTTTGCAAGATTGCATAGAGCACCTTTAACACTAATCCCAATAAAACTATTACATATCATCTGTATTATGTGTATTCTGCAATTCATTTAGCAATTAAATTAAATGAAATTAAATACACTGCAAGTCAAGTCAAGTTTTTTTTTCTTATGAACATCCAGGCTGCATTTAGTTGATGCAATAAATTATTTAAAATATTATTACAGTTTAAAAGACCTGTTTTATGTCTATATTTTTTACATATTAACTTTTTTATTTTATACTTATTTTAACTTTCATTAAAGACTGGGAATCACAGGAATAAATTAAATATTCAAATATAAAGCAGTTCTTTTAAAACTGAAATAATGTTTCACATTATGACTGTGAACGCATCCTGAGTAAGCATAAGGGATATCTTTCAAAAACAGGTTCAAATGTTTTTATCCATCCGCCCACTTTTCAAACCATAAATAAATGAAATACAATACATTCAATATTGATGAGTAATAAAGAGAGCACTGTATCCTGCTTTCCGACAGATTTATCGGTAAAGCTGACCTTGAAACATCAAAATGCTAAACTGAAAAAAAAGCAGACACGGCGAGTGAAGCACAAGATGAATCCGGTATGGAACGAGATGATGATGTTGGAGCTGCCCAGTGAGCTGCTGGCTAAATCCAGCGTGGAGTTGGAGGTACTGAACCTGGCCAGTCCCGGGACCCTGCTCCCTCTGGGCCACTGCTTGCTGGGGCTCCACACCTCCGGCACCGGCCTGCAGCACTGGAAACAGATGCTAGATAATCCACGCAAGCAAATTGCAATGTGGCATCCACTTTACACCTAATAATACTGGTTAATATTCTACAAAACCCCACGTACACGCAATGATTGGTTAAATATACGGTTGCAGTTTTATAATAGTACTCTATTCCTGTGTAAAAATATGTAGTACTCCAATATAATAAACATATCCATAGATATAATTAGTGAACCCATTTGTTATCGTTATTTATTATGAAACTATTTTCTCTGAAGGTAAAAGCTGCGGGAGACAGTCACATACAGTACTAATATTGTTACACAGTAGTTTCGAGTATTTTAATGTAAGAAATGCTATTTTGCAAGAAATTACCTTGGTGTTGTTCTTAATGTGTCTTCAAATTATTTTACACTGTTCTGACTTGGAGCCATCCTTATCTCCCAACACTTGTCAGATATAAAATATGACTGAACAGCCCACTCAGACAACATCATCGTGACTGATGGGAGAGAAAGGCAAACGGCTCATATCTGATACACCGTAGACTGTAAAGCCTGCCTGGATCAAATCAGAAGAAAGGTTAAACTACTGTATCTAATCAGGTTTGGCAGATATCCTTCATAAAATGAACAATCACAAGAAATAACAGGGTAAAACAATCTTTGTCAGATGAAGCCCTTATATGATCCACAGGCAGTTTTTCTGTCATTGTTTTGTGGTTGGGAACAATTACAGAGTTAGAAAAGCATTCAAATATAAACAATGAATTTTTAAGTTTAATAGCAAGCCATTTTGGTTTTCATGCTATAAAGGATTATGGGTCCTACCGTCCCATACCGTCACAGCTGGAAAGATGGCTCTCTAACTGTACATTGTGGCTAGTACCTTTACACACTAAATTAATATACAGGGTTTCAGCTTTTCTCTTCTCAAGACGCATATATAGAGAAAGAAAATGTAAATCAACCATTGTCTTCTAATTTTAAAAATGTAAATATATATAAACAGCAGGATATGTATACTGTATATGTGTATTAGCAGGATTAAGGATCTCAACAGGTACCGCTTAGCTCCAGGAAAGTTACTAAGGGCAGTTACTTTATCATAATGTATATACTTGAATGCAATGGGGGATGACATTCTCAATCATTAGGACATTTTGGACAAAAAAAATTCACTCTTTATTAAAAATTATTCAGTTTGGAGACCTTGGAAACCCTGTTTAAATAATAATAATAATAATAATAATAAAGGTTATTGCAAATTTGATGTCACAGTTCAGACTTTGCATTTTGCAATTTCCGATTTGTTTTTCTAAAAACATTTTAGAAATTATTATTATGAATTGTGAATAAAAACTACAGACAGAACTGTGAGATATAAACGTACAATTCCGAGAAAACAATTGCAACACATTAATTTGGAACTCTTTTCATTCATTTTGCACTTCTAATCTTTTTCTGTTATCTGAATCTGAATTGTGAGGAAAAAAAGATTTTATTTGTTAGGAATTGGATTAGGAATTGGCTCCATGTAAACGTATGGACTTTTAACATAAAAGTTTGTACTTCAGCCTAATTATATGCTTTTTTCTTTCCAACTCCAAGTCAACAAAACCAGCAATGATTTATTCCAAAAATGCATTAGTGTTTCTCCAGGAGTGCTCATTCTAGAGGTGACATGCCAAAGGCCACTAAAATCAAACATTGTGCATCTATCTTGGAAGGAATGCATATTTTGGGATACAACCAATAAAGGTCATTCAGCCAAATGTTAGATCTAATCTGCTGTAGGCAAATGTTTAGCTAAGTCACACAAGATATTTGCTGAAGTATGTGTTGTGTGTATTTAGTGTAAATCTGTTATGTGTGACTTAATACAACAACAATCCAACAAGATCATGAATTATTCTTTATTTTCATTATTTTTCATTTAATATCATCAAAGCAATGTCTTAATTACTAATAATCTCATTAACTGTTAGATCATAAAACAATATGTTTATGTCACATATGAGTAACTATTTTGATCAAATAAACTTTAAATGCATTTGTTGAGGTTATTTGGGTAGCAGTTCAAGCAGTGAAATCCCCCCGTCTTGTGGAAAACTACATTAGACAACGATCTCAGTTTGCCCTTCAGTCCCTTTCGAATATTTATGGTGCATTAACATCATTTCTGTGCCTGATACTTTTTCAAAGAGGGATGACCAGTGGAATGTTAATCACTGCAATCTGATCTATCTATACCCTATGACTTACTGCATAACCCTCTCGGTTTCATACTGACAGAAATGTATTTTTAACCCACAGATATGCTTGAAACAAATAACCATGTGTTAGTGTGAAATAAATATTCCTTTCTCAAATGTGTTATTTCTCACGTGTGTTTGTTTGATCTCCGAGATTTGACCAATCTATTTATAGAATTGGTCAGGCTTGATAGATGACACTTAGATGAGCAATATCAGAAAGTGATGAATATCCAGACTAACAGCACCTCCAACAAACACCAGCAAATGAACACACACTGAGTAATATATCAGAGAAAGACAGAGAGCACGAATGGAAAACAAAATGGATCACAGCATATTAAAGTCATCTTTCTTTTACCTTGTATTTCTCCCTGTCATCTTCAAAATAAATAGTGTCTTATTGCACAAAATGTGACATATTAATGTGTTCTGTGTGGTTTTTGGTGAAGGCCATGGTCTTATTATAGTTTGTATAATCAGAATGTCCAGTGTCTGTCTGCTCGGCAGCCTTGAAAATGGCACAGGATACCAGCGAACTGCAATGCATCACTGATGAGCTTCTTACATAATCCCGCTGATAAAAAAAACCCTCCCACCTGCTAGATATTGCCCTGCCAGAGCTAAAAATTATTTTACTGGCTCGCTCTTCCTGGAGGTGTTTGTGTGAATGAATTAGAGAATGCATACACGTCCCATGACAAATGTATTTTGTCTGTTTCTGTCCTTATTTCAGCAGGACTGAGGGAAACATTTGATCTGATCTCACTGATAACAGGCTTATTGATCAGGGTCAAATAAATGAAAAGAATGGCCTGCAGTGAAAGGGATATTCCTCACTCTTCCTAGTTATAAACACATATTTAAATGCACACAGAGAGAGAGGGAGCTCATTAAAGCACTCATTATGGTTTTCTGTGTGAAAACCACAAAATTACACCTCATTACTTTCTTTGCCCAGCATGGACAGCATTAAAAACACTGTCCTCATTCACACTGAACACAACACGGCTTTGAAGAAAGCCGTCTGAAATTCCCCGTCACACTGGGAGGAGTTCTTCCCAAAGAAACAACACATGAAATATAGATAGAGGCAAAAGCTGCCCTAGAAAATGTTTCTTTCTGATGCTGAGCTGGGTGAAATTTTGCTCTCAGACAAGACAAGCAGAGAAGAAGCTCCTGCATGGGGCGACCTGTACTGCTTTGTATAGTCTCCTCTTTATTTTGATATATTTTTATATTACTGCGCTGTCTGCCCTATACAAACTGAAAGCAGAACATCTTGAACGCACACAAACACTCTTAACTCACTACCATGTGCAGTGAGATTTATTGAAAATCAGAAATTGAAAATCTAATTGAAACTATGAATTAATAATTTCTTATTTCAGGATGTAACAAAATTGCAATGAAATCGTATGTTGTTCTTGTCCTCAAAAAGGATTGGTTAAGCGCTGACATACTGTACTGAGTACTGAGGGTTCTCGCTGTTTCCATCACTCTGTGTGTTCCTGACAGACTGTCCATCTGTCCTTTAGTGGTGGGCAATGTTTTCAGTTGACTCAGTGACATTACAACCCGCCAGGAAGTGGCCTATTTTTATAAGTGAGTCACTGAAATGTTCATTCAACCAATTAATTCAAAACCATTAAGTGTGCCAAAGTATCGTATGTTAAACAGGATTTATTAATAAAATGTGACCCCAGAGAAAAATGTTTAATTGTATTTGTTTAGACCAGAATTAAAATGAGACTGTAAGGGATAGAATACAGTGTATATATACACACAGAGACATAGTGTATACACAGTGGAGATTAAAACTAGAGAATAAATTAGATTATAAGTACTTGATTTTGAAATATTGAACAGTAACCACTGTAGCATGAAAGAAGTCTAATAATTAGAAGTTAAATTTAATAATTAATTACATCAAATTTAACTAAAATAAATGACATTTTTGGAGGGTTAGAGCTGTCAGAAATGAGTAAGAAGTGTTCAGGCCTGTCAGCACATCTGCAGGATATCACCAGTTTCTCAGACTGCCCTGAGATGCTCTTGGTCCCCTCTTCTTTTACTCCTTTTTATAATTAGTTTCCCCAGTTTGATGCCAAACTAAATGTTTTTGGAAACTTTAAACTTGCTCTCACTAAAATTAACAAAATGAACTCCGCAACAAAGACGAGCCTAGCCTTTTGATTCTTTCTGCTGATGAGAGGAAAAAAAACAACAACAAAAAAACATGAGACATGAGATATGTTCTCAGTGATAGACTCACAACTCCAGTCCATCAATAAACAAACCCACCATTAATGCATTTTAACTTTAACCCAACTTTTGCTTCGGGGGAATACTACCATCCTTTGGCGAGCAAGTGATGTATTGCTAAATTTATTCAAATTTCTACAAAGAAGCATAGATCTTGGATGTCCTGAGGGTGAGAAAATTTTGAGCTATTCTTTTAATAACATGTCCTTCACACAAGCATGCATGGACACAATCTTGATTCACAACATGACTGCAGGTCTATTCAGACGATAATGAACTCTGATTAACAAAATCAGGTGCACACTCTCCTTCCTAAATGTACAGAAAGAAGTGATGCTGATTTAGGAGAATATTCTCCATTCATCCAAGCCACCATAAAACCTGTGAATGAAGGTTGCTATATGTTTTACACATCACAGCTGGAAACGACCGGGTCATGTGTGTGTGTGTGTGTGCATGTGCTGCATCCAATCTGCCCTCTTAGCCCCTCCTGGCTTAGACTGCTCCATGTTGCCAAGGTGACGTGAGAAGGCTGAGTGATCGAAATGCTTTCTTCATTCATCACGAGGGCTAGCTGATCATTTGAAGAGGAATGACTACTCAACAGCATCATGGTTTAGAAATATCAGTTCAGACCATCTCCTCAACAATCAACTCTAAACAACCGACAAAAATTGTGCAAGTCCTTAACAGTAGCAATTCAACAATCAATATTACCAGAGTAGAGAGATCAATAGCTGGGACAAGAAGACAGACATAAGAGGATAACAGGATATGGGGAAAGTAACCAAACTAATGAAGAGGGGAAAAAAGAGAAACAGATTGATCTTCAAGAAAACATACTCACAGAATGTCAATGCAGAAACAGGAAGCAAGCAGAGAATTAGCAGCTTAAGACATTCGTTGGATTTGACTTATGACAATAAGCTGCTCTGCTTTGAAGGCTATTATAGTCCATTACAGAATTTACTGTACATTCATAACAGACCAGCTCACATAATCTTCATTACTGTCAATTCACTTTCTTGAAATCTTTAAAATGCATATAGCATATGTTCAATACACTCTTTGAAATCTTTGATACAAAAGCAGAAAATAGCGAAATTATCTGAAATTGCCTCTTTGATGTAGTAATATTCTAAACAAACACTATAATCTCAGTTAGACTGAAGTACGGAACGTAACTATGCTTTTTATTAAAATGATAAAGACTTAATGTATGTATGTAAGCTATTCAAAAGATCAAAATAACAATGATATTTGATATTTCATGTTTCTTTTTATTCTCTTCTCCTTCCGGCAGGGATTGTGGGTGGGGTTAGTGAATAACCAACGCTCTCTCCACCTTCAATACCACGACTGAGGTGAGACCCTTGAGCAAGGCACCGTTCCCCCCAACTGCTGTGTGTGTGCACTTGGATGGGTTAAATGCAGAGCACTAATTCCTAGTATGGGAAACCATACCTGGCCACTTGTCACATCATTTCATTTTTCATTTCATTTATTTGATCCAAAATAAAACAAATAAACAATATTGTGAAATATTTGTACTATTTAAAATAAATGCTTTCTGTTTGAATATATTGTAAAATGTAATTTATTCCTGTGATTTTGAAGCTGAATTTTGAGCATCATTACTGTCAGTCACATGATCCTTCAGAAATTATTCTAATATTCTGATTTGCTGATTATTATTATGTTGAAAACATTATTTTTTTAGGTTTCTTAAAAATAGAATAGAAAAGCATAGACAATTCAGAAGAATAGCACTGATCTGAAATAATACATCTTTTATTACATTACACATGTCTTTATCGTCACTTTTGATCGATTTAATGCATCCTTGACATTTTTATCTGGACATTGTGTAATGGAGTCAAGACTTTTTTTCTTCAGCCTTTGTATGTGTCTAATTTTTACTTTATTAGTGTATTATATTTGTCTGTGCACTATACATCACTTTGGATCAATTTACACTGTGTTTAAAAGTGCTTTATAAAGAAAAGTTGTTGTTGTGGCTAAATGAAAGCATTAATTTCAACAAACCCTCTTTTCAATGGGACAGTATATAATGTTTTTTATTCCCAATAATTGCTGATCTTAGTATCTTTCTATTCATCAAAGAATCATGAAAATTTTTTACTCAACTGTTTAAATAATAAGATCGTATGACTGAAGGAATGATACTGAAACTTTATAGGAATACATTTCTAAATATAATCAAATAAAAAGCAGTTATTTAAAATAAGCCTAATAAAAATATCTCACAATATACCTGTTTTTGCTGTATTCGGGATCAAATATATAAGCTTGATGAGCCAAAAAGAATTCATATAAAAAATTTAAATCCCACTATTCAAATCATTTTGACTGGTATTTGTATGTATTTAGCCTATTATTTTAAAATAATAATAGGTTATTGGTTCAAACGGCATTGCAGAAAGATATAGTTACATTTCTAATGCTATAATAGCATTTAAAAGTTACTGTGTTCTGTGCTATTGTCCATTTTTAAGAAAATGAATGAGTAGTTTCAGCTGAAAGAAAAGTTTTGTCTTAAGACTTACACCAGTAATGTTTTAATTGTAAGGCATGTTTATAAAAAATCACTTAAATATCCTAATTGAGCTATGGCCTAATCCTGTTTTAGGCTAAGCCCTGTCTATGAGAGCGGAATGATGGTGTTTTATGCCTCTTTTGATTCTTTTTGTGTTTGCTGTGCTTCTTTCCCGACAGCAAGCGTGCCTCTAGCTCCACCCTGTGCTAGAAAGAGCATCTGCTCTTAGATAGTCTTGAAAGTTGTTTCTGTTTACATTTTAAAGGATTAAAACGTCAAGTTTAATGCAACATTAAATATTAAAAGGTAGCTCGGGAAGTTACCATCAAAGATCTTAAATAAGGGTTGGTTCTCCTAGTTCAGTAACGTTATCTAAGACACATAAACGGCAAGCCAAGCAACATTTATAGACCTGTATATACGACACTTGGTGTAGAACAAAAAAACTGCTTCAAGCCTTTATTCATGAGCATAGCATTCGGCATACATTTCAAACAAGAATGACTTTCGGCTTTCTTTAGCGAGGGTGGGCGCATCGAGAGCTGTTTCTACAGGGAACTGTTTCTCTGTAACAGTCAGCTACCTGACTTCCGGTCCATGCACCGTTGGCTGGAGAACGATAGTTTTCCCGGAGTTTTGGATGGATGAAACAAGACCGTCGTGTGGCCAATGCGCAGAGGAAATATAGCCCTGAGTTGGTTGAAAGAGTTTACGCTCATGCTTATATTTTCAGATTTAACCAGTTACCTACTATGTGAACGCTGTTTCAGCACAATATGTCTCTATGAAGAAGCTGTAAAGATACACAGCAAAAACAATATTTGCTGGGGATCTATAGGACATTGCGCTTTTCCCCGAACTGTTTAATTTCACTTAAGTTTCAAAGGATGTAGGAGGCATTGGGACAATGATATCAATGATATTTATCCTCGAATATATCTTGTGATCATCTGTTAGCGCATCTGTCCCATAATAGCTTCTAGTTAACTAACTGCACATTGCTTTGTAAATTTACAAACAGAAATATCACGTTAAACAATACAAATGTCTTAAATGTACCATATTGCTCTGAAATGGTGCTTTTAAAAATTAAGATATATATGTGCATTAATTCGTATCGCATCTAACCATTCACGGAACAAAAAAATGACTAGTCGTTAATACTATTTTTGTTATTATTAAACCATAATAAATGAACTATGTCTGGCCTTTAAACTATAGGAACTAAGACTCCATGGTGTATCGGAGAATAAAAAAGTAAGGTAATCTAATTAAAAATAAACAGCCCAATTAAAATCATTCATTAGGAATGAGTAGAGGATTGTTTTTAAATAAGTGCTGTCCATCTATATTTGCATTTAATTTATTACATTCTCATTTTTTAAAAACAAAAATGTGTCTGAGCTACAGTTTTCAAGATGAAAGGGTATGAGTACCACCTTTCTAATTGTGGTGTTTTATCTAGTGGCTACAGGCACTGAGAGGGACAATGGCTCTGGGAACATGAGAGACTCCATTCACAGCGTGCTGAGATCAGTGCCACGAGGGCTAACCCTGGGTCCTTCTCTGGCCGACGATGGACAGCTGGGTCTGTGGTGTGTCGGGCGAGTGCTTGAGAAAGGCACTCTGCTAGGTCCAGAGGAGCCTAGCAAAATAAACAGGAAGGAAAAGGCTGAGGTATGCATACTAGTGTGTTAAAAATTTCATTTTCACCATACAGATGAGACAAAAGTTTGTTTGTTTAGGATCACATACAGCAAATGTGTTCCAAGACAATAGCAGCCTTTACATTTACTTCTCACATTATACAACAAATACGTTTTGGTTTTCAGAAGCAGAAGTTTCTCCACAGGAGCCAATTGTTTAGTTGTATAACAAAAGTAAATGCTTGCTCTTATTATCCAGGGGATTCAACATACATGCCAAAATGTGTTCAAAAATGAAATCTCAGATGAAATCTACTGGATGAGGTAAGTTTGCCTAGAATTCATTCATTATTATATTTAGCAGAACTAATCGAGAACTATATCAGACATATATCAGACAGAATCAGCCTTGTTTAATTGCCTTTACAGGTTTGCCTGCAGCGCTCAAAGTGAAGAAGAGAGTAATATCAGTATGCTCGAGGTGGATGGAAAATTAGGCCTCAGGGTCTGTCGAGACATTCAACCAGGAACAGAACTGCTCCTCTGGAAAGAACAAGAAAAAGAAGTCTGTGAAAATAGTAGTACTCTAAACACAGAAGACAATGCTGTAGAAGCCATCACATTAGATCACCTCTCAGACTGTGCTGGTGAGTTCATACATAATATTTGCACTGCATAAGAGGTCCGTGATATGATGCTGTTCTTTTGAAAACTTGAAAACTTTTGTATTTCAACAGATCAAATTCAAAGCACCACAAAAAAATATACTCCAACCAGGGAGAAAAATCTTTCTAGAGCATGTAATTCCAGTGTCCTGGAGCAGAAAGGGGTAGACGTGGCACATGGGGAAGGTGAAGGTCAGCAAAGGGATGAACATTCTGCTAGAGATAAGATCCAGAGCATCAATGAAAGTACGTCTCAATCCCAGAGTTCATCAGAACATCTGAAGCCAGAGGGAAGCCTGAGAGCCAGCTCTCGTCTTGCTGCTAAACCTCGAAAAGTGCACTCGTCAACCATCCGTATCTATAAACGACAAGACCCAAAAAACAGGTCCAACCTCAGCAGCAAGAAGAAGCTCTCGGATAACAAAGACAACCCAATACGGACTCTGTATACTAATGAGGATTCCAGCGCAGAGCAAAATGAGCAGGAATTTTCTCATTTTGTTATCCGAGAGAGGAAGTACAAATGCGATGTGTGTGGCAAGAGCTTCTTTCAGCTGTGCCATCTAAAGAAACACAAATTCACACATCAAAACCAGAAGCCTTACATGTGCACGGAGTGTGGCAAAACATACAGTGCACAGGAGAGCTTCCAAGCCCATCTGCTGATGCATCGCGGTCAGAGGCCCTTTCAGTGCCAGCACTGTGACAAAAGCTATGGCTTGAAACGCGACCTCAAGGAGCACCAGGTTCTTCACTCAGGTGAGAAACCATTTGTCTGTGACATCTGTGGAAAAGCTTTTGCTCGCCGGCCCTCGCTACGCGTCCACAGGGAAGTCCATCGGGCGAAAGAACCGGACTACCAGGCTCCCAAAGTCAAGTGTCCTGAGTGCAATAAAGAACTGGCCAATTCTGGTTCTTTGAGGAATCACATGCGCCTGCACACCGGAGAACGGCCGTACGTCTGCCAGCACTGCGACAAGAGCTTTCGTCAGCGCGGCAATCTGCTTGGACACATGCGCATCCACACGGGAGAGAAACCCTACAAGTGTGACCATTGCGAACTGCGCTTTTCCCAAGTCCCTGAACTGCGCCGGCATCTGATTTCACACACGGGTGAGGTTTATTTGTGTCCTGTGTGTGGTAAGGCTCTACGGGACCCTCACACGTTGCGGGCCCACGAACGACTACATACGGGAGACAGGCCCTATAAATGTGCACAATGTGGGAAAGGATACACGATGGCAACTAAGCTACGGCGCCACATGAAGTCTCACCTAGAGGAGAAGCCACATGCTTGCCAGGTGTGCGGAGCCAAATACACTATGATGCAGAGTCTACAGCGGCATCTGCAGTCTCACAAACATCACGCAGACTCTGGTCATGCACTGCCGACACGAGGCCGACCCAAAAGGTCAGGCCAGAAGGCAGAGGATGAGCAGGGGCAGACTGAATGCAGTACTTTAGAGGAGGGACAAGCTGTGGCATACGTTCAAGCCTCAGAAGATTTCACTATGGTGTCTCAACCAGAAGGTGTCATTTTGGACTCTGGAGTGTACCACGGTGGCACAATTGTTTTGGAGAAAGGAGTGGAGAAGGGGGTCGAATGCATTGAGCTTAGTGAGGATATGATTGAGATTATCGTCTCGGATGAAAATACCAAGTGTATAGTAGTGCAAGAACAGCCTTCTAAGTGCATAGAGCTTCAGGAACAGGAAGCAAATGCTAAATGCCTTGTTGTGCAGGAAAATGATGCCGGCAGTGGCTGTATTGTAGTTCCAGAACAGGATGCTAATAGTTGTTTAGTCATTTTACAAGGTCCGGATGGTTTAAGTTCAGTGGCACAGACTGTAGAAATAGAGACAGGGCTGTGACGCTTAAGTCTCTTTATATTATGTCTCACACCAAAGGAAAAACAACCTTTGTGAAATAAATGTATAAGCTCTGTTGAATTTAAGTCTTGCTGTTCTTTGATTTTTAGGAGGGTTTGTGGCACATATCAGTAAATATTGACTCCTGTGTGCAGTGGACCTTGCTTCATCACTGTTTATACAGACATTGGACAAGTACATCAGCAAAACAAAGCTGTGTTGGGAAATGAGCTAATACAGGAGGACATTTTATGTTATATCTGATGCGTTGAAGTTAAAATTACGTCATCATTTACGCATAAACAGTAAAATTGAAATGTCATTTTTGTAATTTTTGTACGTGAAGTACATGCTGATTACTGATAAATGAAAGGATAAGCAAAGCACTAACAGAGCTCCTCGGCTACATAGATAAAATCATCATGTCATGATGAAAGCTTTTTCTGATAGCATGTAAAAATAAATGCATCTACATTTAGTAATAAAATATATTTAAAGAAATAAATCACAGTGAAATATTTAAGCTGAATTGTTTTATGTTTTGTTTTTTGTCCTCACTCATGAATTCACAGTTTGGAGATATGACACTTATCATCTTGTTTTCATTCAGTATATCTGTGATTAATGTCCCTCAGAAAGCAAAGAATGTTCTAGATTGATATAAGGAAGATTGATACAGAAGAGTGGGTTTTTTTTAGTGAAACAAGTTCAGATACTTTGTTCTCTTTGAACTCTGGTAGTTCAATATTAACTTGGTGACTCCAGTAACTGCAGCTGTGGGCTTTCTGACTGAGTGGGTGATTGTATTCGATGATTGCTCCAAGTTTTTTCAGGATTACAAGCTCGGACATCCTAAAGAATGGGAGCACAACCAGCACCCCTCTTACTATTTCTACTACTTGGACAAATTCTCCATCTTACATTGTGTAATGATGGTAAGCATGAACAGAGAGTAGGCTAAGAAAAACATAATTTTTTGATTGCACATATAGTATGTGAGTATAGATGTTTTTGGATAAACATTGCCTTTTGTGCCTTAGTGTTTATCGACAACAAGGAAGCCTCTCAAATCATTCGAAGAAAGAGGGCTAACTCTCTTTTTGAGGAGGTAAAACCAGGGAATCTGGAGAGAGAATGTGTGGAAGAGATTTGTGACCACGAGGAAGCTCGAGAAGTGTTCGAGAACGTTGCAAAAACGGTGAGCAATAGCTATCAGAATGTTTAAATTTCTATTAGTGATTATTTTTCTCTATAGAATTGCAAATATTTGAAGTGTGTCATTATTTATTTATGCAGTATTTTTTTCTTCCATTGGTTTACAGGACATTTTTTGGACAAAATATTTGGGTAAGAATATATATATTACATCTCACTTAGAGTTTTAGTGTAAACAGTGACAACATTTTGTGTAAACAGTTTCTATTGAACCAGGGACAAAGTGCGTTTTCACTGACCTTTCCCTGCTCAATTTAAAAATTAGAAAAATTAGTAAAAGGTTAAATTAGGTTAAAACGGCAGCAATTATAAACAAACCTTAAGAATGATAACTTGTGAACAAATGTCATTGGTGGGATTGATAATCCTTTATTTTTGAGCTATTTCTAAACGTTTGCTGTTTATAACTTTAAGAAATTGTTCGACCTGGCAGCTCTGTAATTTGTTTTTATTTTTAATCTTTTTTACATTTTACAGAATGCGGGGGAACAAAATTATCCAGAACACCAGAACACATCAAAAGTTTGAGAGTATGTGTGAATACAGATGGTAAGAGTGATGCATACTTAACACAGAATATGTCTATAAAACTAAAATGAGACTTTTTTGGTAAAAGCTTTCATTTCTGTGTTGTAAAATAACCCTATAAGTTGGATGTGTGATTGACAGGAGATTGTTACATTGAATTGGGTGAAAGCTACGCTGGTAGAGTGTCTGTCACCAAGTCTGGAAAGTCTTGTCAGTACTGGAAAAGCAACTTCCCCCACAGGATTCAGTATGTTTTTCTGCTCTTTTTGCTGGTGATTGATTGATTAGAAAACCCTTTTATTAAAGGAAAGGTTGTTTTGTTTTCATGTATTTAGCTCTACACAACGTCAGTCATGTTAAAGCAGCTCTTCTGTCTTATGACCGACTTGTTTCCCCCCCTAGCGAATTTAATGTGACACAGCTGAAGCTACTGGAGAACTTTTGCAGAAACCCAGATAAGAGCGACAAAGGACCTTGGTGTTTTACAAGAGACCCGACAGTCAGGAGGGAGTTCTGCAGAGTGCCAAAATGCGGTAGAGAAATCCCTAAAACATTATAGTAAAACATCCTATGGTGCAATAACTAAAGCTCAAATAATAAAGTTGAGCCATCACCATTGCGTCATTGTACCAAGTTTCTCAGAAGAAATTGTTGCTGTAAAAAGTATACCGGATGTTGTTTTGGATCTGCTAAATGACTGCTGGCTTACCAAAACATGCATATTATTACCATATTTGATAGCAACATTTGTGCTCACAATTTATGCTTCGGTGTATGTTTCATTCTATCAATTAATGCTGGCCCACCAACAGTGATCATCTCACGTTTTCCTCCTCAGGTGAGGCTGCTCTTCCTCCTCCTCCTTCTCCACCTACTGTGAAACCTGAAGGACGTTACCTGAGGACTAAACACTGTTTGGAGGGAAATGGGGAGACCTACACAGGGGATATGTCTGTGACTCTGGGAGGTCGGTCATGCCTACAGTGGAGCGCAGCAGAAGTGCAGGCCTTAATAAAGGGAAAAAATTTGCTGCCTCACGTTCAGCTGGTGAAGAGCCACTGCAGAAACCCAGATGGAGATATGGAGGGTCCTTGGTGCTACGTAAAGGAAGCAG
Source organism: Enteromius unitaeniatus (assembly GCA_032359435.1). Taxonomy (NCBI): domain Eukaryota; kingdom Metazoa; phylum Chordata; class Actinopteri; order Cypriniformes; family Cyprinidae; genus Enteromius; species Enteromius unitaeniatus. Next base: position 13,969,682 of record JAUMHI010000043.1, read on the forward strand.
GTGGAAACATTACCATTGATTACTGTGACTTAGAGTTGTGCGGTGAGTGAACAGTTCTGCCTTCTACAAAAACACATACATTAAACTTGTAAGGGATAGTTTACCCAAAATATTAATCTCTTCATTATTTACTCACCCTCTTGTTGTTACAAACTTGTGTATTCATTTCTTTCTTCTTTTGAAGTAACCAAACCTTAGCAATTGACTTTCAAAATATGAAAACAAAAAAAAAACTATGGAAGTCAAAATACCTTCTTCGGATATACTACATGACACACGATTTTTAACAACAATATTATTTCTTCCCCTGAACCTTGGAGCTCCATTAAACACCTAAAACTAAATCTTTATATTACTTTCAAATGTTAAAAAAGCCTAGATGCATTAATCTTAAACACACCACTGAACATCATTCTGTCTTTGTCATTCACTCTCAGATGCTCCTTTGGACAAGTTTGTTGATGAAACAGGTGGTCGAGAGAGAACAACACAGGAAAAAAAGAAAGCGTTTTTTAATGCCCGTAGCTTTGGCAATGGAGAGCTAGGTAAACGTCTGATACCTTCACTTCCTCTTTTATAAATGCTATCCCTAGAAGTTTGAGTTTTTGTATAACCAACTGGTAAATAGGATGACTCTTTCTTTCGACAGAGTGTGGAGTCCGCCCCTTGTTTGAGAAGGTCGGCAAAAAAGATAATAACGAGATGGAGCTACTGATGTCATACACTGGAAGCAGAATAGTGTTAGGAGATGAGGCTCAAATGGGCAGTGCTCCGTGGTAAATACAGCACAGGGGTTTTTAAACATCTGTTTTCGAGTATCTTGGCATGATTGATCATGCTGAATGCTAATGCTTTATTTTTGCAGGCAAGTGATGCTGTATAAGCGTAGTCCTCAGGAGCTGCTATGTGGAGCCAGTCTGATCAGTGATGAATGGATTCTTACTGCCGCCCACTGCATTCTCTACCCACCGTGGGGCAAGAACTTTACAATCAATGATATCATCGTCCGCCTTGGAAAACACTCTCGTACCAAGTGAGGCCATTAAAAAAATCTACAAAACGGCCTCTATTTCTGTTCACACTTTATGCTCAGTCATTTGGAAGTAATAGTATACAGCAGTTTTAAACTCTTTCCTGTTTGTATCAGGTATGAGAGGGGCACTGAGAAGATTGTGGCCATTGATGAAATCATTGTCCACCCGAAATACAACTGGAAGGAAAACCTGAACCGAGACATTGCTCTTTTGCACATGAAGAAGCCTGTTGTCTTTACAGATGAGATCCACCCTGTTTGTCTGCCCACCAAAAACATTGCAAAGACGTAAGAAAATACAATAGATTAATATAGATATACTGTATTTAATCGCAGTCAGATGGATGTAGAGTCAGATATTTTCGTCCGTATTGTATATCAAAATGAACAGATTATTGGGAATGAAAATCATGTAGGACAGGATCTTGGCTCTATTCATCAGTTTTTAATTGAATGGAGGCATGTCTGACTGAGTTTGCAATCAATTGTAAGAAACAGGTGGAGTTTCAGCAGACTAAACAATTCAAGAAGAATGAATCATTTACAATAAGATTGATAACATGCTTTTAGAAAATAGATATCTTGGCGATTTTGAAACTTGGCTACATCTTAATGAGTTTTTTTGGTGAACAACAACGTGTGGAAAATGATTTTTTTTTAAAAAACTGACAGTATACATATAGCTGTACTTTTGACAGATTTTCTTTCTGTAGTTTGATGTTTGCAGGTTACAAGGGCCGTGTGACTGGCTGGGGGAACCTCAGGGAATCATGGACCTCAAACCCAGCCAATCTTCCGTCAGTCCTGCAACAGATTCACTTGCCCATTGTGGATCAGAGCATCTGTCGCAATTCCACCTCGATCATCATCACCGATAACATGTTCTGTGCTGGTAATATACTTCATATTCTTCATGGCCTTTAGACCTTAAACAGTTGCTCAGACTCACACTTACAGTAGGTGTCACAAGAAGGTTGTCTTTTGTTTCTAGGCTACCAGCCAGACGACTCAACAAGAGGTGACGCTTGTGAAGGAGACAGTGGTGGACCTTTTGTGATGAAGGTATTATAATGTTTACGCTTTTCTGTCCTAAAGCAAGTTGGACCTGTAAAGCTCTGATTGTACTCTACTATATTTAAACATCTTGTTCTTTAAAACCTATTACTGCCCACAGAGTCCTACAGATAATCGCTGGTATCAGATTGGCATTGTGTCGTGGGGTGAGGGCTGTGACCGCGATGGCAAATATGGATTCTACACACACTTATTCCGTATGCGCCGCTGGATGAGGAAAGTCATTGACAAAACAGGCTCAGCAGATGATGAGTGATCTTCCAAGTTGCCACACAATAAATGAACACTTCAGTGAAATGTGATTAAACCTGCAAATGGATAAATAAATCAGAATTCTTTGTATGTTGATAGCGGTACAGTTTCTTTCTGTGTACTAAAAGTGAGAATGGGCATACTCCTTGTTCATATGAAGCAGATAGTTAAATTCACATATCAGGTTTTACTTAGGGACATTGATGTGACTGATAATTTTTTTTTTGTTTTTTGTGGGCGATTACAACACACACCAAAGATGCTCTAGTTATATTTCTTTCACACCTGTCAAAAACTACTGTATTTTTGGTTGAGATGCTTTAAAAAAATTGCTAGGGCAAAATCTTTTTTGATTAGTACATTTACATGGGAATGCAGACTAAATTGTTACTAAGATTAGTTCAATAAAAGTGTTTCCATCTTCCAAAATAATTTCTGATGCCTTGCAATTGATCACTAAATGCTCAAATGCCAAAAGAATTTCTGTGTGCTGTTTTCATTAAAAGCTGTGTCAGTGCAATCATCTCAGCCGAACAGATTTAATAGGCCGATAAATACACACAAGTCATGAATTTGAACTAATACACTCCTTGTAAGGTTATAGTGTCATTGTAATTCAAAAGGGGTGTTGCTCAGATACAATGCTCCCTAAACCAAGGGGTGTCGACACAGAGGGAGACTTCAAGACATTTACGGCTCCTGACTGAACTCGATAAATTATTTTTAAGTGGTGCGTTTTATATATTGTTCGACCAATCGTTATGACAACAGCACACTCTCGGGGGGCGTGGTCACTCGGTCTCCTCCTGCATCCGGGCCGTTTACACCGAACTACACGGATCGCAAACAGGAAGTGCTGCGCGAAATTTGCAAGATTGGCAGAGTTGGGAAGATTTCAATAGGGAGCGTTGAAAATTAGGTAAATTCATTTATCCATTTTTGATCCATAACATCTCTATTTTCTTGGCTCGGCGGGTTTCTCTCGGATCCACGCACGCGTCTGTTCACGCGGCAGGGCAGCACTTGCTAGAATTGACGAGCTGTTAATTCGAGATGAGGCAGGTTTGCAGCTAACGTTAACGTTAGTTAGCTTAGCTGACTATTGACTGGTCATAACGAGCAAATATATGCGGTATCTGGCTTTTGGCATTAACGCCGTCACTGAGACTAAACTATACTATATTGCGTCTTTTTTTAATCGCATGGCTGTGTGCTGACTCTGTTCTCGCTGGATAAACGCACCGCTGCGTATCCAGATGTTGCGTTTCCCTAGAAACGCGGGGGAATCGTCACCATCTCTCCCGAGCAGACACTGGACGCGTATCTACATCAGACCGTGAAGAAGAAAGAAAGCGTTTGCCGTATTACTGAAATACTTTAAGAATCGGAAGAACTTGAGAGATTATGCTGTCGGACAGAAGATCTGCCGCAGATAAGAAGCACACGCACTAACGTTACCGGATGTGTTGACAGAAATCAAAGAAATCATTTTTTATGTATTATTATTCTTTATGAAATGAGTGTAGTATCATCGTGACTGTGCCATGGTTATTTAAAGTACATGGAGTTAACAGTTTATCACAAAAAAACCCTGTTCTTGACATGCACTGCAGTGTAACATGGTGCACTTCATCTAAAACCATTTTTATTATTATTGTGCATGCTGTTTTTATGACCTCTTATTAATTGAGAGACTTGCATGGAATACGTGTGTATATATATATTTATATATATATATATATATATATATATATATATATATAAACATTTGTATCACCGCATGGCCATGTAGAATGATCTCTCATATCCATCCTGCCCTCACACTTTATTAAGCACCTTAATAAATTGCTACAAACTACCTTATCACAGGTGATCTACCCATTTGCTAGGCGTGCAGGGATCATTTGTTATGTTTTGCTCTCTCTGGGATCCATGTGTGGATGGAGATCAGCAGAATCACATGACACCATTGAGCTCAAGACCACCTCACACTCAGTTTTACTTTCCTCTGCTTCATTCTGCAGATGATTCTGTGGCATCTCACTGTGTTTGTCAGCTGAGCACATCTAAACCATCTGGTTGTACTTGAAACAGAACTGATAATTATCACATTTGCATTTTTTAGCAGATGTTTAGTAACGTTTGAATGAATGTTACAACTGATATGAGCAATGTCTGGCACTCAGAATTACTGACCAGCCACAGATAAACTACCATGCGTATGGACAGAAATCAAGCTATTAGCACAGATCCCAATATTATTTCCTTTAGTATCGTTCATAAGATTGTAAATATTCGCGAAATCTTGAGTGTACCTTGTTTGTTAATAAATATAAGCTCTTTAGTACATTAGAAAATCACTAGCTTGTGATTTTTATTACTTTTTATTGTGGTTTTTATGTTTTAGAAAGCATGTGTAGTTTATTTTGGAGGTTTCTTTAGGTCTCTTGTGTTTAAGATCTCTTTGGGGTCTTTGTTTCTGTCTGAAGTGTTGGTTGATTCACTGATTCACACAACCGTGAATGAGGGGCATTGTTTTTGCTGATGATGTTTTGAACTGGGTAATGAATTAGATGGCACTGCAGAGATGAACAGGACGGGTGCAGTTTGGTGTTTGATGAATTATTCACATTAATTATAGCCCAACTACCAATCTTATGAATGATGAAACTTCTTTATATAATTTCTTTAGCTATAAGCAATCTTATAGCAAGATTGCTGTCCGCAACAATGATAAATAACAGAGATGTTTTTAATCAGAGCCACAGATAAGTGATCTGGTTTACGTCACCCGAAAAGTTATCACACTTTTTATTTATGTGAATGTGAATGTCATAGCAGAATTAAGAATGTCACAGGAGATAGTAAATCTGAAACTAGCTCTTCTAGGGTAGAGGATATAAATAAGAGCAAAGGGTGAAACAGAATTCTTGTCAGTATACGGCTGGATGGCCACATTGCCGCGTGACACCAAAGCGAGCGACTGTCACAGCAGATCACTGTCTGAGCCCTACTGACGCCTGCACTAGTAGCCCTGTGGCTACACACACACAGATTAACAAATATGGCACATTCGCAATGCCACAGTATTTTAATACCAAAAGGTTAAGTACAGAATGTAACATAAGAAAGAATATCATTAGTAAAAATTTAGTTCCACAAAGCTTGACCCTTCTGACACAACGTATTGCGATCATTGTGATTATCCATATTTAATTTAGACTTTATTTACATATATGTTATGATTGACACACATACACAGAGCTCAACACAAAACCACGGAAGCACAAACATTCCTTTAATGCAAGGCTAGTGAGGCTGTTTTTATGCTGCTTCATTAGTCCACTACACAATTTTCTCAATGAAATCTACTGGCAGGCTTTCAAATGAATGAATTATGTACTGTTTTTAGAAAAAACAAATGGTAATTAATTGTTGGAGGTAATTTGTTTACGGTTGGAAGAGCAGCTAAAGATTATGTTATCTGAAAATGAATAATTTTTAATCATGATTTTTTTTAATGGACGCAAATCGCTAACTTGAAACAATTTAGATGCAACAATTTACCTGTTCTTTTGAATGTGATATTGTTGCAATGAAGAAATGAATTATTTTTTATTTGGAGTGAGCACAAAAAGCAAATAATTCTGCATTTGCTTCCTAGTCTATTAGCTGTGTCATTTATGAATAAAAATGTATCCTGAAAAATGCATATATTATTCTTTTAAATGCTGGTTTGCTTATAACAAAATAATAGCATTTTGTACTCATATATTTGCATTATTTAAATGTAAAGTATGCACTGTTATCTAAGCCAGAAAATAAAGCTAATATTAGCCAGTTTGTAGTGATGCGTTATGTCAGTACTGTGCTGTATTATGAAAGTTACTTCTGTTCTCACGGGTGGCAGATTCATAGTAGTCACCACCGAGCTGGGAAACAAACTCAAACGACCTGTTCAGCATTTGTCATTGTGGTCGCTCATGTGAGTCAGTCATTCGCTGAACATGCACGTGTGCACATGTGAAAATTCTGCATTTACCCAGGCTTACGCTGGATAGACCCAATGCAAAGGCAGCTGAGCAGTAACATTGTGTGGTATTGTAATGTGCTGTTCTTTGTCTAACCGTTGTGTGTGAATTGTGTTGTCTTAGAGGACCATCATGTCCTCTGACCTACTGGTGGACCTTCACGATGATCTGGGAGGAGACGACTCTCCTAGCGCTGCCTTGGACCAGCTCAAACTGGTACAGGACAAACAGTGGCCACCAGATGATCCTGTTGGCTTGAGCAAATCCAGTGAGTGCATTGTGCATGTTTGTCTTACAGGCTAATAAATCTAGTTTCATTTTGCACAATTATACTGATCTTTTCAATGAATAAAGCAGTGTAAGAAAAAGGAAGTATTTGCCAAGAACGAAAACTTATCATATGCTTGCTATATTTTTAGAAGCAAGTGAAGCCAAAGCCTTCCTGTTGACATAATTGTCACGGCCTGTTTAAGAGGCAGCAGGGAACTCAAGGAGTCATGCAGCATTGCTCATACTGTACACACAAACACACACACATGTTGGTTTTTGTGATTTATGGGGACCCTATACCCTATGTGGTATTGTCCTACACTGACCCTACACCTAAACCTACCCCTTACAGGAAACTATGTGCGTTTTTAGATTTTCAAAAAAAACACCATTTAGTATATTTTATAAGCCTTTTGAATTAGCGGGACTCTGAAAATGTCCTCATAAATCACCTTCATATTATAATACCTATGTCATACCCATATCATTATACAGATTTGTGTCCTTATAAACCACATAAACACACACACATTCACGCTTACAACATAGGCCCTCATCCAGAGACACACTTTACCACTCTTTGAGGATAACTACGACTGGGCGGGTGTGGGTGAAGTCCAGTGTGATTGATTCATCATTTACAGAATTTGAAATGAACTAGTTTGGCTAATAAATGAGGTTACTAATCATTCAGAATTTCTGTCAGCTGCAACAGAAATATGAGAAATAAATCTGTTGGTCAAAATTACTGCTTGGATATAAACCTGATTCTGAATAGCTTTCATGACATTCGTTTTTTCACTTTGTGAATGGCATTTTTAGGTCAGTGAATCATTGTTTGTGATTACCATTAAAATGGATTTATTAAACAAAAGAATAAAAAAAATTAAAAAAAAAGGGAATAAAAACCATATTCTCTGTGACTTTTTGTTTTTGCCATTTCTAATAGTAAATATGTTAGTGATTAGCAGACAATTTGTATCACAAAAAGTCAATATTAATACATTGACATCTATTTAAATAATGTGATTGGTTCAGAAAAAGTGGCTTGCCTCCTGGGGGTTCAGTCGCACACTGGACGAGAAGCAGGTATCCCACAATGGATGCATCATTCTCTACTATTTTTCTCAAGTTTATGGCAGCAGTCCAAACTGTGATTACAATCACTAGTATACAGGCAAAAGTTCACTTTCAGAATAACAAAGTGGCATCAATGAATTTGAATTCAGGTGAAAGAGAAAGCATAACCTGTATTAATGTTTTTCATAAAGGTATAGTAGATGCTATTCAAGCCACAGAATGAAACATATACAATTTGAGTGTGCAGCCTTCTTTATACTTTGTTTTAAAGTTAAAGGTGTATGGTTGAAGGACATGATATGTGTTACCAACCATGGCTGATTTTACCTGCATTTGTTGGGTTGGTGGGTGTTCATTTCAAAACCTGATCATCTGGTTGAGCTAGTGCCGAGAGGAATCTGAAAGGATGACTTTCCTCTATCAATGGCCATATACTCTATAGCTTTTGTTTGGGATATTTACATTTTTTTCCACCTTTCCTGCAGCTTCAGATATTAAAAGCCTTGGTGGCCCTTCACATCTGTCCTGGGACGACCCTTTCTACGACATTGCCAGACATCAGATTGTGGAGGTGGCAGGTGAGGTGTTATGAAATGCATAAGCATCACCAGCTAGTGTTCTATTTCTGAAGTCTTCTGATTTATCTCTTTCTTTGTAGGCGATGATAACTTTGGCCGGAAGGTCATTGTTTTTAACGCTTGCCGCATGCCTCCCCAACATCAGCTGGACCACCATAAACTTCTCATGTAGGCATTGCTGCTCTTTCTTCATTTCTGTGGTTCATTAGTAGATAAATTAGGCTCGGTTCGTAAACTGCATCAGCTATGTTTTTATTAATTCTAAATTGCCTTTTTCCTGAATATGGGTGGTTGATTTGACTTTTTTTTTCTTATTTGTTGAGACTAACATATGTACATGAACACTTTAAAGATCAAGGTCAAGTACAGGGAACAAAAAAAAACATGAAGAAACCATGGCTGTATTTTATGTCCACAATCACCCTGTAGTGCTCAGAATTGTGAATATGAATGGGAATATACTTCATAGATATTTTACTCATTTAAAATTCTAGGGGTGCCAATAATTGTGGCCAACAAGTATTGGAGAAAAACATTTATTTCAAAATGAGGTTTTCTCATTTCTTCAATTGTTTTAATTCAACAGTAGGTTAGAATTTTTTAAACGGAAGATTAAAAAGATAAACAATGCAGATTTATTTTCACAGCCACCTTTGCTCAGATTTTCCAAGGGTGCCAATATTAGTGAATGGCACTGTATGTAGAGCAACTGTATTATTTTCATGTTCACAAGGTTTTCCTTCCTCATTATTTTTGCTTTAATGTCAACCACTCATATGCTGAGTTATAAAGTAATCTTGTGTTCTGTGAGTCAAACCACTGTCTTAAGACAGTGTCCTAAGAAAATAAAGTTTTTAATGTAGTGAAATCAAGCCTTAGTTTAGTTCCCTATTGTGATTGTCTGAGAAGAGAATGGCTTGTGTAGTGAAATCTAGAACAAATGTCTAGAATGAATGTCTAAATGACAGATGCTTCTTCTGTTTGTTTTAGTGTCTAAATGTGACTGTTGCAATTGATATGCATTTATTGTTATTTGTGTGCAGGTATTTGAAGCAGACTCTTGATAAGTATGTGGAGAGTGATTATAACCTTATCTACTTCCATCATGGTCTGACCGGGAATAACAAACCCTCTCTAAGCTGGCTTCGAGATGCCTATCGAGAGTTCGACAGGAAGTGAGTGATGCTATTATTGTTAGCGAGAGGCTCATAAAGTGCACGCACAAGCAAACCTCATTGGTTGTCAAGCTTCATTATCAATGTGTCTGTTGCAGGTATAAGAAAAATATCAAGGCGCTGTACATTGTCCATCCCACCATGTTTATCAGAACCATCCTTATTCTCTTCAAACCCATCATCAGGTCAGTGGCACACTATACTCAATGTTATTTTATCCTCACATTGATCTTTACCGTAATCTCAGTCTTATAGCCTGTATTCGATACTTCATAATACACTACAGACCAATGTGCTTATGTTCTGTTCACAGCTTAAAGTTCGGCCGTAAGATAAACTACATAAATTATTTGAGTGAGCTGGAGGAGATTGTGAAATGTGATCAGCTGGTGATCCCCAACAGAGTCCGAGAGTAAGAAATCCTATATAAGCAGTTATTTATGTGCTCAGATCATACTGTTATTTCTTATACCAGATGAACACTTCTTTTGGGGTGCATTCAAGAGTTTCTTTGTGTAGGTATGATGATAAGATCCGTCTGTCCCTGAAGCCGTCTGTGGTCCCTGGACCGATCTCTCCCCCTCGTAGTCCTCCTCTTCCTTTCCAGCAGTTTGGGGTCCCACTCTCAGAGTGAGTTTCCATAACAGTTCCTCTCAAAACTCACACAACCAAGGCCTCTGTTACTGACTGAAAGCAATATTCCGACTTGATGTAGTTTGAAGATGACGGTTTTATTTATACTTTATAGTTTATAGAAACCCATTTTGTGTTGTTGTTTGTAATTCAGATTGAGACACAGGGCAGCAGACACGGAGGGAATTCCACTAGTCATGCGTGATACTATTGGTTTCCTGCAAGAGAATGGTAGGTCTTTTAGTCAAGTCAGATTTATAGCTCAACTTTTACGCACCTCTTGAAGTGAATGTATTGTATATATCCAAGTAAGGTTGTATATACTAATAGTAGTTTTTGTTTAGTTTTTTGTAGAGTTCTGGACCAGTTTTATTATAAAATAGTGTAATTATTTTGTGTAATTATTTAATGTAACAACCTTTTCAGGCATTTTTACAACAAAACCCCCAAATATAAATTAGCTGTAATTTTTTTTTATTTGCCACTATCCTCGGTTTTACCGATTGTCAATAAGATTTTGTTACTCATTTGAGACACAATAAAATGTAATATTCTTCCTTATTCTTTTATATATATTAATAAGTACAGAATAAGCATGATTAATGGTTTGACAGCACTACTGTTTATTTACTTTCTTAAATTGAGAATGTGAATTTTTCTCGCGTCTTTATTGTAGGTCTGAAGACAGAGGGAATATTCCGGCGTTCTGCTAATGTTTCTTTGGTTAAGGAAGTTAAGCAGAAATATAACTCAGGTAAAGTCATGTGATGCTCTGAATGTGGAAGAATTCTCACACATTTCCTGTTAACAAGAATGATTGGCATTAGTCTTTAGAATGTTGCGTTTGTCTGTAGGAGAGGACGTGAGTTTCTATCAGCTGGATGATGTCCACTTGGCAGCTGTGATCTTAAAGATGTTCCTCAGAGAGCTGCCAGAGCCACTGCTCACCTATCAGCTCTACAACGACATTGTCAACTTCCACAGTGAGAACACAAAACACAGTGCACTTACATAGCAACACCAGCAGCTTCCAGAAAGCTCACACACACACATCTGTCCACCTGCTACACTGACATTGGTTAATCTATTGTTAAAACCACAGTTTTTGCATGTAGACTGTTTACAATGAGCCTTGAAAGTGACTTGACCACACACACATTCACACAAACCTTGTTTGCATTTCTTGTGTTGTGTTATCAGATGTTGACACAGAGTCACAAGCAGAAAGGATTCGGAACATGCTGATGTCACTTCCTGAAGAGAACTACACATCGCTGCGCTTCCTTATACAGTTTCTTGCTCAGGTAATACTCAACATAATTGCCTATATATATATATATATATATATATATATATATACAGTGCCTTGTAAAAGTATTCATACCCCTTAATTTATTTATTTATTTATTTTCACATTTTGTTATGTTGCTATGTTATGTTTGTTATGTTCCTTCTTAAACTGCTTTTTTCAATGTACACTCCATAAACCATTTTGACAAAGCAAAAACAGAGGTTTCTCAAGAAATATTTGACTGGGTTCAATCCCAGGCTGTGTGTGGGCCACTAAAGGATATTCACATAGTGGTCTATGAGCCACTCTTGATGTGTGCTTGGGGTCATTGTCCTTTTGGAAGGTGAACCTTCTGTCCAGTCTGAGTTTCTGAACGCTCTGGACTGGGTTTCCTTCAAGGCCATCTCTATATTTTGCTCCACTGAGTGTTCCTTCTACTCTGAGTCTCTCTTCCCTGCTGCTGAAAAACAGCCCCACAGCATGAAGCTGCTACCAGCACACTTTACTTTTGGGATGGTACTCTGCAGGTGATGGGCAGAGCTGGTTTCCTTCAAACACGAAGTCACAGTTCCTAAAAAATATTAAGCAGCAAAATGGTTTCCAGTATTTTTTATAAATAAGTATATTAGAATGTTTTCCCAAAGATTGCATGATACCTAAGACTGAAGTAATGATGCTGAAAATTCAGCTTTTCTTCACGAGAATAAATTATATTTTAAAATGTGTTAAAATAGAAACATTTTAATCCAGTAAATACAGCCTTGATGAGCTTTGAGACTTACTGATCCCACACTTTTTATATACCTCTATACGTTTTAAGTTTGAATGTAACTTGTTATTGTTTAACATTACTTTATAGCAATCACATTTTACACACATATTTTATTTAATTACTTTTTTTATTTAAAAAGAAAGCAATAGTAGCTAATAATTATTCAAGAAGCCATAAATAGCCATTCCAATTGTTCTAGCTGAATATTTCTTTCCTACTTTTTCCTTAAGTATTTCTGCTCTTTGTTGTTATTGATGTGCAGGTGTCTGCTGAGAGTGAAGTCAATAAGATGACCAATCCCAACCTAGCTGTGGTGTTTGGGCCCAATTTGCTGTGGGGGCAGGATGCTTCCATGACACTCAGCGCAATTGGACCAATCAACAACTTCACCCGCATCCTGCTCGACCTGCATCAGGAGGTCTTTATCCAGTGAGGAGCGGGAGAACTTTTGACGATGACTCCTCTCCGGTTGTTGTCCCTCCCCGCTCCATAGCTTTGCTCCTCTGTTGCTGTGTCCCGTCCTTCGTGTCTCCCTCAGTATTGCCAAATGCATGAGTATTTTAACTGGGTGAAGCTATAAAAAAAAGCATACTGGAGGGCACAGAGCAGTCAAGCTGTCACAAACGTTTAGGCTGTGATCAAATTCTGACAATCGTCTCCTTTTCTCTCCTGCAGAAGTCATGTAGCTGTTGTGGTACTGCACAGGCACAAGAGTTTTTATATGGTCTGTTGGCAGAGGCCTAAATCAATAAACCAACAAAGTGTACAGGGAGCTGCTTTAGCTTCTATGTTTTGGTGGCTCATACGCTTGGTTTGAATATTGTTTGTTCGACTTAACCAAATTCATTTCAGTTCTTTTTTTCCAAGGAGTAAAATTAGACTACATGCACATGTCCTTATTTTTGTAAGCCATAGTTGACTAAAGCTATGGACAAGTATAAAGCACTACACAAACTTGAAACACTTATTTTAAACATGCTTATTACATGAAATATATGATATTATGTATTATCTGTATAAGAACTTTCATTCAGTCTTCATTTATATTATCACATCACTTATTATTTTTTTTCTATAATCTCTTTGACTTTTTGTGGTGTCTAAGTGAACAGGGCAGATGCTTATGGCCAGCACAAATTTCCTGATGCTGAAACGGAAAAGAAAAGTTATTTTTCTGATCAAAATCTGTATGTGTGGAGTTGTGTGTAACTTGTGGTCTGTTCAAGTAATTCCGTTGTATTGTTCTACCCCAGAGATATTTATTTTGGCCAAAGATTATATGGTTAACATGTTTGTGTGATCAATTTTATTTGTTACTAGAATTGTACTTCCTGTTGGGGATGGTGCCATTACATGTTGTGGGCGCATTTGAAACGAGCCCAAATCAAGACAGAAATAGCAAAGAGCAATTAGATGTCGTTTTGCCCTCTAAATTGTGCTTTCATCTACGAGGAAACATATCATAGTGCAATGAGTTAATACTGGAGTGCACAAAATCCAAGTACAGCAACATTGTAGTTGTATCACAGGGCTCTGTACATGTTTGCATTCATTTTATGATTAATGGATTTGAATCGTACGGATTCCGCACAATTGAGTCTAAAAGAACCGTAAAACAGGTACTGTTTATTTAGCACTAATGAGTTATGTGTCATATGCCTTGATATTGAATTGTAACTGTTTACTGTGTCATGTTAACGTCCAACTTATGTCAATCCATCCGAGCATTGACATGTGGACCAGTGGCTTAAATAGTTCTAGACAAGCGCCCTCAAACCCAAGTGTCTGTGTGCCTTAATAGAGTGAACTGGCGATGATTTTAGCTGTTAAATACCCTTTCTCTGGACAGATCTGTGAACTTTGTGCCATTTTGTTGTACCTGTACCCAAACATCTACCTGTTTACCTGTAGACTCTGTATTTCTGGTTTCCAGGTGGAACTTTGCATTACTTCTTTTGTGAAGGTTCTTCCATATTTGCTGTTAAAGTGTATTCTGTGCTTTTGAAATCTTTACTTTTGTATATCATGTTGTGATTTCAGAGTAATAAATTGTTATAGATGGTGTACTTCCACCCCCCCACCCTGCGGGTTTGTTTTGTAAGCATTAGAACATCCCCTGGATGTGGTGAGCAAATGAAAACAATTTTACCACAGTATCATAAAAAAAGCATGATGATATATTAATTTGGCTTTCACATATTTGTCTCAAAAATAACCACCCTGTGAGTATAAAAAACAATAATTATAAACACAGCTAATTCTTATCTTATTTTGGACCACAATCATTGCCAACATCATCATCTAGAAAGTGCATATTAATTAATAGAAACGGCAACATGATTAAATATCTAAAGGTCATGCTTGCTATTTTTGTTCAATTTAAGCGATAGAAAATACATGTTTGAGGTAGGCTTCATATGAAATGGATTTGTCACACTGCATAGTTGTTATTTGAAGTTGAAGAAACAGGTGGTGCCCTGCTTATAAGTGTGCATGTGTGTGTATTAGACAGAGCAGAGTTGTGGGTAATGGTAATTCGTGTGCATGTCTGTAATGTGAGAGGGACTGTGTGATGATGTGTATGCACTGTTCCTGTAGGGAGCAGATCCTCTGGCTCCTCACACCCAGCTGAAGCTCAGTTTCAGGGGCTGTAGAGCTCACCAGAGGATACAGAGCTTTGCTGACCTGCAGGGAACACAAAAGTTCCAGGAGCATTGTAAATTCCCACTTTTAACTGGCCTCCAGTACTTCCAGTGATATTTACCTGCTCCAGCCCAGTGAAGGCCACTCCAAGGTTCACTCCATTTCGGAAGAACGTGAGTGTCCCGGCGCTCAAGTCCAGCAAAACCCCAATGACTGTATTTGTTTCGTAAAAAGGCTCTGTGTATTTTCGACCTCTCCCATTATGCCAGATGAAGCCTTTGTATGATAGGCCCCAACTCTCGCCGTCGATGCCTTTGAAGAAAGAAACAGGACTATCAGAACAATAAACCGTTTCAATGATTCAAAGAAAAACATTGTGTGCTTTTGTACACTCTGCTTGTTCTGTACTTCTCTTCCCTTGTTTATCTAGGAGGTGTTGATGGGACAAAATTCATGTCTGATAATTACATGATGTCCTTGTCAAGTAAGATCAACCCGAGGGAGTTTATGTCTGTGCTGAGTGGAGCTGGGCTGGGCTGATTTGGTTGGGCTGAAGAATACAAGCATTCCTAAGAGGAACATGACTCACCTATGAGGTTAACGAACGTTTGATCCCCTGTGTGCAAAAGTGCATTTTGGGTACCGATCCCCACCATCACAGAGCTTCCATATGGAGGCTCAAGGAACTCAATCTCCCAGTAATGCTCACCATGAGTGAAACCTTTACACAGAAATACGTTATTCTTGTGGTTAGAGTGAATTATTTTTACAACACATGCTACCTTTGAGCACAATATACCAAAACAAAATATATAACAACACATGATGAGTTATCCTACTTAGCAATACTCTAACTTACAAAGCATTGAAAGCCTTACTAAAATTACACTTGCTAGTTAAAAATTAACTTGAACCAGGCTTGTTGCAAAGGAAACTAGCAATTAATGTTCAACTACTTCCACTGAACGTCTACACGTCTAAAACAGAATCATATCAGCCTCAGGAAACGTACGTAAATAATGAAACTACTGACCTGTGAACAACAAAAACAGCTCTATTCTGTTCTCTCACTGGTCTTACCTTTGGTGCCTCTGACTCCAGCAGTACCCTGACTGTCCAGCAGAGGGCTGATATGAAAATATACGGCTTGTCGGCACAGAGAAAGATGAGCATCAGGAGATTTACTGTCAGGATCCCACTCCCAGCTCTCCCAGGTGTGGCCTCGAAAAGAGCGAAACATTTGCTCTCTACAAACAAACAACACACACTACTGTAAAAACAAACAAACAAAACGTTTAGTTACCAAAAACAGTCTGCTATGATTCGAACATTTCTAAACGAATATGCATAATATATTTAAATAAGTTGTTATTGCATACAGATGTGCTGCAGAGATCTCTAACAGTGTTTGTTTTTCAAAGCGCGGAGACCATCCAGACAAGTGAGCACGTCACAGAGAAAACGTACGTGACTTACCAAGTGTACACTAAGTTATGTAATCCGAGGTGAAATCAAGAAACCTTTTTTCAGGCACTTAAAACCCGCTTTTAAGAAGGAATAAAGACTACAGTCAAGTTTAACAGCTGGACGACAGAGAAAAACGTTTCACAACTGCTGTCAAAACAACACTGGATTTTATTGAAATATGGAAATGGGCGTGTATTTCGGCGCTCATGAATATTAAAGCAGCCTCCGCTGACGTATGTAGGCTTCCAGTGACGCAGCCCAATTAATATTCATAAGCCAACCCGTCGCCAATCCGTAGAGCGGACGTCGAGCTACTGAATATTCATGAGCTTGAGGTTTGTCTACGTGAGACACCCTGTTTTTGCGCAGTTCAGCATACAGGGGAAAACTAAAACAGGTCTGTTTGAAATAAATCAGTTTATTACACAACATTTACATGCCATATTAACAAAGCGAGGAGAGAAAAGAAGACACTTGAAATAATAAAAGAAGGTCCAGCTCCTAATGACTTGCCAACATAAGCTTTTAAAAAAGCGTTCCTCACTGTTTAAAGACTTGACGAGTAGTAAATGATAAACTGTCCCTAATAATAAGAAAAAACGAAAAAGAAAAGTTATGGTAAAATACTTTTGCGGGAAGCAGGTAAGCAGACTCACACTTCACTGTAGTCAGAGTTCACTGTAGTGTTGTTCATGTTTAAGCCTATAAAGCAAAACTGGACATGTTTTCCCTTGAATTAACATACAGTGAGAAGATTCAGAGATTCAGTACAATGAGAGAAATCTGTTTCAGTGAATAACTAGTCAGTGAACTGCATTTGGTGTTGTGATGAGCAAAACAAAAATAAAGGCTGGTACAGGTTTATACATTCATTACAGTGAGCTTTACTTACACAGTTCTGCTATTTTAATAAATACAAGGGTTGGAAATTTAACGTTGCTCTGTTCCTGTAACTGATGCTTGCTCTTCTTTTACCTCAGTTCACTTTTTTTTCTTGAATGATGATTCTCTTAGCTCATTGCACAAGGAAGGAAATTGACAAAACATGGTTAATGGAGACATCCAATGAGGGATGCATCAGTGAAGGAAGCGAGGAGATTAAAGAAGTTGTGAAGGATGCAATCTCTGTTGTGTTTTATTGTAGCGTGTCCACAAATGCATCAAACTCGTCAATGTTCTTCTCATAAATGGCCAGTTTCTCTGGAAGTGAGTCCTGCAAAAATACATGTTCACTGTACCAAACATCTAATAATGAACATATCACAATGTGAATAATCCCCCTATGTATAATTTATATACAGATTATGTTTTTACCTGAGGTACATATAAACAATACATGCAATTATTTTAATGGTTCTCAATTTTATCATCCACAAAATAAAACTTCTTAAGACTTTGACACCAATCCTGGTTTGGTGCTAAAAACTCTGCTCTGCAATTAAATTATACCTACAGTATAGGAATATTCTGCTTTGTCTCTAATCAATGCATGTTCTCATGCCTTTCTTGCATTAAAGGGATATAGTGGTGTATCCGAGGTAAAAAAAAAAAATATATATATATATATATATAAATACTGTTATGTTTCTTGCACAAACCGATCGTTTCATGTCTTAGTAGTACATCCATCTATTGCCATGAGCCTCAGGGTTTAATTTGGATTTGTCTTTGCATGTTTTCCTCTCTCAAAGATTGTGTTCCCATTGACTTAATATATATAATATATAACTGACAGACTGCAATGGTTTGAGTTAAACATCTTTGTGTTTGTGTTCTACTGAAGAAACAAAGTCACCTAGATCTTGGATGCCCTGGGGGTAAGCAGGTAAACATCAAATTCATTTTTTTGGGTAACCTATCCTTTTAAAGGTCAACCTGTCCCATATAGTCCCATATGTTCAGTATGTGCTTTGACAAGAAGTTGTTTGTTTCTCACCAAATCCTCAGCCATAGACTGAGCACTGACATCGATGGACAGGCTTGCAAGTTGAGGAGGGTTTTGAAACTCTCTATAGAAAGTTCCTAGATCCATTGGCAGAAGGTCATCCTTAGAGAATGCTGGTTTCTGTTCGGCACACAAACACAGACCTGGTCCTTAAACATTATATGGACCACATTTGGCTTTACTATACACTCAGAACCTCCTGTAGAGTTTAGCTGCTACCTTAATTAAATTCACCTGCCTGTAATTTTCAAACAGCTCTGAAGATTTAAATTTGATTTTTGATTTTTTCACAGGAGCTACTCTTTTCTTGTTTTGACTTTTCTAGTAACATTTGTATTGATTTTAGCCCAAGACTCCAGAGCTCTGATCAACACCAGAACAGTGCTGCTCTGCCATGCAGAAACAGACTTCAAAATATGATCAAGCAGGTCTCTTGGGACTCTCCTAAGCAACATCAACCCACTAGCTTCAAAGATTTAAAATTGGTGTGGGATACTGCATCATTCAACATAGTGTATTTATTAAATAAAAATAAAGGAGAGTAAGGTCTTCTTCAGATTTATTAAACATCAAGCATATGTAGCTTTCTCTCAGGTCAGAGTCTAAGTTTCTGTTTTCTTTTGATGAATAATTGACTTATCTGGATCACTAGATAGATGCTCTGTCAAGGGCTTGATAAAACCCCTTTCTACTGTCAAACCATGAGGAATCAAAAACAACAAAATGCCTACCATTAGCCATCTCTCTTGTACTCAAATAGTTCCCTTTCACTCAATGTACTGATGCAGTGCTTTCCAATGTGCTCAATGATACATAGTTCTCAGTATCTTGAGAGGAAAGCAGATCTTGGTAAGTGTATTTTTATTATGTGTTGGTGAACTTACAAAGTCAACCATGACAAAGTCATCTTGCGGTTGCCCCCCGCTTTGGCTCGAGGTGTTTGAGTGCAGGCTTCCTTGCAAAGGAGACGAAGGAGCCGGGGATAGAGGAGGGTGCACCTGCAAACAGAGAAAAACACCTCTTAATAACACACCATGACGGTTTTCTTAATTTGAAATGCATAGTGAGTATGGTTGTTTTCTGCTTTCAATACCATTGGGTCGTTCTCCTCCAGGTCATAAGCTCTTTGAGCGAATGCAGCAAAAGGAAGATCCAAACTGGTTGTTGTCACCTGAGGTACACACATTCACATTTTCACCTCCCAATGAACATGACAGAAACCTTTTTTTGCACTTATCAGTAATAGGTCATCTTATGTCATGCACTACTTAAACATATTACTGGGAAGTCTTGACTTAATATATACACTACCCTAATGTTTGGGGTCTGTATGATTTTTAAAAGAAAAAGGAACAGTTTTTTGAATGCATTAAATTGATCAAATGTTACAGTTACAACAATTCAAATATTTCTATTTCAAATAAATTCTGTTACTTTGATCTTTCAATTAATTAAGAAAAAGGTTTTCACAATATAAGCGTTATGTTGCTCTGAAGACTGAATGCTAGCTGAAAATTCTGTTTTGCCATCACATGAATATATTACATTTTACAAAGTATTAAAACAGAAAACTCTACTTTTTAACTGTTTTTACTATTTTTGATTACATTTAACCTATTGAGCATACAAAACTCTTTCAAAACTCTTTAAAAAAAAAAACCCAACCACAAACTTTCTCTGAGATTTTGATGAGATCTGTATGAACTGTATTTCAATGTCCACGAGGGTAATTTTTGTTTTCAAAGTTATTATACATTATGAACGTATTCTAACCTGAGTGGTGGCTTTGTTGACAAAAGCCCCAACTTTCCTGGTGAAGGTGGTCTCTAGAGTGTCGGAGGGGGACACAGTCTTCACCTCGCTACCACACACAAACACAAAAACTTTGCTAAACTCACAAAATAAAAAAAGTCAGCCTTTAAACAGTCTGAATCTCCTCTCACTCTTACCTACTACAGGATGTGGGTGGTGCTGGCTGAGGGGCTTGTCCAGTGGGGCATGAAGGGATACGACCATGCTCGGCTGCAGTGCCATGATTAGGCTGAGCTGGCACCTGTGGGACTCCACCTTCTTTGCCGGGGACAACCATCTAATTAAGAAGACACACATACTTGGCCACCTCAGTCAGGTCAAAACGACACCCACACTTCTGTGCAAACAGGTGCAAATATTTCTAAGCAGCTGTTCTGCATCAGAGGGGATTAGTGGCATGAAGTTATGAAAGGGAAAGTGGTGCTTTTGCATGGGCGTAATGTGTATGCACTGGTGTGTCATGACCTGTACCTGGTGAGGATGAGCAGCAGCAGTACAAGCTGTAGGATGGCACAAATCCACAGTTCCCAGGGCAGGAGTTTGATATGACAGGCGAGAGCTGTACAGCTGAAAGACAAAGAGAGAATCATATCCCAATAAGTGTCAAATGTCAGAACAAGAGGCCTTTTTAAGTCTGGTCCTGTATAAACCTTACTGCAGAGCAGAGAGAGCAAGAAGAGTAGTTATCAGAGCGAACACACAAATGCTTCAAGTGAAACAGCAGGCAGGTCAGCTCAAGGAGAAGGCAGAAGTGAGTGTGTGTTTGCCTGAGCAGTGCTCAAACAATCTCTTGTGTGAGTGATACTGTATAATCCTCTTCATTATAAGGTTATACAAGGTTATGAAGGGTAAGCAGTGGAGTATAGGTTACTGGGGCAGGCCACAAACACTTTTTACTTTCATTAATCTATCAGCTGCATGCGTGTACACACACTTCTCTCTCACACACACTGGACTCACTTGCTGTGAGATGCCAAGCCCCATGAGGGGAACCTTCAGTGTGGCCATCAGAGTCGGCTTAGGTGTCTTAAAATGTGCCTGACTTACTGTACACACACACTACACGCACACAGAAAGAAAGAAAGAAAGAAAAAAGAAAGAAAGAAAAACAAGGGCAACAACAGAAATGAAAGCACTACCACAGAAAGAGATAATAGCGCGAGAGAGAAACTGATTCACATAAAGCAAACAATTTTAACGTTAATCCTCTGCACCCTCCAATACCACAGCGTCTTGTGGAACGGAACATTTTGAACTGAAGCAAGTACACCGTTTATTAACTATTTCAAATATTTATCTGT
>JAUMHI010000043.1:13991138-14009595 GCA_032359435.1 Enteromius unitaeniatus
ATTTCACGTTGTATGAGTCAACATGGCATTTGCACACACAAATTCATGTTTTTTTGTCTCCCAAATTAATATAAGAAAAGAACGATAAAATAATGTCATTAACCGGTTAATTGCAATTTCAAATAAACATTTTTGTTCAGAACAATTAAAATTTTGCTTTGTTTTTGTTAGTCCATTTTTTTGTTTTCGTTTTTGTTTTTGTTCCAGTTAAATGTCATTTGTTTCCGGTTCCTTGAACCGTTTCAGAGCACTGCTGCTAACACACATTTCAGTCCAAACAGCTTGAAAAAGTGCATGTGGCACCGGATGACCCCTTTATCACTGGCTTTTAAAACAGAAATAACACTGCAACCATTACTAAAGCACAAAATAATAATAAACAAAAGCCCATCTCTCACATTGGTATTTTAAAAAAGTGGCCTCTGCTCTGTAAACATCCATGAATGCATTTATCTTTTAAAAATAACAAATAGAAATAGATCACAAAAGTATTTCATGGTTTCAGTTTTTACATTTACACATGGTGAAAAAGTTTCTTAAGTATTATTAATAAATGACTAATAATAACTTTATTTAACCCACAGGAGAAACTGTTACTAGATGGAAATAAACCAAAATATTATTATAATCAACTGTCATCTATAGGTAGTATAGACTAATTCACACATGCAACTGTCACCTCTCTCTCGATCGATCGACCGAATACTTAATTCAAGAAGATTTAGGAACCGATTTAAGAAAATGTGATTTTACCACACTTTCACAATGTGGTCACAATGACAATCTCATAGCTTCAGGTGGTTCCCGCCGTGGATTAAAATCGTTTGGTGTACATCTAGCTGTCTGTTATTCATTATGCATTCATTCTTTAGCAGCAGTTTTGTACGGCAATATATAAATGACACCTTCTTGGTGTTCTCAAAATGGTCTCACACTATCGACAGACATTTCTCTGGGGAAATAAAGGATCTGCTTAGACCTTAGATGCATGTAGTAGCCTCGGCGGTCTGTGTCTCTATAAGCGCATCATATAAGCCGGTGCACCGTTAGTGTACATTTTGTAGTTTTACGCCAGCTGCAACAGTCTCATTCTGTGTAACAGAAAAAATTGGTTTAGCAGAACCTTTTCTGTTAATTAACCGTGACGAGTTAAATCGTGGTTAATAGCGAAACCGGTTAATCACTGCAACCCTAATGTACACAATTTTTTTTTAAAGAAGAAAAAACAACAACAACAACAACAACAACAACAACAGCTGTACCAAACAATGTACCGGATAATTATTTGAGGCGTTTACATGAAGGTTTTGTGAAGCTAGTTTGGTTGCGCTGGTCTGCTGGATTGCTCTTCATAAGCAGAAAATGAGTGCCGCAGGGAGCGAGGAAATTGTAAATAAAAGAGGAAAAGTCAGCTCGCCAGTACGGCAGTTTTTTTGGATATTATAACTCTACCTGTAGTCAGACCAATGTCATCTGCAAATTATGCATGACCGTCATTCCCACCAAGACTGGTATAATACCACAAACTTCACGCTCACCCTTTGGAGCACAGCTGTATTCAACCAACAACATCTGTAGCTGCAGCCCCGCACAAGCAGCAGACCACCGTGGAGAGGCATCAGTGTCTTATGACAAAGAATCTAAACGGTACAAAGATATAACGGAGGCAGTGACACTATGTTTACTTTTTAATTATTTGAGTTTTCCATGGTTGTTGACATTTCTGTCTTAATAACTGAGGGGAGTATGATCAGAGGAAGGTTAAAGTTTAAATGTAATATATTTGTCTCCTGGTCCTTATTTTAAATGATTCCTAAAAATATCAATAATTATCGATATCGACCGATATGAAACACTGATATCGTGATACAGTTTTCAGCCATATCGCCCAGCCCTATGTAAATGTAGCTATGAAGTCCCCCAAAAATTGATCAGATTGATTCATGAATAAATAATTCAAACAAAACAAAAAAAAATTCTTCTCACATTGATTTTCATGAATATGCCAAAGAGAATTAGGGCAAATATCAAGTGCATAACAAAATTTAACTTTAAGCCCATTCTTCACACAAAGCTATAAAATGTCACATGGACCACGTCTGCTTAGCCCAGGTGCAAGGAAAATCAAAACACTACTAAAATTTCTAAGAATAATATTACTATATGGACCTTTTGTGTGCGTCTTTGTAATTTTGGAGCTTGCTAGCAAAGATCTTCATTCCTTTTACTGTTCACACATTCAAAGTTAGACACATAGGTTTGGAACGACATGAAAGCAGGCAACTAATGCCAGAATATTTCATTCTGTGTGAACTAATCCTTTAAATGTTCAGGAAAGACAAGGCTATGTCTTTAGAGGGGACACCTGAATGGTGTCCTACTGTCCCTGAAGGAGTAAGGTATTGCTTCTTGTGTTTTGTGTGGGTACCTGTGGAGTAGTGAGGCTGGCAGCAGGCAGAGGCGTCTGTGTCTGTGTGATGAGCAAGGTAGACGTTTGCCCATCGGCTTGTAGTGTCTGCAGCTTCATATCTTCCTGTTTCACCAGTAGATCCCTCCGTAACTGCTCCACCACCTTTTTCTGAGGGAGAAAGAGAGAACAAGCACCTGTTCATTTTTTGTGTGTTCTGTCACTCGTACCTGCAATGAAGTCTCTCTCACTCACACCCTCTCTTTCTGCCTGCTGTTGATAAGAGAGTTTGTGATGTTGAATTTGGGCCCATTTGCACTGACAGCAAGAGGGAACATGGAGTCCCTACAGCTGAACATCACTCTCTTTGTCTCTTTCTCTCTCAGGCAGGGGGCCAACAGTATTCTGCCTTCAAAAACATCTTAAAAGTGATTTAAAAAAAACAAACGGATTACGGCATAACAGGATCATTTAGCGGTAATTTATTACCATTAGTATCAGTTGTGACTATGAACTTTGTCCGGTACACAGCTAAAAGGAGTGCTTCTTAACCTCAGTAATTCGAAGAAGAATATACTGAATTAATGTAAAATCTGTGTCTAAAACTCTACTTATTAAGATACCCTTATATATGAAATGGATAATCCACTTTAAAATGATAATTGTGTCATCATTTACTCACCCCCCTGCCATTTAAACTTTTATGACCTTCTTCTGTGGAACACAAAAGATGATATTTTGAAGATTGTTTTAGTGTGGGTTTATTTTCGGCTATATAATGAAAGTCGATGAGTTAAGTTGGTTTTGACCTTATTTACTTTAAATGTATGAAACATTCCTCAAAATATCTTTGTTTTCCACACAAAAAATTGTATTTTATAAACGTTTTATAAATGGACACAATGACAAATGGACAGTTTGGTAAACGTATTAGAAAACACCACGCATTTCTATTTGGTTCTGCTAGTAGAACATAAATTCACCTTTAAAGGTTAAAATGTTCATCTGTTCATATTTATAATGCCGTCAAATCTTTTTCTATTTAAGAAAGATTTCCACATAATAAGAACTAGACCATTAGCAGTTACAAGGCCACACTGAGTCCGACATTTGCATAATAAGCTTAAAACACAGCATTTTCAAAACAGACATGCTTTAGTGACATCTGTGGAAGGTTCTTTACAGATTACCAATGAACGAGACAGAAATGGAAGTCACATGTAGAAGAATGAAAAATAAACAATCTGCATACTTACTTATTGAGCTCAATTATGAATGTACTAATAAAATAAAATAAAAAAAAACTACTGAGAAAAAAAAAAAGTGATTCTAAACGGTGAACACGATCACTTCTCACAAGCTCCAAATACAATTTATTTGAAGCCATCTACGGTCAGTGTTACAGTTTGGCTGTAAGAGTACTCGACTTTACTCAATGCAGGCTACAAATGTGCAATACAGCTTGTTTGTGTTCAGCTGAGTATGTGTTGATTCTGTAACCAGTGAAGACAGAGCGACAGATATATTAATGAATATGAACACAGCGCCCCCCCCCCAGTCCTCTCACTGATTACAGCTAACAGGCTCCCTCCACCATCTGTTAGACTCACACACACTCCTAGATCTAGGAGAATTCCACCGGACACCGAATGTGTGCAAGCGAGGAAGCAAAGCAGGGCACTTTATTAAACAGTGCTGCAGGCTGGGACATTTCTGAACGTCGAAGCTTTAAGACAGTGATTACAGGGCTGACCTTGTGTTTCTCTTCTTCCTTTTTCTTTGCAGAAAGATTCCAGGTGTGTGTTTTTCTCCTGTTGATGGCAGCCGCTCTGTTCTGTTACTTTAAAAAAGCTTTGAGGTACTAATTAAAATTTCTCTCTGCTGCCTGCAGTCTACAACGCATCTTTTCTCCATTTCCTCCACAGAACTTGGAGTTCTGTACAGTAAGCTCAAGTGAAGGACAGTACGCCACGTAATCATCCCCAGACATTAATCATCAGTTATTGAAATGTCAAACAAAAGGGGGAAGAATAAATTTGTGCGTGTGCATATGTGTGTTGGCAAATTGTTCCATTTGGCAACACAAAACCACAGCGCACAAATCACACCACAAATGTTCAGCACAATACGACACAACACAATGCCATGATGCAACACAGGGTTCATAACCTAACAAGAGCGCCCTCGTTTTCTCGGGACACTTTCGGACCCCAGGTAATTGAACTGATCAAGACACACGTGTAGCTCATAGAGAACACTGATACGGCAGCAGGTGTTCTCTCAGAGAGCAGCTCTCACCTGCCGCTCACTCAGCGCTGTGATCTTGGCCTGCAGGTCACGGAGCTGCAGCTTCAGATCTGCATTCTGTACAAAGAACACACACACTCCTCCCTGATACACTAGTCCAGCGGCCAGTATATGAGAGCGTATCGCTCAAACAGTAACGGAAACGTTCAGTGAGGGAGACGCACCTGTGGATCTTGCTTCATCTGGCTCACGAGTTTCTGCGAGGGAGAGAGAAAAAGAGAGAGAGAGAAAGTTTTAGCATTCTCGTGAGTGGGAAGAACATGCCGATGCAGTGACCTCTAGAGGACGGTGAGGGTACTGGAGTCGCAACAATTACACACTCCATCCATATGGTGTGAGGGGAGGGCTGTGGGGATACCTGATGGATCTGGATTTCCACTTTGAGTGCTTCCTGTAAATTTTGCAGTTCCATAATCGATCTCTTCTTCCCAAAACCCAACACAGCTGCCTGGCGCATAAGAGGAAGAGAGCAGATATTCTTTCATTAATTGAGATGACTACGAATAAAAAGTAGTAAGAGAGCTTTTTAGGCCTGCCAGGGTGCATGACTATGCCATGACAGATCCGTTAGAGTGCTAGTGCGAGTGTGCGTAAATCTGCTCAGTGTGAGTAGGATATATCTCTGTGTACTGATTCAATCAGAACTACTCTCATCAAATCCCGCCTGAACACCATGGATCAAACTGAACAGTGCTCTTCTGCACATACACAATCCGGTTCTCTCCCTCTGTCTTCTTTGGGGGGAAATGATGCTGATGCATGCATTAACTGTTTCCGTCTCTCCCGGCCTCTGAGAGTCTGTTGTCAAGTAAGCTCCTCAGAACTGTGTTGCTACGCTGCTGTTTCAAGTGATAGTCACACTGGGTAGTTTAGGAAAACATTTAGGTTAATTAGCTAGCCAATGAAACACCTTAAAGCTGACCATCACAGTTGTGTCAGAATGCGTGCACCCCCCGTAGGACAATGGTTTATTCTATACCTTCCCAACGTCTGCCGTCTTGAACACCATCCAACTGGCAGAGTGGGGGGTGGAGCTGGAACAGACAAGAGAGGATGGTAAGGAGCACACACACACATTTACACACAGCAGCACTCTGTGAGTGACAAATCTACATCAGAACAATATTGAAGAACACATAAATTAGAAGCTTTGTGAAGGAAAAAAAAAAGATGCCTGCAAAGGTTGCTGATTCGTTCCTAAATTGATAGGACACAGAAACTGGAGGCTTACTGGAAAATAAAACAATGCTTCTTCATTTGCTGAAGTTCCTCAAAGGGATAGTTGCGCCCAAAAATAAACAATTCTGTCATCGTTACCCTCATGCTGCTCTAAATCTGTTTGGCTTTTTCCGACAGACAGGGTTTTTTAAATAGAGTTTTCATTTTTGAGAGGACTATTCCTTTCAATCAAGGGTTCCAAAATAGAACCACAAACGGCTTCTATGCAAACTATCCGCTAAAGAGCACGTCTCTAAAGGCTGGAATACACTACATGACTTTTAAAATCGGAAAGGATTTTAAAACATTGGGCATCATATACTTACGGACTGTAATAATCACAGAGGAAAAACAGTCCATCATAAACTAAACGACTGAGGATCGTTACTAGACTTTAAAGTTTCTGCACTGTTGCTCAGAGAAACTATCAAATGAATATCAAAAAAATATCAAACATTTAATTTACTCCAACTGAACTGAATTATAGACTGAAGCTAAAAAAAACATTTACCCTTCATACACCACATGATTTTCTATGCAATCTGTCAACTTAAATCAGCAGACTGGCTGATTTTTGGTAACTAGCGTTAAATGTTGTAGACTGTAAATTAAAATATAGGTAGCTAGTACAATGTCACCATATTTACAGAGGGGCAACACAGTCCCTTGAAGACAAGAAAGTTCACTTGGTGGCCATATTGGTAACACCACTTGCAAGTTTTTCTAGTTTATTATCTTGTATTTGGAAAGACCGAAATCTATATTTCATGCAGGCTACATAATTCTAAACAGGAATATAATCATAAATTGTATTATTAAGGCCAAATCACTCGAAAGGCTATTTTTCAGCCAGTAACAAGTACAAACAGGCAATTGGCTAATATAAAAGCTGCCATGAGAGTTGCAATGCCTCAATCAAATATAATAATGCAGGAAAACAGCCAGGCACTATAGATTGTAATTTCTCCATATTCATAGATAAACAAGTGGACTGTCTCCATTTTATACGTCTTTAGAGTAGAATGAAATGATGCCAGTGCAAATTCATTCACTTCCTGCTTTCTCTGGTTTGTTTGAGCTGTCATTTTTTGTTCTCGATACTTGTGTGTCACAGAATCAGTCTCTGTCTCTGCCACAGATCATCACTCTCCTCTCGTCGGAATGAAAGCAGAGACTACCAGATGGGCACTCCACACACTAAGAGCTTCTCACTCATCTACAGAGTGGCACCCTCTATCTGTAGTTGCACCAGTCACTGATGTATCTGCCTCAGGGCAGTATTTAAGCAAAGGAATATAAAAATTATAACAAACCCACAGACAGCATTACATTTTCATATGAAGAACATCAGATCTTACATTGTAAGTGTCCATAGCAGAACAGCAGAGCAAAAGAGGGCAATTTTCTGGGACTTCTGTATTCAGTAAGGGCAAACAGCCAAAGTGATCATAACACACACACACACACTACACCTGCCTAATCAGACTGGCGCACCAAACCCTCACCTGTTGGCGTATTAGACAGGTTGAAGCCCAAGTAATTTAGAACTACTCCTTAGAGAAAAAGAACATGATACACCCTTTCTCACTCTCTGTCCTATTAACCCAACGCTCTAAGCCTGCATTCAAATAAGTGTTCTTTCACAAACAGCATTCCTTAATTAACACTTAATTCACTCATATATGCACAGCAGGCGACGAGTTCCATTTCTTAACTTCACATATTGATATAATCCTTCATTATGATGAAGGTGAACGGACTGCTTTATTTTTTTCCTGGAATACTTAATATAATCATATATATGTTAAGTGCTGCAAAGATTCTATATTTTTGTAGCCCACATCCTTGAAATAAGTTAGCATTTGTGCACCTCCAGTTCAATCCAGTAAGTGAATGTTTTTGTTTGGTCTGATTTTCTTATTAAATGCCTGAAGTTAGTTCTGTGGTTGCCACACAAGATGTTTTCTCATTTTATTTTACTAGAAAATACATCAGTAATAACCCCTAAGTGATTTTTAATAAAGATTTAAGTGTGTTGAAAAGGTGTGTTGACTACAGAAGTTGTTGGGGGACATTAAATGTTTTCACATTTAACTTTTTTTTTTTTTACTATATAGCCTATGTTTAGTTTTTTACTGCTGCCAATTATATTTAGGCTTCAAAATTCATAAAAGTTGTGTTTTTTTAATAATTTATAAGAAACTTTTATTGTTAACAGAACTCATTTTCTGCAATAATCTAAAAGCCAATGGAAAAATACTAGTAGGTTTTTGTCGAGGGACCCAGGGTGATGCTAACTTCCAGAATGGCCTACAAAAATACACTATCACTGCAGGACTCTATTAATATAGGGCAGAAATATATTTAAAACAAAATGGAGATGAGGCGAAAAAAAAATTAACCAAATTGTCAAAAAAGGTCAAGGTTTGGAGTTTAATGATGTCTTTGTATTGTTGATATCACTCCATCAAATAGTCTATCTGTCTAGAAGCAAACTCTTCAAAGGATCCATTCTCCATGGATGCTGGAGCCTATCCCAGTAACTTAAGACACTGCAACAATATTTGAGTACTAAAATCCAATCTTTAATCCCAAATTTTAGGGCATCATTTTAGCGGTAAACATTTACTCTACGAGAAAATAATTAATGTTTGTATTATATTTGACACTGTCTCTGTACAGCTGAGAGTATGAACACATTTAATTCAACCAAATACATATTGCGAGTATCTATAACATGTTTAATCCTTAAATGGGTTCTGTTTCCTGGGGGAAACAGACATTTGAGAGGTTGGGGGGAGGGCAGTGAATATATGGCCCTTATGTCTGAGGAAAAAAAATACTGAAAAGGGGGCCCTGAAACCACTCAGGTCAAGTGACTTGGTATAAAAAAAAAACTCTTCCATCCACTCACCATCTGTAAGTTCAAGTAACATGAGAAGAGCACTAACATTTAGGAAAACACTGATATTTTACATGTTATTGACAATATATACAACTGTGTATGTACATATATATTTATAGAACTGTAAAACTAAAAATAAAAGCAATGTTTCAAAAAAATTAAACTGGATTATTTAATAATGCGCAAATATTGAGTTCATTGCACATTAAGGGTGAAACGTCAAGTAATGCAAGTATTTTACAGAATGAATTCATGGCAGAAAAAAAGCAGGTGGAGAGAAGAAAAAAAATGGCTGTACACTACAGTCAACATAGTTGATAACAGAAGAGCAGCTACACATGCATAAAACATGGCAAAACTGAAGAGAAGAGAATCCTGTATTCTTTAAGAACTTGATACACGAAGCCATTTCAAGCTCCAAAAAAAGAGAGAGATCAAAAACAGGGTGTGATTTTGATGGGAAACAACCATACGGCTATTCAATACCAGCTGAGCTAATCACTAAAACAGCACTATTACTGCGAAAAACAGACACAAAATCCCGTGAAACACACTGAGGGAGCGAGAAAGCAGCTCTTGGTCGTTAAAGCGGACCGAGCGCCATCTGAAAGCTTGAGAAGGTCATCATCCTCATCCTCATCATCAGCATCATTAGCGTTCCAGCGCATCCACACCGGAAACAGCACCATCACTTTATATACTCACACAATCACACATCAAACTCACTGCACGGGGCCTACAAGTTTCCTCGAGGATTTAAGAGAGCGGATTTAAGGAGACTTTACAGCAGCGTTTGTGCTGATATGTCAAGGCGTGGTGCCGAGAACACGAACTGGGGGGAAATCTTTGCCGATCACACACGTCTTGTCGCCCTAGCGGCTCTTAACAATAATAGTAGCTCAGCACCGCTCAACACGCCAAGAGTACACATACACACACTTTATCGGCTTTATCGCTCGAGATCTCGTCCCTTTGCTCTTGTGGACGTGAATGCAAGCGCAAAGTGCATTTATAATGGCATCCCGTGACTGTTTGGCGGCGTGGTGTGAAAACTACGGCACGCGCTGGAATCACGTTTTCATCCATTTTAGTGCAGTTTCTGTTGAGCAAGTGTCGTTTAAAAATGGGGTTTCGGTGCCGTTCGAGGCGGCGTCGTGTATCGGCTGTAAGTTATAACGTTTGGTTGACTGCAGCTGCACTCTCTCTCTCTCTCTCTCCTGCAACTCCTACAATAAAGAGAAATGAACAAAACCCCCTGCGCTGGCTCTGCGCTTCCACATCCACTCAAATCACTAGCGACATAATCGCATAAAGAAGGCGAAAAGAGTTACAAGACACCGCTCCCAAAAGTTCACAGAATGAGGATGAAAAAAGCGAGGTGCACTTACCCTTGTACACACTCCTCCAGCAGTCAAACCCCGATCTTCATACACTTACACACACACTCACCAATTATTTAAATATATATCTACAAACAGCCGAGCATTTCCCCCACTAAAACCCTATCCCGCGGATGAATTTACTCCCTTTAGCGCCCTAAAGTTTTGTACAGTGCGACGGAAGGAATCTCCGCTTTGTCCGCGTGATTTTGAACCAAAAACACATAAAAAGACAGAAACTGATATACAAAACAAGAACTCTTCTTCCATCCCATTCACCCCCAGCTTGTGCGCTCGGCGTATCAATGCGCGCAGGAGAGAGATAATGGGACAGCAAAACCGGGCCGTGTAACGCACAAAATAACTCGTCCAACAGAGCACATTATTCGTCACGCTGGAATTTAATTTAATATCGTGGCAAACCGGGGCGAAATGATTGTTGTCGGGCGCGAAAGAACACTTAGAAGAAGAGAACTAGTTTATGTAACGGCGCGGCGAATTTATTTCACTTTGCCTAAGGAACGGTCGTAGTGCGCCCCCCATTGCCTAGGGAAAAGCCCCGGATGTAAACTCAGTGAAACTCATGTTGAGTGAAGTTACAATAATGTGCATCCAGCGTGGGCCACAGATATTGTTAGGACAACAGGGAAAAGATTAGCTCGCGTATTTAATAAATCACGGTGTTTTTTTTTTATATTGTATTTTTTATATTTATAGGTCAAGCTATTATTAGCCGCCAGAGCTTTTTTAGAAGCTTTCAAACACGACGTTCACATTGCGATAAACACAAAAGTGTTTTATTAATTCATTTCTAAAGCATTTTATTACTAGCATGATTACAACACGCCATGTATTTTGGATATTTCTGGTTATTTAGTCTCGTACAAAAGATTTCTTTACGCAATATATGCTTAATACAGGCTAATGCATTTCACTGCCTACTTCCTTTCGGTTAGTGTGAAGTATGTAGGCTACTCTTTATGCATACTGTGAAATTGTTCTCTGTGGTGGCATTTTATATAAAGAGTAATTAGTGAATACAAACTAATTTAACCACAATTACTTTTGTTTCTTGATTTGTTTGTCAATAGTACTGCCAGAAAGGTTGTGGCCAGTTTTCTAGTGGCCTCCATCATGTGCAGTGAACGGTAGGGGGAGACAGAGGGCTGTGTTTGTGAGCGATCGATCCTGCTCTCAGCACCGTTTTCTTTTCTAGGCCCTTGCCTCCTAAACTGGTCCACACACTTTGTCATCAGCACCACTGAGTCATCGCAGTGCGCTTTGAATTATCACTCCGCGTAAAAAGAACAAGAAGTACAAGCCTCAACATTTTTACATCCATTTAATAATGAAACACAGAAGAGTGACATCATTTGTCGAGACAGTGCAAACATAACATGCTGAAGCAGTTACAATTAATATATCAGATGAGAGAACTTTCTTCTTAAAGAAAAAAAGTGGAAGATTTACAATGCAAACACAAAAAAGCCCAAAATAATGGCAAACAAGCTATTGATTTGTAAATGAATGTAACCATATCATCGCTTTCCGTGTGTGTTTAATTACAGAGCTCTGATGTTTCTTTGTTTCTTTTTGTAGCGCCCTTGGCTTGGAGGCACGAAGAGTTGAGGACGCCTGGGTAGCATCGATCTTATATAAAGCATAACATTTTCAGGAGTGAGGTCAGTGAAAGTAGTCGTTTACTATTTTGGGATATGCATAGATACTGATTGATTGCATTTACTTTACACAGACATTCCTAAAAGAACACACAGTGCTTGTTAAGGTTCTCGACCCTACTATCCATTTCACAGCAATGCATGATTTTTTTATTTCATCTAACACAATGGAAGATCAGCTGGTAGTCAGTGACTCATCTTCTACAGCTCTTGTGTCATTGGACCTCATTGAGCTGTTTCCTCTGTGGCTGATTGTGATTGGCTGTGATCTTCGTAAAAGACACTGATAAAGTATAAAAATGGATTTTTGCACTGCACCTCCAGACTAATCCGAAGTGACTGAACTAATCAAGACTCTATTTATCTGGAAGTCCCACGCTGCCAGAGACTGAGTCAGACATTCTTTTTGTCAACATGTGTTTACATAAAGTAAAGAGCAAAGGAGACTGTCAGAGTTAATGAAAGGGCGCATGATAAGGTGCTTAGCATCTCGTTCCCAAACAGTGTATTTTACACAATCATTATGCAGTGGACGCATGACACCCTAACAAACAAAATACTGAGACTCATGATCAATAAAGGTCAGTCACAACCAAGACGTTACAATTAAACAAGATCTTCTTTTTAACAGCTCTTCAGTCATCTAAAGCTTAAAAGCTGTTATATACTTTGCAGCATTAGTATAGTGTATTATACAGTATAATACGCTCTATATTGAGAAATATTTAATTACTTCTTTTCTTCAGCAAAGATGCATGTTGTGAGAGAGTAAAGACATTTACATTGTTAGAAAAGATTTCCATATCAAATAATAGCAAATAAAATAGCCATCAAAGAATACTAAACTAAAAGCTCGTTTCAACACTGATAATACATATTTGTTGTTGAGCACCAAACCAGCATATAATATATATCATGTGACATTGAAGACTAAAACATAATTTTTAAATATTTATTATATTTCACGGTATTACAATAATTTTTTGTCACTGTTTTGTGGCAGTAAATATTCCACTTTTTCTATTATATTTTATTCTGTTCAACTTTTGTCCGACATTACAGTTTCCAAATCCCAAATGCAAGCAGTGCTCATATATACTTTGGTAATACTACCACAAAATTTCCATAGCAAAATCTCACTTGGTCAGAGACAGAAATTCATCTTTCCAAAATCGTTAAAATATTGGAGTCCAGGACACTATGATCCTGAAGACTAGTGCTCTTCAGTCCTGCTCGTGGAGACCTTCCTGCAGACTTGATTTCCAACACACCTGCCTGTAATTATCAAGAAACAACGAGCGGCTTGATTAGCTGGTTCAGATGTGTTTGATTGTGGCTGGAGCTGAAATCTACAGGATGGTATCACTCCATGAACAGGGTTGGACCCTGGGTTTATAGGTTTGCTATAAACGCATAGCACTCATAAACGGCTGTTGAGATGGTATTCTCACTTGAAACAGAGTAGCAGTGTTCAACTTAACAAGCAGATACACATTTTCCTCTGACAGCCAGACTGCAATAGTGAGAGAGATATAATGTGTGGTGTTAGTTTGAGTGGCACAGAATAAGCAAAGCTGTGTTCAGCTGCGGGGAGTGCTGTGATCTGACATCTAGGCTGAAGCTACTATACTATATAGCTGAACCACTGCTGCCTTAAACCTCTCATCAGGATGACCACATCCTTCACTCTGAACTCCATTCACTGACCCAAACCCTCTGACCTTACTACACACAGAGAGATAGAATTAGGAAAAGAGATGGTTTTCTTCCATTTTTCTTACCACAGGGCCCTTTTTGCATACTGTATGTTTCTGTCTCTTATGTACCCAGTAATCACTGTCTGCCTGGTTGCTGGCTTTGTTTCGTTCTTTTTTATATGCTCATTCTCTTTTTAATTGAAGTATGGTTTGTAATGTATTTTTTCATGATTGCTGGACAAGAAATAAAACTGTAACAGTTAGGAAACAAGATGATGATGAGGTACACTGTAAAATAAAGAAACAGCTTGCATAGCTTTATTGAGCTGAATTCATCTACTTAATTATTTGAAGCAAATTTATTCCTTTAAACATTAAATGTAATGCAATATTTTCAGGAAATCTAAATTACTTTCTTCCGTTATTCTTGTAGTTTTAAACAACTCATTAATATGCACTTCACCACATGTTTTTTTTAATTAAATATATAATTGAAGTGCAACTGTTTAAAGGCAGAGTAGGGGATTCGGTTCAAAAACAAATTTTTGTTATGCTGGTTGAATGTCTCTTCTCATCCTGATAGCATTCATTAAGTTTGGGAGCAAGACAAAGAGGTGTATGTGTGTAGAATAATTTTCAGCTTTAATAAACAGCTCAAACACAGCTCAACCAATCACAATCAAGGACCAGAAATATCCGTTTATAAATCGTACGGGGCTGTTGAATGCTTGAATCTGACTGTCTGATGAACATTGTAAGATGCGCAATTATTTCCGGGGAAGCGCACATTGCGAAAACTTAGTTCCAGGCAGCATTGCACCATATCACCTTAACAAATGATTTCTGTTATTAGAAAGGTATTACATCTGCAAAATAACCCAAACCCACAACTGTCCAAACAAAAAAAATATTGTAAGCAACAGGATAAAAACAACAGATCATTTCCATGTTTAGCCACAAAATGACATTTTATTGTGTACTGTGCGTAAAGCACATACTCTATAATATGTATTATATTATGTTTCATGTGGAAACATAATATGCATGCTAAAATTGTTAGCGTTACTCGAATTTATCAGTATAAATATTTAGCAACTTAAAAGCTATAGGCTTATTACATTTTTTCACAAGCAAGGTAACAACGGGGCTGTTTTGTGCTGTGAAGAAAATTAACTTAAAGTTTGAGTGTTAGTAGAGACGCTGCTGCTGAACACTGTTGAGAGACACAGAGACTCACAAGCTTTCCAGCAGGTTTTTAACTGCATTAGTCTGCTATCAGTGACTCAAGCCTCCGTTACTAGGTCTAAAATGACATGGAATTAGCAGCGGAGGCGTTGGAGATGAGGAATAAATTAATTCTACTCACAATAATGATTTAAGTACAAAAACTGGATGAATGCCTTATAAATATATCATCCTGATGATGTCTTGAGGTGTGGTAACATTAATATGAGTAGAATAATGGACTTTTGATTGGTGTTTTTCTGATCACATTTTTCAAATGAGTCAATTATTCCTTACATATTATGGGCTTTGTACTGTAAGGATTTCTAAGGATCTGAAGGGGTTGAACTTTCAACTTTCATGTCACTGGTTAGCCTCTGGTCATGTGAGTGTTCATGTGATTTGAAGGAGGCGGGGCTTTGGAGAGTGATTTGCAGAGTGAGTGGGATCTTATGCTCTTGAAGCTATATTGCTAGCCCCTCCGAAATCAAACCCTAACTTTAATGAATAAAAACTGTTTCTGAATAGAAAGACTATAATAATTAAGTAAATCAGTTTTTTTAACCGGATTTCAGACTCAAAAATATTTATTTAATCTAAGAATTATTTTTACAGTAGTCTAGCCTGTGAATTATTACACTACATCAGGGTTAGTGTTAGGGTTAGGTACTGCTTGGAAGTTTCTTATCCTGAAGATGTTGATTAGCTGAATCAGGTGTGTTTGATTAATTGCAAAACAGTCAAGTGCTGTGGACCTCCAGGAACTTGAGATTGAGAGTTTAGAGTTTGAGACCAGTCCACTCAATTGTTGAAAAATGGAAACAGTTCTACATAAACGGTACTATGCCAGTGCAAGAATTAGCCTCCCACAGAACATTTTTAAAACTGTAGCCGACAGTGTTCTTACCAGCGCAAGTACCAGCAATTCCCCAGAGAGTTTCCAGTGTGAATTGTGTGAATTTTAGAGCACAGTTAAATTGCTCATATTTCATCCTTAATGTTTGCAACAGACTTAATGAATAGAAATCTCAATAGCAGAACTCTTTACAAGCGGTATGTTTGAAACTCAAATAGAAAAGGCTGCTGTGAAGTGGTTTTTGAATAACCCAGAATATGAAATCATTTGAATTATTCACATGGAAACAGACACATCACTCGTGCATGTTTTTGCTAGAACAAATGGTATCCCTTCTCCACATTCAGCTTGGTGTATTTTTGTTTTTTTAATGTGTCTTTTTCCAGTAGTGCTTGTTTGTACATGTCTAGTTGTCTGTGTGTATTTGTAGTATGCTTAGTACAGATGTTTGGGTGCTAGTCTTGGCCTAAATAGTGCTTTTATAGTGGACCTCACTTATCTTCTTTGCATGCATTCTGCATTAGAAAATGAAACAACTTATTACTTTGCAGTGTTTCTAGAAATATTTCATTTGAAGTCCTTTTGATTTTTGAATAAAATTACCATAATAAGAGCAGTGAGGCAGTCCTGATGACTTGGACAGAGCTCTAGGCATCCCTGAGGAATATACAGACTTCCTTAGCATGGCCAGGGACTCTCTTGCGGGAGTAATTTCTGACTCATTTTACAGTGCTGACACAGTGAATCATGTCAGTGTGTGCTAATGAGTTATGAGTACATACAGCATGAGTTTTTTAGGTGTAGGTGTATGTGCATGTGTGTTGTTGTACGGCATTTAACAGTCACACTTTGTGAGTGATGCTCATCTGTCTATCCTGGGAGTAATCACACAGTCTCACACAAATGGCACTGTAGCATACCGTCCTGAAAAGAAGAGGGAAAGTCTGAATCATAACATTGCAGAATAGTCAGGTACATCTGTGCAGTTTGTGTGTGTGTGTGTGTGTGTGTGTGTGTGTGTGTAAAGAGAGCTGATAGCTTTATTACTAGTCATCTCTCCATCTGTTCCTAAATGTTGCCCAGACTCGTGCTGAGTTCATCTACATTTGTTTGCGGCACACTGATGAAGAAACCAGATCAGACAAGACCAGACTTCAAATAAAAATCTCCAGACCCCACACACCATACGCAGAGGAGTTTATTTGTCATAATAGATGAATTGGAATGTTTCCTCACAGCATATTGCAATGTTGCGCATGTTATCAGACGCTTCTGGGAGACTAAATAGCATTAGCTGCTGGTCATTATGTGGTCCGATTGGTGCGCAGGGGAAAGAGGTATAAACCAAGCTGTTTTTTCAACCATTTTAAGAACTGGAAAACAGCCGTGACTAAAAGTAAAAATCTTTTGAGGTTGAAAGTAATTTAGGTTTTATGTTATTTGAATATTGCAATGAGAAATGTAAAGTCTAATGGTGGTGTGTCGGCTTTGTCATGGAAACATTTGTTTGTAGCTCTTGTTACTTGAAACACTTGTAGCTATTATAATCACATTGATTATAATCAGTTGGAATTTGGACACATTGGAGTCAATATCAATCTTTTATGTATACGACCTGTAATTGACTTTATTTTGCTGCAAGCAATTTCTACAAGTATATGTTACTGAGAGACTTTGTGCATTTTCAAAGGGATTAAACTATTTCACAGCATTTCAATTCTTGCATATTACGCCGTACTGTAACTAGTGTTGTCCAGTAAAACTAGACAGAAACCTAATTAAGGTTACCAAAATCCAGACA
This sequence comes from Enteromius unitaeniatus, assembly GCA_032359435.1. Classification (NCBI taxonomy): domain Eukaryota; kingdom Metazoa; phylum Chordata; class Actinopteri; order Cypriniformes; family Cyprinidae; genus Enteromius; species Enteromius unitaeniatus. Next base: position 14,008,612 of record JAUMHI010000043.1, read on the forward strand.
CCGCTTTCCTCACGCTGAGAAATGAAGGGAAAAAACTATCACTGAACTAAAAGAGGAATGGAACACAATGCCTTGATTAAAAAGGGAGCTGTAGCTTTATTATTTTAAGGATTATTCTCATGGTTTGGTGGACAGTGTGGTTCGTGAATCACTTAGGAAAATGACAGAGCCCAGAGTGAAGAGTACTGCTTCTCAGTCGGCGTGCAGTGCTGCTTCAGTGGGGGGTTTCAGTCTCCTCCTGGCATCCACCTCATGCAGACCAGCCCCTTGGTCTTCTGCTATTACCCCCACTCCCCAAACACACACCACCACATCAGAACGGTGCGGCCGTGTGCTCTGTTCTCCACCCTCAGAAGAGTGTGTGGTAGCGCTGCTGCTGAACAGGACTGTGGGAGCAGAGAGTAGACACACCCTTCTCTCTTTCTCTCAGACAGGCAGACACACTGACCCCATGGATTGATATAAATATACCTCTTATTGCTGGCTGCTTCTGGCGTTGCTGCCTAAAGCATCTCATTTTGGCTTTTGACCGAAATAACCAGTAAACCTCAGAGAATAAAAGACACAGAGAGCGAGTAAGAAAAGGAGAGGGTATATAAGGTGTGCATCTGAGACAATAAAGAATTTGGACAGAAGAAGGAATTCGCTTTAGCTGAAAGCACACATATAAAACTCTATCTATATGTCTATCTATCTATCTATCTATCTGTCTGTCTGTCTGTATGTCTATACGTATGATATTGACATTCAAATGTATGGGATCAATAGGAATTTTTAGAGTGGTCTCTTCTGCTCATCAAGGCGGCATTTATTTGATCAAAAAATATAGTAAATATTGTTTCGGTCTACAGTTTTTCTCAGTTGCTTTGGTGCATTTCTCACAACAGTACTTACCTTTGCACAAAAGTTAATGCATTTCTCAAAACAATTAGTCATGTGTGCACATCATAGTAGCAGTTTCTCATTCCTTCCAACAAATTGCAA
>JAUMHI010000043.1:14013019-14037602 GCA_032359435.1 Enteromius unitaeniatus
CGTACAGTGTGTTTTGTGATGTTAGTGCAGCTGACTGATTCCTCTGTACACACTGTAACAAATTATGTTCATCTCCTGAACACTTGCTGATTAAGATCTTTTGTGAGTCAGATCCTTTCTGTTGTTCTCTCTTCCTCTTTATCCTCTCTTTCCTTCTCTCTCTGCTTTTATTTTCTTCTCCGTTCATGCTCGAATGTTCATTCATCAGTCCTGCTCTAGCTGTTGTCATAGTACCACTGGCTCTTCTTTCACTGGACTGCTTCCTAAACTACTAGCATACAGTCACGGCATCATGACTCAGGTACGGTCAGTGTGTCATCTGCTTCCAGACGTCACGGAAACACTGATTATCAGTGCAGCGTACGTTAAACGTATGTTTGACATGAGCAAAATATTTTCTTTTGCTTTCACCTGCTCTTTCAGTCTTTAACTCGGCTGCTCCTGTTTCGGTGCAGTTGACTGCTCTGCAGTTTCTCTGACCCTCTCAGTACAAATAGCGTGTTCTTTAATGCGAGCGTGGTTGTCATGGATACAGTAGCTAGTTAGAATGTCATGGATTTTGAACACGGCTCGGAATCACAGAACGGCACCTCAGAGGCAAGATCATACCAGTGCAGCTATTAACAGCACACCTGTTAGGTCTCATTAACTCTGACTGAGTCCTATGTAATGCTACGCTGCTTTTGCCAAAAGGATTCAGTCCCTATCCTTGATAGGCGTTCGCTTAATCTAAGCCAGAAAATGTAAAATAAAAATCACTTTGCTTTCGTATGAAATGTGCAGTTGAGTTGCCAGAACATCAACTCAAAGGCTTTTCCTAAACAAAAATTTCAGTGTAATCCTCATTGGATTTAATCTGAAAGCCTGTGAAACTAAAATATTTGTAAACTGTTTTGATCTAAGCCACACCTGCCCTGTGTTGTAGGACATTTCTTTCTTTCTGTCTCAATGAGCCACTCACACCCGACTCACTGAAATATTGAACTACATTGATGGCTATCGGCCCTGCTTGTTTCAGCAAGAAAGGCTGGGTTTCACAGGCCTGCTTTGTCAGAGGGCCCGGAGCTGTGATAGGCAGTATAGAAGGATTGTTCTCGGAGGCTGCTCGCTGATTGTGTGTCCTGACCTTCCTGTCTTCAGTACCAAGGCTCAGTTATCCAGTTTCATTTGGTGTATGGAAACTCCTTCACCTGTGGCTATGATGTTACCTCACATACAGTGAAGAATGGAGAGAGTGAAAGAGGATTTTACTCAGTGTTTATCTGAACATGTGACACTGGGGCATTCAGATTGCATAAGTGTTTTTGTTTTGAGTGTGTGAAAGATTTGGGCTTGTGTTATTATAGGGTGCACACTTGACATTTAGTGCGTGAAAGATTAGTAAGTACCCACCCGAGCAGACCGACTGGGGGCTTTCAAACCTGACGAATTTTAAAGCAGCTACAGTGACAGAAATTACTTTTTCTTTTACTGGATGATGTATGCCTACTTGAATTCAATTTTAGAGACTTTTTATTTGAAATGTGGAGATGTTGCCACAGTTATAGTCTGCCTCAGTTTGTTCTGTTTCTTCATGTCAATCCTGACAGACTGGATGATGATGAGATCAGATCTCTGTGTGGAGCACTGGCTGTTGTCAGACTCCTTGTGCAGACAAAATTCTTACTGTATTTTTACAATTAATGGCTAATGATTATTTAGAAATGCAAACTGATATTTCCTGTTGGCACACTATAGCACAAGATAGAAATTACTTAAACCTGTTTTTTAGCTAGTAAAAAATATTAGCATTCTTGTAATTTTGCCCCCTAATGTAAACCTCAAGGAAATCATATTTTTTATATTTCTAACATATTATAATTAGCTTTGATAGTTCTAAGAAAGAAGCTTGTGCATTTGCCTACCTGACTTTGGTTTAGTCTGGGATAAGAGTCCAAAATGAGCTTGATGTGGTGTTCCTATAATACTCATATGCCCACCCAGGGAAGATTTGGAAAACCTCATTTGAGTCCTGTGCGGGTTAACCTCTCACCTGAAAGGAGATCTTGATTTTTCTAGTGTTCATCTACATAACTGAGTGACTGTGCTGTGTTTAGGGTGACACAGGTGCAAAGAGTTCTGGCCCTCAACCATAACACACACACACACACACAGAGAGAGACACACAGAGAGTAATGCTATAATCACATCCCACTCAAGAGTGTGCACTGTAGTCTGTAATTACGGAGCGAAGGCTCAACGGTTCTTTTTGAAAAAGAAATGATCATCTCTGCTTCCTTCACTTTGCGGTGTGTGTTGCAGTGTCACCCGTGCCCTCTGGATAGCAGTGCGTGTGAGCATAAATGGCTGTGCGTGATTAGTGAAGAATATGAAGAACGGAGGAAGTGGAGATAATGAATGAATAAGATGAAGCGGTGGGAACCGAGAGCAGAGATGTCACACACTCATGCCACTGTCAGCTGTATTGTACTCTCAAAGCCTTTCATCAGCACACCCCTCACAGACCCGCAAACAGCGCACAACCATAACCTTACACCTCGGCTACATTAGCATCAGCGGAGCAGTAAGCATATTAGTCAGACATCTAATTGGTTAATTTAGAGAAAAGAAAGCCTCAGTGGATTATGCATTGACTGTTCAAATTTATGTCCTGCTCCCACATTCACTGGTGTCCCCCAGTAGCACTGCAGACATCACAAACATCTTAAATTTACCTGATCAGCTAGTATAGTGCTTATAAAAACTGGTGTGAATGAAAGTATAGATACTGCTTTCTAGCAGTAAAAATTAAGCTTTTTCAACAACCTGTTCTAAATTTTTTTCTGAGTGTTTCCGTCACACGGTTGAAATGCCATTATCACCCTTATGAAAACAGGATAGCAAGAGATCAAACCTTCAATAAAGGTGAAATGTGTATATTTTTTGCACGATTTTTGACACCAAACATTATGTCACAGAATTATGAATTTTCAAACAGATTTCCCAAGAAGGTTTTTCTAACACTTCACCCAATAAAATGGAAATATCATCTCTACCCAACCTCATGCATTTGGTTAGTTTGAAGAATGTTTAAATTTTTTTTTTTTTTGTCCATACAATGAAAGATAATCAAGTCCAAAATATCACTGGACACCACTGACTTTCACTGCACTGACGTTTTTCAAAATATCTGGTTTTGAATTCCAAAGCAGAAAATGGTCGAATTTTTGAGCAATATTTGGGTATTTGGGTTACCCAGTTGAAGATTGACTTGGAAGAGAAGAATTGTTCAGTAAAGTTGTTATTTTTGTTTTCTTTGCACACAAAAAGTATTCTTGTACCTTCATAAAATTTCAGTCAAACCCAACTACCTCTCTGTTTCTTGAACGTGGTATTTGCTCTGCTTTTTTATGAAGGGCCTGAAAGCTCTTGGGTTTCATCAAAAATATCTTAATTCGTGTTCCAAAGGTGAACAAATGTCTTAAGGGTTTGGAACAACATGAAGGTGAAATTAAAGACAGAATTTTCATTTTTGGGTGAACTATCCCTTTAAGCTTTGAGTTAGGAGAAAGTATTTTTAATGTAAGAATTAAACATGCTGAACATTTTCACAGTGAAAATGGAAAACACTTTTGAGAGTTGAAAAGTGAGATAATCTATTCAAAACTTTGGTTGGACACAAAGGGATTTCACCATTGTCAGTGTATTTAACTATATACTTAACCCAAAGGGTTATTTTACTCTCTGAGACTGTGATGTCATTTTAGTGGTTTCCCTATAGGATTGTAATTCGAGCTGGTTTGTATGACACTTTTGAGATGTAATAGTATATTTAACAATATTGTATACAGCAAACATCACAGCATGACTGAAAAGCTGCTGATCGGAGAGGCGTGTGTGGGGATGTGGATGGGGGGGTTGGAATTTGCAGACCATGTGGAGACACAAGGCAGTACATAAAGTGAAACCTCATGGTTGCTTTGCTTTATGGTGTTTTTTCAGCATGTCACCTTCCACATACTGTTTATGGGATGTATGTATGTGTGTGTGTGTGTGTGTGTGTGTGTGTTTATTGCGCAGGGGGAGGACGGAAGCTTCACATGGCCATAAAAACCATACGGACAGGAGAGCTGACCAGGTGTGAGGGTTACCACGACAACTACAAAGAGACAGAGAGCTCTCCAGTGTTTACAGGCTGTTTGACGTCAGAGAGATTCTTAATCTGTGGAAATAAGGAGGATGCAGTTCAGCTCAAAATATCACAGCTTCACCTGCTTCACATGAACAATTTAGAGGATTTACAGTGTGATAGGTTATCGATCACACACTATGGGACTCTTTCACTGATATTTCTATGTGAATCATTTATAATTTTTTCCTGAAGATGAATGAAAGCTAGTAAAACAGTATTGATATGTTCAGTGTGAGTCAGTATGTTAGTCACACATGGACCAAGATTCTGGCTGATCATCAGCATCAGAAACATTACTGTCTGTCTCATCAAAGCCTTTCATGCCTCTTTAGTGTTTACTTTCTAAATTAAATTACCTTTTAAAAGATTTATTATTTTGCTGACTTTGTCACACGTTCCAGTTTTTTTAAAGTATAAATATATATGTATTTTAATAATACAACCCATAATATGTGACCCTGGACACAAATCCGGTCTGAATTCACACATGTATATTTGTAGCAATAGCCAACAATACATTGTATGGGTCAAAATTATACATTTTTCCTTTATGCCAAAAACCAGTAGGATATTAAGTAAAAATCATGTTACATGAACATACTTTGTAAATTTGTATCTGTAAATATACCAAAACTTTATTATTTAATTAGTAATTTGCATTGCTAGGGGCTTCTTTTGGAAAATATATATTTTTATATATAGATTTAGATTTTTTGCACCCTCAGATTCCAGAATTTAGAATAGTTGTTCTATCATAACAAATCAAACATCAATGGAAATCTTATTTATTCAACTTTTGTATAGATGTCTCAGTTTGAAAGGAAAATGGCCTGTATGACTGGTTTTGTGGTCCAGGGCCATATATAATGGTTAAGCCTTGGACTTTAATGAAAATGATACAGGTCCCAGATAAGGCAAACCTGTAAACTAGAGACTTGTTGGTTCATAAACATTAACCATAACAGTAATTCATGACAGGTATAGACATTTCCACTTTTGCTGGGCTTAAAAACAACTGGATTCTGCTTGGAGTTACATAACACAACATAATTTCGTAATCATATATAATGTGTAGAAGGCATGTGAATTGAAAAATGACACCTTTCACTGCAAATAGAAATTCCATTATTGAGGAGCAGGTTTCTATAAAACTAGGGCACATTGAATGAAACAGAAAGACAGAGAAAAAGCAGGAAAGAGAGTTGAAACAGTACCCGAGGTAAAGTTACTGGTGAGAAAACTCAAATGAGGAAAGAATTTCTCAGTATTAGGTTGCATCCTTATAAACTCTTGTGTACCATGCACACTTGACTCTTAGCCCTCCCCAGACAAGAGCAAATAATCTAAAAGGGAAGAGCAAAGAGCTAAATTAGTGAAATGATTCAGTGGAATCAATCTACGCAATCAGACACTGAATCAACTTCCACTCATGTGTGTGTCTTATCCCCATATAGTGAAATTATTTACGGCAATAACTTAAAAGGAACGTTATCCAATTAGACAGAGATCATCATGCAAAACAATTTTAAAAAATGCATGAAGAATGCACGCAAGGTTAAATCGATGAAATCCAGAAGACTGCACAGAAGACATCACATTCTCTATGTGGGGTCTTAGCTCCTCTAAAACATTATCACACATTTATATGTATCTGTTCTTATAATATTAGGTTTTAATGTCAACACGTAAATGTTGTCTTTAGTTATATATGACATAACGATGAGTTCATTAAAGCCAGTTCACATTTGAGACTGTTATGTCTTACTGTGGAGTAAATTTAACAAATACATGAAGACCATCAAGACCTATGACACTGTTTAATGTATTTACATGTTTCCTCTTGTATTGTATATTCAAGTTGTAATCAACTTACAGTGTATTTGAGATCTACTATAATCTCATCCATGAAAGCAATTAGCATGAATTCTACATGCCTAAATGAGTTTTATCATGAAGGATTTCTAGATATTTTGTGGTCATGAAAACACTGTACTATTACTTTTAAATGTGGAGTTTAGGTTTGCGTAATAGGCAGCCAAGGCTGTTACTGTAATGCATTCAGTCTTTCATGTGCGTCAATGGCCGAAGCGCTCGCAAATCAATGCGCTGTCGCTTTAAATGAAGTGAAAGGTGGGTGTTACCATTGGCCAAAGAGCGAGAGTAGGGCGGAGAGAACATTAATATGTATCAGTCTAGTTACCCCTTAGAGATTCAACGCAGATGAATGAGACAGATTTTGAAGAAACGCGCACGGCCACTTCGCTTTAATCACGTCCAATTTCTCCGACACTTCCAGAGAAGTGTAAATGGGCAGACTAGAGACGCTCAGTGGATGAAGGCGACTTGACACTGCAGACGAGCGCACGTCGCTTAAGCCACACATATTATTGGTTGCGATTTTTTAATTGGATTTCAGCAGTTTTGCAATCTGTCTCACCTTTGAGATATTGTTATTGTTTTCCAAGTCTTTTTAATTCACAGCCGATATGGACACCATATTGGACAACTTCGCCTCGGACAAACTTTTTCCCAATTCCAACCTGTTGGACCTTGAAGATCTGAATGAGAGCGATTTCTTATCCAATGTGGTACGTCAAACCTCCGCATCTTTCTTCATTATGAACAGTAGCAGAGAGAGAGAGAATGTGCAGGATCTGTCTTAAGTTGCCAATGTCTTAATCATTTTGTTATACTTTTTCATGACATTTAAATAATCATTTCTTATAAAGCTATACATATTTATGATCGTTTTGTTATTATTACTAGAGAAGTTAAATATATGCTTAGGCTATATATATATATATATAGGCAGGGGTATGTAATATGTATATGCATGTCTATGTATATATAGCCTATGTGTATATATATGAAGGTGATTGCTCAGTTTATTTGTCACACATGGTCTGGGGTGTTTTGCTGCAAATTAAAAATAAACAATGGCAGGAGTTCTCAAGCTGTGAAGTTTGCCCAGCTGCACACAGATAGGGGCACTTTCCAACTTGAACCGGACCTTTGGGGAACGGGGGGGGGATCTTCGTCAATGTTGTTTTATTCAAACCACGCCCACACGCCGTCTCGTCCTGTTTAACCAAGCCACGCCCACACAACAATTCCAAACCACGCCTACGGATCGTTTCATCCCGTTTCTCTTGTCCGGCCACAGCCGGCGAAGCAAGATGCTCGAGTTATTGGACTTCGTGGTATATTTGCTTTCTGTTTGGAGGCCAGAGACGTAGTCGACAAATTTGCCTGGAACAGAAAGTAGGAGAGTAAGGAAGCTTAATTTAGTGGGGAATCAGTTCCGTGTAGGTTGTGTTTGTTGTTTGCTCTGAAAGTATGAGTGATCAAATCATACCAACGAAAACAAAAACACTACCTCATGTTAGGCGATATTGACAGTTAATGAATCTATTACTGTGGGATCAAAGATTGAAATGAGCATAAAGGTGTATATGTGTGTGACATGCCTAAATAAATTAAAAAAAAGTAGCCACCATGTTGTTCCAAACCAAACATAGTGAATTCCTTTAAGAAAATCCCAGTTTAATATATTGAAATGATTGTCTAAATGACTAGCCTACTGGAGCGGTTGTGTTCTAAAATGAAAATGTATGGGGAAAAGTATACTATTATCTCACAAATGGTCTCACAAATACAGACTTCATTCAATTTATGCAAAAGAGCAACCCGTGCATTATTCCTAAAGTGTTCCACGGAAGAATGTAAGTCATACAGGTTTGGAGTTATGTGAGTGGGTAGACGAAGACTTTATTTTCATTTTTGCATAACATATTTCTTTAATTAGGTCAGTAGGAAAGAAAAGTTTTGGTTGTTAATGAAGCTAGCATAGTGTTCCATGCGCATATGATCCATTAGGAGCCCAGGTCACTTCTGCAGTTTCCACAGTGATTCAGACACTCCTGTGGCTAATGCTTCTACTGACACACATTCATGATGAGGTCCATTTAATCCCATCGTAGAGAAGACAGAAAGAGACCGAAAGGAGACATCTCAAATGTCACTATTAGGAGACTCAGACGAGATGGAACAGTTTTGACCTTTATTTTAACAGAGAAACTGCAGCATCATCTTAGGATCTTGTGTGGATGGACAGACAGAAGATGTATTCTGTAGCCTCTTATGAGTTACCTAAGACTACAGAAGTGGTATAAATAACTAGCCTATAAATGATCAACTTTATAATATGAACATATATCATACCTCCACTTAATGAAGATGCGATTGTCAGATAGATAAACAAAAGTAGATAAATATAGATAAAACTGTAGCAGTGTCCTGCGGTTTGACATAGCCTTCTATAATTCATCTGAAACTATTTTTTAATGGAAACTACATCCCTAAAATTGTCTCATAATTTACTCTCATATCATTCCAAACCTGTATGGCTGACGTTCTTCTGCAGAATACGAAAGAAGACAAAATGGACATACTTTGGTGTAATATACCTTTAAATAATATTTCCACCTTCTTACTTGATTAAATATTTATGATTGTTTATGCATTTTGTGTCCTCATATTAACTGAGAGTAAAAATACATGCCACACTGCAGGACCTTTTTGAAACTAACTTGTGTATTTGATTAGTGTTGGTGAAAAACTTTCCATAAATAAAGTTACAGGATCCAAAACAATACACCTTTTATGTGTAAATTGAACTTACAGTCTAATAGAAATGATAATAGATATTAGGTCAACTAGATAGATAAATCATTTTAGTCACCGTCTGGCTGTGCATCTCTAATGAAATCCTGTCTTGTCTTAGTGTTATGGTTTCTTAAGAAGATTTTACGTTAGTGCCTTTCTATCTATTTCTTTTTTCTGCTGGTCTGTTGGTTGCTGAGGGTATTTATCGGGTAGTATTGAATCCAGATGTCCCTCATTGAGTACCAGCTGTGCTCCAGTTTGCTCTGTAAGGACCTGACTAAGGGGAGAGTGATGATTGAGAAAAGAGAGAGAGGCTTGTGAGTGAAGGAGGCTCATTCACGGCTCCTGATAGCTGTCTGTGTATGTGTGCATGAGCGTATGCATGCCACTGTGCTCCTGTGTGGGTGTGTGAATGGACGTCTGTAAAAGACCACTCCAGACCCTCCATGGTCCCCCACTCTACCCCTTGGCATATGTGTGTGTGCTTGTATGTGTGTTAGAGAGACAGCCCTTGAAGGCTCAGTGAATGACTGCCTTGTGCCCTCGTAGAGGAAGCAGCTCCTGGGTTACACACACCAGTTTCTGACCTCCTGTGTGTTTTTGTTCATTCATTCTGCCATTATATTTATAAATGTTAGCGCGTCAATCCAGCACTGTTGCAGTGAGATATATTTATAACCTGGAATTCCTCCACAGTGGGGGGGGGCAAATGTACCCATAAGGATAAAAACACCTGAAATCACGTTTAAATGGAAAAAGGCTTGAACCCATTATTTATCCAAAAATTAAAATTTGCCATCACTGCGAATCATAATATTTCTATCAGTGCAATGAATGGAGTCTGAAGACAACTGAGTATCATAAAAGTGGCCTATACTCATGCAGGTGTATAACAAGTCTTCTTTTGCATTGAACAGACATTATTCATTCATTATTCACTATTCATTATTCTTTATTCCCTCCGGTGATGATTCTTTCAGGCCACTATATGTGAACTGGATTAACCAATTAATGGAAAAAGTATGACTCAAAAGAATTGTCAAAGTTTTCAGTGACTTAAAGGTTTATTGTGTAGAGGTTATGTCTAATACAAAATTATTGTATGACTTTTGAAGATTTGGTATAAATTGCTTTGGGGCATCATTTAAGCTGCTTTTGCTTCCTTTCACCTGCAACTGGAAGCTTAGTTTTCCTTTTGTGTTCCAAAGGAAATCATGGGTTTAGAAAGACACATAAATTAGAGGAGTAAATAATAAAAATTTTTGTGCCAAACATTCCTCATTCCTCGAGCTATGTACAACGGTGTTTTAGTGCCACCAAAAAAAAAAATCTTAAACTACTAGATTAAAGTATGCAGTCTACTAGACATAGTACGCCTACTAGACATGTCTACTAGACATAGTAAGCAGTCTGCGTAGGGCACCAGCTTCCAGGGGGGCACCTTCCAACACCAATGTATCTGACTTAACATTGCAGTTTAGTATGTAAAATGTATTGTATAAAATCAACGAGTCAATATATGGTACATGGCTTAATTACGGTTTCATTGAATAACACTGTTAAAATACATAATGTAATACAATGCCTGCAAAGGTCACCAAAGGCCTGATAATTTGAGACCATAAAATCAATCACACCGTATTAATAAAATCATATACGCTAGTTTCTGTCTAGGGCTACAATTGTTAATATACTATAATACAGTAAATGATTGGGTATAACATTTCACATCTTAAATTCATAATTTGTAGCATGACAGACACCCAGCAATCACAATAATGTTCTGCTTTTATATTAATGTGTTTTTCCTCTTTGTTTCAAGTGTATAGCATGATATAAAAGTGAAGGAACATCAGAAGGCATGGGAAAACAGGCTATAGTCTAATTTATCTGGAAATTTATTGACTTACACTGCCGCTTAAACTTAAGCGAATTCAGCTATATGTCAGACTGTAATATATATGTCCTGTTATAATATACATAGGCTATTGTTTTGTATTTCACTATAAAACAGGCAGATTTTGAGAGCTGAGGCTTTGGAATATCCCCGGGTGCTCTCAATCTAGGCCGACTTTATTCTTGTAATATTTCAACTTTATTCTTGTAAAATTTCGACTTTATACTCAAAATATTACAACTCTTATCTCATAATTTTAGATTTTTTTAAGGTGGCACTAAAACGCCGCCGTAGCTATGCATGCTAAATAATGCTTTAATGAAAATGTAAAATTGCCTTTAGGAATTGGGGAGAGAAAATATTACTATCTCAGAATAAAAACTATAGATGTTAATGGAAAATCCCTACAGTGATAGAAGAACGCATGTGTGTGTGCACGTCTGGCTGTTTAAATCACGGCTTTAGCTTAATTGCATGGCTTGCGCTAAAGGGTGGAAATCAGCGCGTCTAACTCTGCTGTGTGTTAAAGCTAAGATCACAGAGAGGAAAAACCTCAGGCTTATTTAAATGAATTTATTTTCTATATCTGCCGTATCTCTTTAGTGCATTCTTCATACAAAGGGAGCTGTTGTTGTGATTCTGTCTCTTTCTTTGGATTTATATTGTTGGTATTGTACTGCTGTTTTTTTGCCTAATGTCATAAACTGAAAATGGCTTTGGTGACAGAGAATGATTCACCGTGTTAATCTCATAAACAGGATACTGTGATCTGTCTCTTTCGCACTAAAAAAGAAAAGCCATTTATTAATATGGAAATAAGATTCTAACAAAAAACGATTAACGTGCGGCTACTGATTATATGAAGGACATTTGATCTCAGCTCACATCAAGCAATATCTGTAATAAGCTACAGAAAGATGGAATCAATTCAATTTGATTTCTCTTGATGCATCATACCAACAGTCTGACTGTTCCTGTTGCTTAATCACTGCTTGATGTGTCAGAGGACGTCATATTACAATATTGTCAGTGAATGTATGTGAAAAATTCAGTAAGGAAATTTGTAGAATACAAAGTCATCTACCAGTCTGACATCTTTTACCTGTTCAGTCACTTCCCACATGTGAGGAAAAAACAGAAACCTGAATAGCAAGGGTTGTCTGATGCTTTCCCCCCAGTCAGATTTAAGACCATTCTTTAGAAGCACATAGCGTGCCTGAGTACTAGAATAAGACTAGAGATGATATCTACAGGTTTGGCAGGTCCTTCCTGTCTAAAAAATCGTTTCTGCACCGAAGGGTTAGGTGGCAAAGACACCATATGTTCTTTTTATTGTGACTGAAGTAATAAATGATGGTCATTTAGAGGCAGACTTCTACCAAGAGTCAAGGGTGAATGTTGAGGGTTTGGAGTAGGGGGAGGTGAGGAGCATCTGGAGGGGAGGGAAGGCAGCGCATTCCTCCAGAAATTTTCTCTCAGATGTAGTGGATGCTTCGGTCCACATAAAAAAAGAGAAATAGAGAAATAGAAAGAGAAGGAAAGTAAGAAGAGAGGTTGCATAATCTTCAGAATGACTGGGCCAACGATAAAGATAGTAGTGATACGGCTCTAACTGTTACTCTCATCTTAACTTTCAACATCTGTGGGCTACAATTAAGATGACTGTAAAGAATGAAGAAATTATGACACTCTCTGAGTGTGATACAGAAATAGAAGTTTAACTCTATGATCATGGAGTTTGATTCATCATAGCAGCCACATGATTTAAACCAGTCTGCCACTGAAATAAAGCTTTTAATCAGTCAGTTTTTCCCAGTCTAGTAGACTAATCCATCACCTGATCTAAATTCATCTACTCTGTAATTTTCACATGTGCTTAGATTTTACACACATTCTTTATCTCTTCTGCACGGGACAATGTACGACGATTTTTCCCATGTGTTACATACTTTTGTCATGTATTAATCGGTAAAGGTTAAGCATGGCTGCTGTTGTCATACCTTTGGCTCGTATGTTTAAATAGACATAAATAGAGTTAATTGAGGTGTGTTCTTACGTGAGAGCACATTCACACACGCACAAAATAACTAAATCAGCATTTAGTGTTCAGAGACTTAAGGGTGTGTTAGCTTTGGTCCTGTCAAACCAGATCCTTTCATTTTTTTTCAAATTGCTAGATGCTTTGAATAGTTTTGAAGCATTTGCAAAATACATTATAGAAAGCAATTGTTCACCGATAATAGTGGGCGCTGACTCTTTTCACCCCAGGGCCTACGCTGTTATTGTGAAAGACATTGAAATATATTTGCTGTATTTGTTTTATTTAAATATTAACAAAAAACTAGCTCATTCACCACTGATTATTATTTGATCTCTTGTGCAAAAATTCATTATGCGGTATTAAGTTTACTTCTAAACTAATAAGGTAATGTTTTTCATAAGTATTTCAGTGTAACTCATGGAACATGGGGTCTTTATTAATGAATGAAATACAATATGTATGGGGGGTTCCAGATCTGTCCTTGCATTCAATAATTGTTCCTTGTGGACTGAAAGTCCACAATTTAGACATGTGCCTGTGTTTGAAGAACTGTCAGTTGTCATTTTAAAATCAATTGTCATTTAACTTGACATTATGAACTGGTTTGAAGTGCTCAGATACCCCAGATTATTTTTTTTCTGCATTCCTGTCCTCAGCTGATGTTTTAGCAGGAGTTCACTGACATGCCAGAACTCCTCCTGCTCTCCAGGCATTCTCTCTATCTTTTACTTTCTCTGTCTTTCTCCCGAGGGGCTGCTGCGAACAGAACTGTTGATGTTGTAGAGATGTCAGTCAACTGCTCTGTTCAGTGACCCCCTGAAGTATACTAGATTTAACCTCAAAAGAGAATCCTATCTCAGTTGAATTATAGAAACAAACTGCTATCATTGCTGTATATCCAGTTGAGTGTGCCTCTGTCTTTCCCTTCATTGAGCAAATGACCAGCAGTGGTTAGAAGCAGGTATGATTTATATCTGGCGCACTCTTCTAGCTTTGGTCAAATCCTATCAGAGTGTTATTTGCGACTTAGATGTTGGTCTGAATTACTGCCAACTTCTTGATCAAACAAGAAAGTCTGAGCTGGAACACATTACGTTATAAAGGTACAAGATCTTTGGGGTGAGACGGGCAAGAGTTTCCAGAACTGTGTCTGCACTCTTGGGTTGTGTTTTGATTCCTAACCTTTGCGCTACAGGAAGTATAACTTATTCTTCACATGAGTAAGACATATTCTTAGCCTCTTTTTAAGGCAGTGAGCCCTGCAGAGACATATGTGTACCCACTCTTAGCTCTGTCTCACCCCTCAGGCTCTGAATAAACATGTCAGGTGGGTGTCAGTGTTTGCAGGAACATGTCGTCAGCTTACCTTGAGGTCCCCAACTCAGATATCCAGCATTGTTTTCCCAGGCTCCCTCTCTACTGAGGATAAAAGACTCGAATGATTATGTTAATTACATAATGACTTTTAATGCCAGGGAACAGTTTTTCAATATGCAGTACAACAGAGATACTAATGAAAGTTAATGCAATGAACTGCAATGGATAATGTATTTAATTTGTATCAAAGCTACAATGAAGCATGTTTCTACCTCAGAGTAAAAAGTTAAATGTGATTTTATTCAACTTTATGATAAAAAAAGCAGCATTAGTTCTCATAACTGCAACTTTATTTTTCATAATTGAGACTTTCTCATTATTGTGAGATATTTATTGCGCTCACAGTGCCACTTTGACATTATCGTGATTTTATTTTTTACAATGTGATAGTCTCACATATTTTACTACTTCTTGTAAAAGTTATATCTCATTGTTGTGACTAGTCACAATATGACTTACATATTAGATTTCTTCTCACAATTATGAACATTGCTAATTCTTTCAATTTAATTTCACAATCTCAATCTTTCCCACAATTGCAGTTATATTTTTCAGATTTGTAAACCTTATTCAATTTATTCAGTTGTGACTTTTGGTCTCTTTATTGTGACTTCATATCTTACATTGTGACTTTGACCTGGGACTACATCTAACAATTCTGACGTTTCATATTTTGTTTATTTATTTTTACAGTGTGAATGACGAATCTGACTATTTCTTGTAGGTGTGACTCAATATCTCACACTTTTATGTGATTTAAAATGAAAATGAAAATCTCGCAAATTTTGCTTTATTTTTAATAATTGCTTTATATCTGAAATGTTACTTTATATGTATATATATATATATATATATATATATATAATTTCAAAAATGTTAAAAATGTATATTTGCATCTTTATATTTCACAATGTGACCACCTCACTAATTTTACTTTACGTGCCGCATTTGTGACTTCCACTTCCACCAATAGTCATTTTAATAATATATTAAAAGAAAACAAAGAAAAAAAAATCGAAGCCTCATCTTTTCCTCGCTGTGGTCAGACACGAACAGACTAGACTAACACAGTTATTTGCTCTGTATACAGGATATTCTTCTGCCCAGGGCCGTGTTGCCACAGGCTCTTTTGAGAGAGCCAATTTAGCCTGGCAAAATTACAGAGTACAGGGAGTCCTCTCAAGGAGGGGGATGGGGAACACATCTGGAGACCCCATCCTCTCCTGAAATGCAACAGTAGCAGAAAATAGAGGGTGGTTATGGGGATTCCTCGCTCCTTAGGATATCCCTCTAGTTCGTTTGTGTCCTCGGCTACTTTGCCCTCTTCCTCTAAAAGTTGCAGTGTCTGTAACATGCTGTCTTTTAGTTTCTTTTTCACTCTGTCACAAAAATCTAGTTCAGGTTTGTCTATATTTCTCCCACCCACTGTTTCACCTCCAGAAGAGCTTGTCTGGTTTGTGGCCCTCAGTGGCTCCCGTCTGGAGGTGGGGCTGAAGCCCAACTGCCTGCTGTGGTCATGGTTCTCTTGCTCTGTGGCTGACAGCAAAACGTAAGAAAAATCTGGAACTGGAATTAAGAAACCAGAGCAAAGCGAGAGGGGGAAGGGACCTAAGAGTTGCATTTGGAAAGTTAGAATGGGAGGAAGAAGAAATGACAAAGAAAGAAAGGAAAAAAGAGGGTACAGGGAGTGAGGGAGCAGGAGTAGAGCAAGGACTAGAATAAAACGTCTCACGCTGACTTTAGATCTACCACCCCATTCTCCATTTTATCAGTACTGCATTCAAAAAGGTCTCCGACTCCAACACAAAAACTGGCTTCTTTGAAATCCTTTTGGTGAGAAACTCGTGTGACCTGATCTCCAGAGAGGTGGGTCGGATGGTGGTGTCTGTGTCTGGTGGCAAGCTTACAAAAGTCACAGACTGCAGCTGTGAACTTGACGCCATGCCTGTAATCTAAATCAGCCCTCACCTGCGAACACCTGCAGAGGCCTGGCCCCCTCACCTGCAAACGCTCCCCCAACCAACCCCCCCGCCTATCTCACACGTCTGGCTCATCATGCATGCTTAGCGGATCATAATGAGCGTTAGTTCATGACTATCCTCCCTGACCCATCTCTGATCTTTCACAGCTGCCAGCTGGAATCCCAAACTGAGAATATGAACAGGCTTTAAAATGCAGATGTGCTGGTTCTGAGACAATATAATTGCTCAAATGCATCCTCACCCTACATTCACATGTGAATACCTCTAATATTTAGGTACAAAATGTCAGATCCAGTGCAGATGAGTTAGAATAGTTCATGCATGCCTCTTGGAGGAAAAAGCTCTAAATATTTAGATATGTAAATAAATAAAATTGATCAGATCATGCTGTGGCTGAAGCTGATGCTCATGCCTCACATGAAGGAACCATATTTTTAATTGCATCACACGTTGACTAGTGTAAACATGAAACATCTGCAAACTCCATCTTCAGTTCAAGAACTTCTCTCCTTCTCTCTCTTTTTCGCCACTCTAAGAATGAATCTTTTCGCTGTGACTCATTGTTCTCAGAAATAACTCTTTTGCTCGGCGAGAGGCATGTATATTCCCAAACATTGTGGGTTTGGCTATATTCCCAATTCCACTGCTGCTGAACGATTTTTATCAGCGTATTTATTTTTCCAAAGACTAATGCGTTATTTTCTTGTGCACCGAGCTGCTCCGTGCGCACCCTGCACTCCAGCTCCAAAATGACAAGCTCCCCTCTCCTCATTTACATACTGAGTTCTGATTGGCTGGAGTGCAGCTGGAGTTCTGGAATAAGGGAATGGAATGTGATGAGTCGAGCAGCCGTGCAGTTTACCAGCCCGCTTAGACCCGGACATGACCCAAACGTTACTTCAAGAAAATGGATCAGATGGAAAAATAGGGCATTGCTCAGCCTGCGCACACATGCTTTGCACTGCTGCAGCTGTGGTCCATTTTTTTTATATTTTAGGAAGTGACAATCCAGAAATATTTTAAATGACAGTTTTGGCTAAGTAAAAAAAGTATATTAAGAATTGAAATATACATTATGTGTATCCATACCTACATGCATATGCTATATATATATATATATATATATATATATACACTGCTTGCATGCACTTGTCTTTTTCTTTGATACATGAGAATGAAACAAGAGACCGGTTGGTATGTGCTTCTTGTTTCAGTACCTTTTGAACCAGTAGTATTGTTGGAGAACTTCTTCTAATTAGAAAATACAGAAATAGAGCAGAAATTAGCTCAAAAGCCCCAGCAGTGATCATTGTGAAATGTCAACATAAATGCATAGTGTACTCTAGTATGGTAAACGTGCACAGGGTGTGATAGGTCTGTTATTGGATAGGTCTGTCTTATCCAATAAGGCAACTTGAATACCCACCTGTTTGTGATCTATTTTGTAAAGCAGATTTTGACCACCAGTGCCAGATGGAACACAAAGTTATATGGTCCGGTCTTCATGTTATTGTGAGGAAAAAACATCTTATTAAAGGGATGAACAGTTAATTGTCATTTACGCACCCGGCCTTTTGTTCCAAACCTGTATTTAATTTCTTTCTTCTGTTGAACACAAAAAGATATTTTGAAGAATGTTGGTGACCAAAAAGGTTGATGGTATCTATTGGCTTCTCTAGTGTTATTTTTCAATGGCTGAAAGAAATTCATACAGACAGGTTTAGAACAACTTGAGAGTAAACAAATGACAGTACTTTTATTTTTGGGTGAGCTATCCTGTTAATATCATTATTCTACTCTTTATAAAGTTTTACCTGTAAGCCTGAGATATGACTTGTTTTCATTTCTCCTAAAATTTGACCCTAATGACAGAGACAACTCTTTCAGTTCTTTCAAGCTCTTCTGGAATTTTTCCTCTGAGGAGTCTTCCAGATGTGGAATTTCAGGACTCTTGCATCAGCACCCCAGCATTGCATCATTACCATCGGCCCCTGTAAGGTCAACCTAAAACTAGACAGACACCAAATAAGAAACTCTTCACTGACACTTGTCAAAACAGGAAAGAACCTACAGAGAGATAAAAACCGATTAGAGAAGCCTTCTGACTGTCTGTTCTGATAACAAATTTACAAAGACCACACAGACAGGGAAGTAATGTGAGTGCAGGTTTCCATCGAAGCCCGTTCAGAATATTATACATCATTTATATTTGCATTTTTGTGTTAGTGTAATGGATTACTTGACAAAATTGTCAAAGCGCTATTATGCAAATTGAAACACACACACACAAGCGTACTGAGTTCCTTCAGTCCAGATTAATCAAGTCTGTAAATATATTCACCCCACACATCCAGGAGCAGGAACTTCAAAGTTTTAGGGTGGAATTGTTTATACTGCCATGCTCAACCGTGGTGATTAGCCCGGCGCTGACGGCAGGAGAGCTGCGTCATTTCACAAACTCAATCATGAGGGTGTTCCCAGGATGTCATTCATCAAACAATACGGATAACTGCCATTGCAGGGTTTGTTTCCTGCTCCTCCGCTTATGCATCCATATGGTGAGCAACAAGTTTGACCAGGTACTGCGAACTCACATTGTTTTGGAAGCTCTGTTTGGTCAAACAGGGACTGCCAGATTAAATATTCATAACAGCACTGCTTTCCCAGTCCCCTCTTCAGAGGTCTTGCAGTGTGAGGGGTTTGTGTGAGAACTCCTACAGGTGCTGGGAGTCTGGATGTGTGCACGTGTCCTTATGTGTGATATGTGCATAGCGTCTGGTTTATGTGCTCACTGCGCTACAGGTGTGTCATTCACACACCTGTCCCCGTTCACCAGGATGTAAACACGATCAGGTCCTCTCACACCTTTGTCACACCCTGGCTCAACAAACACATATTCGCATACCCCCACAGCAGAGTTGCACACACACGTCCTTCCATTCGCAAAATGATGACATGCATTCTAAATGCACTCATGCATAGAAGAATCCATGCACCTTGGGCTAAATACCAGAATGTTTGCATCAGCGTTCCTCCAAAGTTCAATTGTGACTATTTAAATGATTGTTTGAAAAATGGCTGTATATCAAATTAGCATCTCAAGAGGTTATTTGAGTTGATCTTTGCTTATAATAACAGGATCAGGGAGTGGGAAGAATTCAGCCAAATTATTATTTGTTCACGCATTATGGTTAGTTATGCTTATAGTTGGTAGGGTATTTTTGAAAGTCTCACCATTGCTTACCAAGGCTCCAAAAATACATTAGGACAGTAATTATGTTATCACAATTTAAAATGACTCTTTTCTATTCTTATTTGTTTACAAATGTAATTTATTCCTTAGATGGCTAAATTTCTAGCAGCCATTACTGCCACATTATCCTTTAGAAATCATACTATATGATAATGTCTTTGCTGTTGGTTTTGATCAGCTGATTGCATCTTTGCTAAATTAAAGTATTACTTTTATTTAAATAAAAAAAATTCTTTATTGTCTCTTCCCAGCATTTCTCTGAGCAGATGGAGGATTTCTCCAATGACCTTTTCAGCAGTTTCTTTGATGATCATCTGTTGGCGGAAAGGAACCCATTGTTGGATATGGATCTGGACCCTCCAAACCCTGACATCCAGGCAGAACACAGCTACTCTCTCAGCGGGGATTCTGCCCCACAGAGCCCCTCCATGCCCATTAAATCAGATGATGATGCAGGTTAGTAAGCACCTCTATTCATTCCTCTTCATACATGTCATCCATCTATGCAGAAAATCAGCTGTCTGTCTTAGATTTTACTCTCCTGATAAACACCAAAGTTCAAAGCATCATCTATCAGCAGTTCTGTTTTTCTCTAAAGTCTCTTTCTTTTCTCTGAGTCTCTCCTCCTTATCTCCCGGAGCACCCGTGCAGCACAGGGTTCCTTGACAAAGCTCTAGCCAAGAGCTCAGTCTACCATTGGAAGCAGGGAATTCCAGGAAGACAGCCAACACTCACACTCGCTCACTCATTCTGTCAGTTCGTCCGTCTGTCTCTCTCACTCTCTCTCTCTTTCTCACACATGCCACGATCGGTCCAGGGAACTGTAGACATCCATAAAATAAAAAGGGATCTGGTTTCCAGCTTTGGATGGAGAATTTGGTGGGGGTGGCTCAGAGAGTTGCATCATCCTGAACTTAGGTTGACTATGCGAGGAGTGTGTGCGCAGACTGTAGCTTCTTTCCAGTCAGGCTTTAAATCAACAAATCCTTAAAGAAGCATGAAGGTACTGCAGGATTTCTCAATCCATTTAGCCAGACTATAATACCCTGAGCATCCAAAATGAAGGTCTTTCAGATCATGTTTCTTTCTTTGTGATTTCTAGCTCAGAGAACTAAATTTACATAGAAATGTTAACATTTAGGGTTACAGCTGCAGTGGTGCTTTAGGGGTACAACCTAAGATGTGCATAATAGCAAGGTGTGATTTCTGAAAAATGAATGTAAAATGAATAGTAAAATACAGGAAATAATAGTTGAATTAACTTACTGACAGTATATTTAATTATACAATTCAGGCCTTCATGAGATAATGAGCTGTCAAACATTTTAAATATATATCAGCTATCTATACCCTGCCATCTATACCATTAACATACTATGTAAATTTTCTGACAGTCTATGGAGGTTAGATGACCACTGTAAGTTCAGGTGTTTCAGCTATGTGTGATATCCCCTCTGATCCATAAACCTGCCCCTATAAAAACTGTGAGTGGCTTTAGGGGGCAGTTAAAGTAAGCACTGGCTGGTTCACTACTTTGTCTCCTGTTGCTCTGCAGTAACTTTAAACCTGCTAATAAGCATCGCTTTTCTTTCTCCGCCGTCCTGGAGTCACCCCACTATGATACCTGCTGTCCTGAGAGACATCAAAGCCTTACAGTGCCCTGTGGGTAGGACCCAGTAGCTTCTGTAGAGTATAAGGAGGGACTTTTGCATGTAAAATTAAAACCATTATTAAGTAGCATCAGCTCTAAGCAATATTTCAGCTACAACATGAAGAAACGGAAAGAACGGGTTTTTGTTTTGTCTTTATTTATCTGTTTGAGTACATGACACAGTATACCATGTGTCACCTCAGTCTTTCAGAACAAGCACACAACACAGAGGCCAGTTGTAGTTCATTACCATGTATTCTTGCCGAAAGAAGCTAACCTATTGTGACATTATCTAGATTTTTCAGTACTACTTAGATTAAATTAGCTGGTACAATTTCAATAAAATTTTATAGGACATGTTTAAAAGATGATTTACTGCTTTCGGCAGACTGAAAGCAAACAAACGGAAAGTGCATGTTAAACTTAAAGTGAAAGTCTATATCAATCTCACTGACATTTCTGGATGCAAAAAATGTTGGTCATCGGCATCACAAGCAAACAGCCAGTCCATGTAGGTTTATACTGGTTAGTGCTGATTTGGTTCATGGGATGTCCATAAACTCCTTCTGATTTAATAAATCGAGATATAGGCAGTGAGAATGAGAGGTTCTTTATGGATAGAAGAAGCACAGATCCTTTAGAAAGTGTACTTTTGGTCTAATCTAATGGGGTTTGAAAAAGCTGTAAAGACAACTAATCCTTTATTCACAATAGCGGATGTGCATGAGAGTGTGTTTGCTTTAGTGCACCCAGGTGAAGGACAGACTCTTATGGTCTAATCTGGTTTACTAAACTGAAGGGTTAGGCACTTTTACAGAGGTTCCCTACAGACAGAGAGCTATGAAGTATAAAATCCAGTGCCCTCCACCGAACAGCAGAACTCCTAAAGAGCTTTGCTCTCCTGTTGTAATCAAACTCCCGCTGATGTCCTTCCCTAACAGAGGACTAACATGAAAAACCTGCCATCCTTCTTTTACAAGGCCGCATAATGTTTTATCGATCCTGCAGTGGAGCCTGCACACAAATGCTACCGAGGGCGATGTGATAACGAGGGCTCCCACTATATGCGGTGCTTTCGTTCTCTTTGAAGTGTCCAGACATGTTGAGCTGTTTTCTAGCCACCCTATATGCCCCCAATCTCTCACCTTCCCCTCCCACACCATAGGCTTTTGTGTTAACAGTATAAAAAGAAGCTGGTTTGGTTTAACCTTCCGGTCATTAACCGGGTCTGTCTTCCTCACCTGCATCTGTACGAAACCCCCTCCATGGGGTCTGGAGTGTGAAATTTGTCACTTTCCTGGAAATATTACTCATTGATCGGCCGCAATGTCCTTCATAATGTAAACATTCTGCATGATATGCGTTCATAAGGCCCTTAAACACACACACAGAGATGCCATTACATGACTAATATTAATATCATACACAGTGATTTGTTAATATATATATATTTACTGTCAATGAATTGAGATGCATTTTAATTGGTATGTATATTAAATATATAAAAAAAAGCTAATGAAAACCAAAATTAAGAAAATGAACATATAAAATGCATATTGATTGTTTTTATTTTATTGTGCACAAGCTTATCTGTGGTCTTCTGCCAAAAGGACTTGTGGTTATATTTTTCCAATGTTAATTAGTTTTTTTTAAATTTCTTAATCTCCGTAAACATGCATGTCAACTGTGATTCGAGAAACCTGTCTTCAGATTTATTCAGTAGCTCTCTCTGCATTTATTGTCTGATTGATTGAGTCTTTTGAGAGACTTAATTGTAATCATTTCATGTGTCGCTCCCCATAGCATTTTAAACAAAACTTTAAAAATGTAACAGTTGGTCCTTTTTCTCTTTTTTCTGTTTGTTTGAGCCTGTTGTCTCTTTCCTCAGACTCAGAAGGGATGTGGTCGTTCAGTCAGGATCTCACAGCCATTCTAGTGAAGCAGGAGCCCAGCCTGATGTCAGAAAACTGCCCTGATACATCGCCCCCTCTGGCCAACACCAGCACCTGCTCACAACCCCTCACTCTTGCCCCTCCGCCACAGAGAAACCACACAGGGGAGAAGGTAAAAATGGCCAGTCATGCAACTAATCTTAGACTGAAATATGTTTTCTTAGTCAGTTAGGTGTTATTATAGATATCAGCAGATGCAAGCGAGCTAATAATGGTGAACCTTACACACCTTACACACCAAAGGGACCATTGTATTAGTATGACTATGAAAAACATGCACACACACGTGCTTCATGTGCTGTTTTGCTCAGCTGGCAGCTTGCTCCACTTCTCTGCCCAGTGAACATGTTCGCAGTATGAGTTCGCGAGTGTGAGGAGTTGAACTTACTGAGGCATGAGAATCGGCTCCAGCAGCATCATTGTTGAGCTGAGAGTAGATTAGTTCTTTGCGGCTCTGAGGCCTCTCGAATCTGGCACCGGACTCTCTGAGCATCAGATCTGAGCATCAGAGCCATGGAACTGTTTGCTTCTCCCTGACTTGACACAAACTCAGGCCAGACTTTCCGCCAGCTCCCATAAACTCTGCCCTCTCCTGGGAGCCGGATTGTGCTGTGTAAAGATACCTGTCAACAAAATAAGCAAACACACAGAACAAGGTTTGAACATTTTTGCTGGAAGTTAACAAGTGAGAAGCGCTGTCAAGAATAACTTGGCTAAATGAAATAATATTCAGGATAGAGGGTTATATAAGCACATGTCTTTTTATTTAAGAAGGGGAGCAAGACACGCACATGGTGCAAAGCTGTTCTTCTGTCAGAGTGCAGCTGTACTGGAGAGCGTCCTCATGAAGACACTGTGACCGTGTGCCACAGGAAGAGCAGCTCTCACCAGATAAACACAAACCATAAATAACATGGCGTTAAGACAAGGAGCACTATAATAACTATAATTCATGATCTGCATATATTGCATAATCTTCAGGCAGCGCTTTGGAACCTTTGAGGCCACCTTGGAATGTTGAATTAGTCCAACTTATTGGTCCAACTAAAACAGAATATGACCTGATTTTGCTGTAGTTTAATTTTAATGAAGCTTGACTAGATGAAGAAAAAGGGAGGAAGGCTATTTGAAATATGTTTTTGTAGACACCTTTGAAAGATTCTATTTTGTGTATTTACAGTTTATTTGAATTTGTGTTATTTTATAAATCAGCTCCTGTCCTCGGGTTTGAGGATGACAGGCGGTGTAGTTTTAGAAATTTTACAGAGGCCCAGTATGAAGCGACAAGTCACTGTGCATTTCACATATCTGTACTGGAGGTGCTACATTGGACTATAAAAATGTTTTATATTGTTAGAATGTGTGTGAGTATGAATGCAAACCAGACATACTACATCCCAAAATTGTCAGTCATTGCCATTTGGAGCTTATCTTTTGTGACGTCTTGTGATTTGCACTTTCAAATCCATATAGAAGCAGTAGCCTAGTATGCACTCTGTTCCTGCTTTTTTTTTATTATTAATTTTATGAATTTGTACATACTACTCTTTTTACATACTGCTCTTAGCCTAGTATTTATAATACATATTTGGAC
>JAUMHI010000043.1:14037702-14087403 GCA_032359435.1 Enteromius unitaeniatus
ATTTTTTAATGATTGAGTCATTGAATCATTAACTCAACTGATTCAATAAAGGTTAAGGTTTTTATCCAGCTTTGTATCGTTATAATGTTGGTAGTGTATGTAAATAAACATTCTTTATTCTTGCTCAGTGTTACCTGTACCCAGAGATCCCATATATTTGTCAGCAAAATTTGCATTTTGCACAATCTTGCAGACTTTTGCTGACAAATAAACAGGGTTATCTGGATGCGGGTAACAATACATTTTGAATGGTGCTGTTGTGTCTAAATTCTATGTTTTTCTATTTCAACTTGCATTATCACAGTTGAACTGTTGTACTAAATATCATATTAACAGCACTCTTGTTTGTTTGATTCTGTGTAGTGGTCAGTTTCTAAATACACAAATAAATGCTTTCATAATATAGAAACTCTGAACATGGCAGTAAAGGGTCATAGCTTTGCAAGTTATAATATAGCCTGACAACATTCTAGCTAATAGCACACCTCTGAATTTTACAGAACAGTATTTTAGTCTCTTTGTACAAAGGCCTTTACCAGCTCAAGTTGGTGGAGAAAACTGTCCGCTGACCCAGAAAATAATAAGAAGGAAAATGAATGGTACAACAGCCCCTCTGATCTGAGGCTCATGTCACCTCACTTTGTGCATGATGGTTGGTCGATGGCCAGACTGTGTGTGGTTAGCAAGCGGGTAGCCTTTGCTCTGTCAGTGTAAACAGTTTGAGTCTGCCTTCAGCTGTGTTTACTGTCTCAGACATCCAGCATGGAGCACATTTAGTCCAGTACCCTAACAGTTGAGTACCATCAGAAATCATCAAATACTACAGACCACTGCAGTCAGATATCTTCAGATAAAGCTGAATGATGTCTCTGTGCCACATATTGCTGTAATGTGAATTGAGAAAACACAGACAAGATGCTTCTTTCACAGATACTTGTGAATAAGCATCTGTTGCATATTGTAATGAATGAGAATTTAATTTTACTTCCGTTTCATGCTGTATTTTTTGAGTGAAACAAAAGAAATGTTGGGTGAGCCCTGACTTTATCAGCAGAACCGGAAAGTAATTTTAGTAATAAGAAAATTTTGATTGAATATTAATATATAAGGTAGCATAAAGACCAGCAACGTGAATTCACATTGATTGTTTTGCTCTTTGTTTTTGTTGTTAGAGTTCCAAAGGCCTGAGCTCAAACTCCGTTCCTGCAATCAAAGCAGAGCCCAGAGAGGTGAACCAGTTCCTCAGTGTGCCCTCAGGTGGGTGTAAAATCTCTCTTCATTCCTGCTCCTAAACAGCATGGTCTTTGAAATGAAACAGTCTGACCAAGTGAGTCCTGTTGGTTTAGTTAACAACTAGTGACAGTGGTATCCCAGCAACCTATGCTGGCCCAGCACTGAACGCACAGAAATTGTAGCCTTTTTGACCATGACTGTCCTCCAAATACAATGTTTGAAAGTAGCTTGCTACTTGAGATACACAACAACAAGCTAATGTACTCAACATACAGCACTTAGTTGCCACATATTGCCCGAGTAGTTCTTCCAAACTAGTTTAAAGATAGCAAAACTAAGCAAATTAGCCCTCTTTTATTCTGCTCCCTCGCTCTACGGTCAGTTCAGGGTTATAAATACTCTAATAGTGTGTTCCTTTTCCAGAGGAAATGAGGCTTAGTGTGAGTGTTTCTTTATTTAACTTTTGCATGTGTTTGACAATCTCTCAGATCTCAACTTTAGCCTTTTCTGAATGGCCCATTGATGAAAACCAAGTCTGATTTAACCTCCGAGCATTTTAGTCCATTGTATAGAGTTAATTGTTTGCATATTGTTTTCAGTTGTATTTTTGAAAGTATAATATTTTGAAACATTAAAAAAAAATTTTGATTTTTTTTTTTTGAATTTGAGTTTTGATGTATTTTAAATTGTAATTTTTTGTTGTTGTTGTTGTGATAGAAAACTGAATTTTCAGCATCATTACTCCAGTCTTTGGTCTCACATGACCCTTCAACAATGCTTATTTTGGTGCTTAAATAACATTTCCTGTCATTATGTTAAAAACAGCTAAGATGCTTAATGTTTAGGTAATCCACAACACATTTACAGGAATCTTTGATGAATAGTGCAAATACTTTTGAACGTTAAAGTAACTGGATGGTCATTATATTGATAAGTTAAATCTCTTATTTTAATATACACTCTGCTGGTATATATCACAGTTTTTAGTGTTTGATGCTGGTTTTAGACAATTTTTAGGATATGAGCTCAAAATACTTAGATTACTGGTTTAAGTTAAGTCTTGCCCTAGCACTGTAGTGCTGCTGAAATAAGACAAATAACCTTACGTTTCTCCAGTGTGACTGTCC
The DNA here is from genome assembly GCA_032359435.1 of Enteromius unitaeniatus. NCBI lineage: Eukaryota > Metazoa > Chordata > Actinopteri > Cypriniformes > Cyprinidae > Enteromius > Enteromius unitaeniatus. Next base: position 14,040,063 of record JAUMHI010000043.1, read on the forward strand.
TCTCAGTATATACCACACATTATTTTGGATAAAAATCTGCTAATGGCAAGCGACCTACAGTATAGCACCTGCAGATGTTGTGTGTGTGCCGTATGACATCCTTTCATTCTGCTCATCCAGAAACAACAGCATTAAACCAGTTCTGTGTATAAAATGGAACATGGCCAGACCAAACACATGATGGTCCAACACTGACCACACTTAGAAGCATTGTTCATGCATGTGCTGTGTGCGAAATGCCTAAGAGCTTCCAGCGGATTAGGCTTTATTGGCTTTTCCTGATGACAGGTGAATTTCATTTTCACACTTTGGCCTGGCTCTGCTCAAAAACCCATTTTAACTCTGCTTTAATGGGTCGCTGTGTTTGTGTAGCATATGTTCAAACCTGATCATTAAGATTTGAATGTCACCAATAAGCGAGTCACAGGTGTTTCAAGCATGTTTCGTATCTTTGTTTTCCCAACAGATGAGCACCTGCGGTTGCCGCCCACTCCTCCCAGCAGCCACGGCAGCGACAGTGACGGATCCCAGAGCCCACATTCACTGCCACCATTAAGCCCTGGCCACCTGCAGAGCCCACATTCACTGCCTCCGTCCAGCCCTGCCCGGCTACAGGCCCGAACCTCCACAGCCATCTCCTCGTCCCCTCTCCTCACCGCCCCGCATGTGAGTCAAACATTCATTACAGTATATACAGTCCGAATGGAAATCCATACGTATTGAACACATATAAAGAGGGTGAAAAACGTTGATTTGTGTTGTAATGCAGAAGCTGCAGGGAACATCAGGCCCTTTGATGCTGACAGAGGAAGAGAAGAGGACTTTGATCGCTGAGGGATATCCTGTCCCCAACAAACTACCGCTCACCAAAACCGAGGAGAAAGCCCTCAAACGGGTGCGCAGGAAAATCAAAAACAAGGTATTACTTATGATAACATACTATTAATATTGAGTAAGCTCAGTTAGAATCCTTCTCTTATATGATATTGGTGCATATACTGTACATATATATAGACAAAATACTTCAAATGCTAAAGTAGATGCATTTTTGTTTCTTAGATCTCTGCACAGGAAAGCCGCAGGAAGAAGAAGGAGTACGTGGAGTGTTTGGAGAAAAAGTAATTGCCTCCTCTATTCTGCTCCTTTGTTCTCTACCTCTTCTACTTCCTCTCTCCCTTTCTGATGGCTTCTTCTTTTCTCTCCTGCTCTTATTTTCTCATCCCCCCCACCTCTTGCATTGTTTGTCTAGCATCCACTGTCCTCTATGTATTCTTGGTGCCTTCATCCTTCTCTTCGTTGACCTCCTCTCCTTTAATCCTCTCTTCTCTCTCACTCCTCGCAAAATACTCTATATCCTGCTTGCTATTTTATGGCTTTTGTTGTGTGAATGCGGCCAATGGCTACGGTCCATGCACTCATTGGGGTGTGTGTGCGTTTGCATGAGTCATTTTCCCATTTATGCTGCTGTTAGGCTCTCAGGGTTTGGATAATGTGCTGGAGAGACTGGACTCACACTGGACAGACACGCACTGTTTTTTCCACCATGCTTTAGCCAGTCAAGCCGACAGGGTTATTTATGGTTATATGTATGGAAGCGATTTATTTATGTGTTTCCATCTGTCACTGATACCATGTGCAGTAACACATTTTCTCTCTCTACCTCAGAGTTGAGAACTACACTTCAGAGAACAATGAACTGTGGAAAAAAGTAGAGACTCTGGAGAACGCCAACAGGTGAGATACCATATGTGGGTGTTTGTGTTTAATCAGAGTGAATACTTTATAGGTGGATTTTAATAAATGTAATTGTAACCGTCCTTGCGGTAAGCGTACGCTTCATAGTCAGCAGGTGTTGCTAAGTCGGACCAGATGCACGCAGGTCTTAACCTCCTCTTCCGATCATATAGAGCAGCACCTTTTCATTCTCTCCTGGGTGGCCTAGTTAGAACATAGGCGCTGCCGACAGGGTGCTTGTCTGTTCCTACTGTTTAGAGAGACAGAAAGAGAGAGCACCATGGGGGATTGTGTGTTATCAAAGTCAGCTCTTTTTCTGTGGATTAACTGTAAAACCTTATTGAAGAGAACGGCTTTAAAGGGGTAGTTCACCCGAAATGAAAATTCAGTCATCTTCTTATCATTTAATTCTCATCATGTCGTTCCAAACCTGTATGAGTTTCTCTTTTTAGTTGAATAAAATAAGTTATTTTAAGGAATGGAGCAGTGGTGTTTTGGAGTATGCCATATAGTATGCTATTTTTGGAACAAGCCAGGTCTGGAAATGTTTAGAATTTGCATATTTGGGGTTTTCTGTTAAAAACAAAAAAGGATACTTTCATTTGAAAGAATGTTTAAAGAAATGTAGAAATTAGAGTGCAAAGCAGAAAGTGATATTAAAGACATATGTAATGTTACAAAATATTTATAGGCCCATTACAAATAAGAGATGTTTTTTAAATCTTAAAGTATTACAGTAATACTTCACAGTATAATTCGTCACGTGTTACTGCTACTGTATTTATGATCAAATGTAAGCAGCTTTGGCGAGCATAATAAAGCGTCTTTCCAAAACATAAAAAGAAATCTTACTGACTTTGAACTTTTGCGTTGTTTATATTTCACCATTATTTCAGGTTTCGAAGCTTTATTGTTGCACGCTACTGTCATCAGTGCTTTTAGTATGTAGGTAAGAGTGACATAAGTATGTGTGCAAGTATATAGTAATGCTTTTTATAGAGGACTGGTACAGGCCCCTTATTAACAACACACTTAAAGTAGCACGCAGCACGGTGCCGGCCTGCCCCTCATTACAGGATAAAGAGACTGTGTGTGTTGGCGCTCTGCCGATTCTTATTAGGATAGAGCCTTCTAGAGTTATCTAAGAGAATTCAAAGAGACAGCAGGGGGGAGCTTGTGTTTGTGTGTTAGTGGGTGGGTTGCATATTAATCTGAAGAAAACCACTGTTTATACAATCAAATTGAGATGATTATTGCTAGGTAAGTAGGGCGGTCTGAGCCCCTCTCCATGCTGAAAACATACTGTCTAGAGAGCTAGACTAGTCTACAGCACTCATTATGAGTGATTCTGTATGTGTATGTTTAGGTGAAAACTAATATACAGGTTGGATTTGGGGTGACCTAGTCAAGTGGAAAAGCACTTAACTCCAGGGGTCCAGAGGGTCTGTCTCTGTTATAAGTGTACTGTATGTTGCTTTGGATAAAAGAGTCTGCTAAATGATGAAATAGCAAAGTAGCATTTTTTGTTTTGTTTTCCAACATGTTGCAATGGCGCTCTCTGGTGGTGGTGGTGGTGGTGGTGGTGTTCCTCATTACTGCATGTGATGTAGCTTCTTAGTTACTCCATTAGAGGGAGCTCAGTGTGGTTTTGTGTTATAACTGAATCATTTCTTTTGAGAAAGTCTGCTGTTGAGAAAACATGCACTAGCACAGCGTCACAGGTTACTGTTTATGTGCTGCATACTGTGGGGAATATAAATGTTTATCAATTCAGCTGTTGTCTTTCAAACAGTTATTATACATTTTTTGTGTCTTTTATGCATGATTATGATCATAAAATCAGTCGAGAATGAGAAACGTGTGGGACCAGGTTAAACACATATCCTCACACAGTCTACTGTACTTGTGTAATGCACATTTTTATACTACAGTAGGTCATCCAAGTATTCTATACATAGCCTACTACATACAAAAACAATAGCATGTGTAGAATGGTATCATAGGTTTAGTGGCTGTACGGGTTGCAGATGTGTTTGACTTTAGGCCACATTAATAAGTGTGTGAGAGTGTGAAAGAGGAAGCACATGTTTGATTGGCTGCTGAAAAACGACATAATTGAAGGGGAAATAAATTAACACCCACTGCACGCATACAGCAGCGTTGAGGAGGAGGTGGAGAGCGAGAGACTGTGTGAGTGGTGTGAAGGGGAGTTCAGTTTATGTAACACCGTGGCGAGTAAGGACTGTATTATCCTCATATGCTCTCTGAGCTTAAGAATAAGAAGATCCTGCTGTTACAAAACGGCTCAGAGAAGAACACACATAGCCTGCAGACAAATATGTTGCCTACAGCCTGATCTAATGAATTTACTAACCAGGCTTCTTTTTTGATGTGTTTTCTCTATCATCTTTAGGTCTCTACTACAGCAGCTACAAAGACTTCAGGCTTTAGTGAGTGGAAAAGTGCCTCGGTCCTGCAAAATCGCCTCCACGCAGACCGGAACCTGTCTTATGGTATATATATATATATATACACATATAGCGTACAAACACATGCATGTATTTCAACCTGCTCATATTCACACACACACTTTCTTAGTGTTTCTTTCTAACAAACCAGAGCTTTGAAGGAATAGCTCATCCAAAATTAAAAGAGTGCTCAATATGTACTTCAGGTCATCCAAGGTGTAAACAAGTTTGTTTCTTCACTAGAACAGACTTAAAGAAATGTAGCAATACATCACTGGCTCGGCAACTAATCTGCTGCAGTGAGTGGGTGCAATAAGAATTATAGTTAGGGATGCACCGATCCGGATCGACCAATATGTTTGCGCGTTTTGTCGGTCCATCCCTAATTATAATCCAAACACATGATAAAAGCTTAAGAATAATACACAACATGACGCCAGTCCATCAATTAACATTTTGTGAAGAGTTGCACTTTGCAAGAAACAAATCATTATTAAAAAGTTCTTAACTGAAGCTAAACTATGAGTCCTCTATCTAAAATATAGAAATATGCACAGTCCAAAGTCCAAAACTCTCAGAAACCAATATGTTAGTGGATTCTAATGTTAGAGGACAACAAGTTAATTATTTTTCATTAGGAGGCCTTATTATGGATTGCTATGTTTTGCTAAGCTTTTTTTTTTTTTTACAGAAGACACATTTTAAAGTTACACCTTAATAATGGATTTGTTTCTTAAAAACATGCAGCTTTTCTCTTCACAAGATGTTAATGGATGGATTTAAGGATTATTGCAATGTTTTTATCAGCTGTTTTGACAGCACCCATTCACTGCGCAGAGGATCCACTGTTGAGCAAGTGATTTCATTTTAAATGAGTATATTTAAATCTTTGGTTGAACTATTCCTCTAATGAAACATCTCGTCTGTTTAGTTTAGTGCTTTGATCCTATGCATGTAAAGGCAGGTCAGTGCTGCTCTGAGAGCTGTATTGCAAGTTGATTACAGTGGGGCGGTGTGCTCACCGTGTGTGTGGTTCCTCCTCCTGGCCAGGTGGTGGCGCTGTGTTTTGTGTTGGTGCTGGGCTCGCTGGCTCCCTGCCTGCCTGAGCTCTCCCTCTACTCTTCCTCCTTATCCTCATCATCCTCACACACGGTGAAGTCCGCACCGCTGCCCTCAGGTGACCTCTACACCACCAGCCAGGGTATGTTTCATCCCTGTGTACATTGCATGCCATAACTCCAATTCTCTGCACAAGCGCAAAGAAGCATTTATTTGTAGGTCGTCCGGCTTTCAGACACATTGAATTATCCAGGCAGCTAATAGCTGTGTGTCTTTGACAGCACTTATTTCGCTTCCCCCACGAGAGACTGAAAGAGAGAGACGTCTCTCTTCTAAAGGTTATTAATGGAGCTCCTGGGCTGACAGTGCCCATTCTCACCCTCAAATTACTGTCAGACATCCCAGAGAGTTTTAGATTGAAATCATTACTTCCCTTTGAGCAGATTTTACAATCCTCTTTCAACTTTACAACACACACCAAGTCTCATCTCTTTCGGATCTATCAAAGCTGCACTTGAAAGGGGCTTCAAATGCCTCATCCATTTTCACAAGGGCCCTACAGACTCGGCCCGTGGATGATGGCAGCGGGGTTGCTGTAGAAACCGAAAATGCATGTTGTTTCGCCTAAGAGAGTAGCCCACTCCAAATCTTGCTCTTTCTTTCTCCCACTCTCTGTAAATCCACAAAACGCTTCTCTTCACTCTACAGTTCTCATGAAAGTCAGAATAAGCATAGTGTATCATGCAGCACATGTCATATAAGTAACGCTGGTCTCTGTGTGTGTAGTCCGCTCCCGCAGCCTGCTCTTCTATGACGAGGGTGCCCCAGTGGAGGACGGCCACAGGGGCGTGCTGAGTGTGGAGAGGATGGAGGGGGTGCCGCGACATGTACAGGACCTGAAAGATAGCCACGAGCAGGATCATACTGCTCTTGTGAGCAGGTACTTGAGCCAGGCCCAACCAGAGCCTGCAAGCTACAGCAACACATCCGCGGCCCCACTCCGTCCCCCTGAACCACACTACCACTCGAGGTGAGACACACTTTGACAGTACTTTTAATCCATTCAGGGTTAGTTTGTGTCACCTTCATTTTTAAAGATGCACTGATATTAAAAATCTGGCTTTATACAATTTTGTCTTTATACATTACAAATAGACACATGAAAACTAAAATCAGTGGTTTGCTGGATGCTGTCAAAGAATTTACTGTATAAAATTTATTAATTTTGAGATTTGCCAAATATTATATTAAAGTGTTGTTTAATATCTAGTGTTTTTAAAGATCAACCTAACATGTTAGATAATGAGGAAAGGGGTTTTGTTTTGTTTTTTGTACAGGTAACGTTCAATGATGAATATGTAATACTGACTGATAACTGATATGGTAGTCTCAAGTCAAGTCTCAAGTCTCATTTATTTATATAGCCCTTTACGCTACTGCGTAGGCCAAAGGACTGAACATCCAAGAGAAATTAAAATAAAATAAAATACATGACATACAATGACAAAGTCAAGAATTAAAAGCAACAGAATAAAGATACATTTTGACACAAGATTTAAAAATCTTAACTGAGGATATGTTTATGCAAAAATATGTTTAATTGTTCAAAACTGAAGAAAAAAAAATTCTAAATATGGATATATTTTTAACGGTTGCAAATTTATTTTAGCTACATATAATAACCGTTAGATATAGCAACCACTTACCTTAAAAAGTGTAGTAAATTAAATTCTTTTTTCAGTGTAGTTTAAAAAAATATATACATAAAAATAATGCTTCTTTGGAACTTTCAGCTCACTGTTTTTAACACTGATAATAAGACATACTTCTTGAGCACCAAATCATAAAAATTATTTCTGAAGGGTCATATGCTTTGCCATCACAGTCATAAACTGGATTATATATTATATAAATATATATTAAAATACAAAGCAGTTATTTTAAAATGTAATGACAGTGTTACAGTTTGATTCCATTTTTGATCACATAAATTCAGTCTCGATGAGCATGAGTGACTTTTTTATAAATAATAATAGTCCCTGTTTTTTGTCAGAAAGCGGGACCCTGAGGGAGGAGCTGAATATTTCTAACCCCTCTGGGTGGAGCTGCCTCATCACACAGGCCTCCACTGACGTCCGATGATCCTGCACTACTCGGCCCTCGACCCTGACCGTTACAGACCCTGAGTCTCCTGACCACACCCTAAAAAACCAACAAGCCTCATGACCACCATCCAACTCACTTGACACGCATTCAAATGACATTCAACCCCAGAACTGTGAGAAGAGAAATGGGTCCATCCATACACTGAAACTCCCCTTTACCAGCAAGCACTGAGTTTAAGGACTAAGAGAGAGAAGAGAGGATGTGGGTGGTTGTAGATGCTGCTCTGTTTTAGATGGATGTGAGCCTGCAGCTCTAAATTCACTAAACACTTCACACACAGGGTGTGGGAGGGAAAGTTCATGAGTGTTCGCTTTGATTTTCTTAAAATGCCATGAGACTGTCCATTTACTACATATCCCAACTTAAACCCCAAAGAACTTTTTTTTCTTCTTATGACGTTTCTTTAAATCTCTGCATGTTTTCCAGCAGGTGTAATCACAGGTGCCTGACGTACTTTGCGGTTTTGCAAAGCTTGCTTTGACAGGATTTTCTTCCTCTGCCTTCTTGGCTAGTTTCTCCCTGATAAGTTTAAGCTGGATTGCACTTGTTTTGCACTAGGAAAACTAATTGATTTAAGTGCCTTCACATTCTTTTTCATGTAGTCATATTTAAAATGCTCCTAATGCATAGTTCCCTCTTAAACCTCTTTTACTCTGCTTCCTTTTATTAATGCGTTTTATTTTTGTTTTCTACTTTTAAAAGGCAGAGGCTTTTGTACTGAATTACAAATTTTATTCATAATATATTCTAGTATTTGCAGCATCCAAAAAAGAGCATATTTATTTTATGCACAAAAAAATTATGAAAGTTATTGTTTTTTTTTGTTTTATGAAAGATGATGTAAAGTTTACATGATCTTGTTGTCATAACTGTTAAACAGTTTTTTTTCTGCTATCTTTATTTCTGTGTAAAGAAAGTTTTGTATATATAGAAAAAAATGAACAGGGACAATCAAATCCTGTGTGTGTTTAACCATGTTCAATCTCTGCACAATCCACACAAATCTATTAAAAACATTGGCCAAAATGCATATAAAGTGAAAACAACTAAAACAGTTATTCCCATTAAGAAAAGTCAACCTCTTAAAAAATGTATGTTATTTAAACATTTTCTGATAATGGAATGCATATTTTTATTGTTAGTCTAGACTGTCTATATTCTGTTCATGAGCAAAATGTTTGACCACTGTAAAATTCACCACAAATATCTGGGACTTGATAGTGCAGATGTGTAAATATGCTTTACAAAAGTCTTTTTCTTAACAGGAGAGAAACTTTTGTTATGTCACTGTTCAGAAATTATTTGCTAATCATCTTTTGGTTTTGATTTTAATTTTTTTTTTTTCACTATTTTTTTATGATGTCCTCTAATGCTACAGCCACAATACTATTTTTTATTGTACAGCTAGAGATAACCACTGATAGACATATTTTAATGCATTTTTCCACTCTAATTAAATTATAGTAATGAAAGTGGTTGTCAAAAGTAATCTTTCACTGTCAGTTTTTATAAATTACTCTGTGGTGTATATGTGCCATAACACAATGACAAACTGTAGATAATGTCCCATTATCAGTGTAAAACTGAGTACACCATAGTTTTTAAGAGCCATAAGTTTAGTGACAGAGCAGTTCTCATCGCTGCCTCAGTTTCACCCATCGATATGTATTTCTGTAGTGTAATAATTATAATGAACTGGAAAAACATTTTGTTGATTTGTGTATTTTTAAGACGATAAATGGAAACTTTATGACTTCATTGCACATAATGTTGACAGAAAATTAGTCTTGAACCTGGAACTCCAGAATATCTGAGCGTTCTAGAATTGAACCTAATGCTCAGTCTGACGATGGAGTTTATGCTTGTAAATGTAATTGTTGCTGGTATTTCCTGTATCTCTGCCCTTTTTGCCCTTTGTACATATGACTGATGATAAATGTTGGTTGTAAATATGGAGGACGTATTTTTATATTTCCAATGCATTTTGGTAATCATGCGGCTTGGGTTGATTTGTATCCTTGTATGGATCTGGCTATGTATGTATCTATGCTCCGAACTTCTTGCTTTTTCTGTCTTATCTAAAGTAGAGTTAGAATGAAGCAAAATACAAAATTTGCAGATGCAACAATGTCTCCTGTCTTATTTTATATTTTAGACTTTACATTAGGCATCTTTATGGATAATTTGAATTATTTTTATCACTATTATTATTAGATTCAGATTCTGTATTGTCCTCAGAAGATTTTTTTTTTCACAGACCGAGTACACATTATTTTTCATTTAAGGTTGGGTGTGTAGTTTCAAATGATGACCACCAGGTGTCAGGCCTGACGTCTGTTCCGTGCCATGTACATTAGTGCAGTATATTAGTTTTTTCTTGTTTCACAGGGCTGTGACAATATGACTAGACATATCTTATTTTTCATATAGTTGCAATATATCATTTTAATATATTAAAAAGTAATATCTGTGACATTTTGCTGGCACACGACACTAAAAACAAACATTATCACATACTATGCTACTGCTCAGCTTGACTGCGTGTGGACAAACAAGACTGAACAAATAAGATTTCAAACTGGTACATCAGGTTTAAAATGCATTCGGTAAAAACTGTAAGGTGCCTTTAAATGACTACGTAGCTTACTAGGAATAGGTCTGCTGCTTAGATGCTTGTAAAGGTCAAACGGAAACGTCCCAATAGTTGAAAATGTGAGAGAAAACACTTTATTATACAAACTGTAACTAAAGTTAGAATGACTGCTGGATGGAGTGTTGCTGTATATAAATGGGATTCATTTAGTGGTCAGAAGCAAGAATATTGATTAATAATATGGGATTAGATACATTTATGTAATGTAATTATTGCAGGTTTGCATCATATTCTGAGTTTATTTTAATTCATTTTGATGAGTTGGAAACACAATATGGTTTCCATATTGAGTTATCCACTTGATAACTTCAAGCCTTATCCAGTAATCTCTAACACAAAACTCTGCAGTATTCATCAATCCTACAGTATTCATTCTGACATCAAATTATTAACAAAAGAAAGCTAAGTTACTCATTTTGTGTGGTTAAGCGTTATGTGTGTTTAAATTGGTCTCCATCTTGTTAACAAGATTTTCCGATAATAGATATGTCTTTACATCATCCCTTTTGTACTATAAAGGTACTTACTGTAAGTCAAGCGCTTCTCACAGAGGTTGTGCTTTAGGCCCAAAGAGAAATAAAGAACCCAAAGAGAGAGCAACCGAGTGAGAGAGAGACGGAGGATAAAGAAATGGAGAGAGGAGGAGGAGGAAAAGAACATGGCTGTGTTCTGCCCACACAAATATCCATGTCTTCCCATACCAGTAAACAGCCTGTGTGTGTGTGTGTGTGAGAGAGAGAGAGAGAGTATGCTTGTGTGCACCAGTTATTGATACTGTTATTGATATTGGTACTCTATTTTTATTTCATGAGAACTATAATAATTTTAAATGGATTACTGCATGAAATCTGACAATAAATACACTGTACTCTGTAAACTTGAAATTTTAAGAGAAATCATGGGTGGGTGGGTGTGTGTAGAGGTATATATTAAGTAGGTATATTGTATAACAGTCTGGTTTCAATATGATCTTTAAGATGTTAATTGAGGAAACTGCAGGTGTAAACTCATTTTCGAGAAGACTTCATCTGTGACTGTAACCCCACAGGCCTGCACTGTGAGTATCATTACATGGTTGTATTTTTGCTCAAACAAGTAATTAATGATTTCGATTCTCAAAGGAGAACGGGATCTTGTGTTGTATTGAGCTTGTTTAAAGACCCTCTGTTTTGTTTAAAAAGTGTTTCTATTAAATTAATAATTTTAAATATTATCACTGCATGTTGCAACAAACTGAACTTTCCATAAAATTCCATCAAGATAAATAAATTAGTAAATAAAAAAATGTAAAACCTCATTCAGTTTTCTCCAGGTTTGCACAAATTGCTTACTCACTGACTTTGTATTTTCAGGTGAAATAGGCTACAAAATTGCAGAAGTAACAGCATGATACAATAGGTGTTAGATCATTAGTGCTTTGAACTTGATGCGAGGCGCAGCTGGGCGGCAAGGGATGTGTGACATAAAAGTTGTGCTCTAACATTTACAGTACATACCCAGAGTGGTGATGCAGTAGAGTTCCTGTAGCCAGAAGGTGGTTGGGTGAGCTAAATATAACTCAATATTTCATTTAGTGACAACATTCTGATGACTCATTTGATTGTCTCATTTCATGGATTCAGATCCACACAAACTGTTATATCATTGGTGGAATATTATGTTCTGGTGATACTGTGATCTGTGTTGCAGTGTGTGCAAAACTAAACTTACATGACCCGACAACACTGTAATATATTTTGTCAGTGAAACCAAAACCATGTCTCATTTTGATTTACTGAACTGATTTTTATATGACAAGAAGTTCACATAGCATACACACCACTCAAATAGAAAACAATGCTCTATTCAAAAAGGCACTCTTCCTTCTTCCACACTAAACACATTGTCAATTAGTTAATAAACGAATAATGTTGACAAGTTTGTTTCTGACACAATATATTGTTGTAATGGTCAAATCATTTGCATTCTCATGTGGTTTGTTTGGAGTACTGTGGTTTCGTGCCAGTCTGAGCCTGTTGTTGGGATTAGAGTCTGTGTGACAAGGCGAGAGAGAGAGCTCTTTCTTGTGATTGGATGATTCCGCGGCCGTGGGCGGGATGTATGAGCAGTCTCCCAGGTGATTGGCTAATACTGAATCGGTAGTGCGTGTGGGCGGGGTCTCGTGACAGCGTCAGCTGTGTGTTTGGAGGGGGTTGTCGTCTGCTCCGCTGGTTCAATTGTAACTGAAGGTGATGGTCAAGTCTGCGATAAACTGCATCGAAACAACAATTTCGTTGCTATTTCACTCGCGCGACTTAAAGAAAAGCACAAATATCTTTTTAACCTCACACCCCAGTGCGACTCTTTGCACCGTTATCTAGTTGTATAAGTTTGATAAATGGCAGAAGCGTCAGTCTGTGGCTCCGCGGACTCTCCGGTCCCGCTCGTGATGCCCCCGAGCCTGGAGGACGTGGTGGAGGAGGAGGACGTGTTCCTTTGTGAAAGCGGAGCAACTTTAAAACAGCCCGAGTGTCCGGGAAACGGCACTGAGCGACTGGCGGCGGGGCTCTCTCCTGAAAACCAGGCAGAGAGCAGCGAGTTCCTTCACCTCACCATCCGGAAACAGGTGTCATACAGGTAAACCTCTCTCACGGTGAACAGCTACAGCTGGGCAAGTCAGGCATTTTCTTTGATTTCAGACTTCAAACCAACTCCTACCTATCTTAAGTGGCCTTTGACCAGGGGCGGTTCAGTTGTAATTGTTGTGTTAGCTCAGTGCAGTCAGAGAGCTAACGCTATTTCACTTGCAGCTCGTTGAATGTTGTCGTTTTCTGAAAAACTGTATGTCGTGATACTACAGGCCAGGGTGATTTTCATTGCTTCCAGCATAAGCTGAAACGACACGTTCTTGTAACCCATTAACTACTAGTCTAATAGTACTAAGGTTAAGCTTTTACACCCCTTTGGGTTGTGTTAATTGTGGGAACTTTTCATAGACTTCTATTACTTTTATACTTAACCAAACGATATTTTTTATCCCCTAATCCTAAACGTTTCCTCCCCATAATGTACCATAAACAAGAACTCTCTCTCTCTCTCTCTCTCACACACACACACACACACACACACACACACTCACACACTCAAACATTTACAGATGCTGTGGTTTGTTTTGACAGGTGGTCTATTAGAAAATAGTGATTAATTATAGTTCATCAGGCCGAACAATAAGGATCTGCTGTCATCAGGGCCAGTTTGTCATGACTGTTAATTGAGTTATTATGGTGTCGGAGGACAGAATCTCTGCACATTATCAGCATCATCATTATTAGCACCGCTTACAGTGTAACTGACCTTGGTCAAATCAGTCATGTGTGTTTTTTTGTTTAAAATGGCATCTGACAATGTGATTATTTACACTGTTATTTTAATTGGGGGTTGTAGTGTTTTGCTTTACGGGTACATGCCATGCCATGTTGGCCAAAAATGTGTGGTGTTAAAAGTTATGTGATTGTTTCTAGTGGACACTTTGCTCTTTTCATGTTTGCTGTGTAATCTTTGTTGACGTACTCTGTTTCATGGGCTAACCAATTGCACTTCTTGTTCCCTTGAATAGTGACTGAACATATTTGTCACTGTAATATAGGACTAACTTATATTGGACATAATATAACTTTTTAGTGGGGTCAAATATTGGTACTGTTTTTCAGTTTTTCTTGTGTAACACTTGCTTTTGTGTTGGATATTGGTCGCAACATCTACTGATAAGGATTATGACCTGTTACTTCTGGGTTCTGCCATTAGTAGTTGTCCCACAAACTGGGTTTTCTCTTTGTCATTTCTGTAGGACAAGGTGAAGTTGTTGTGTTACTGAAAGTATTGACCTTCAGTGCTCTAAAAAAAGAGGAAGTACAGGTTCCTCGGTTTTTCTCAGCCATTGTAAATGGATCTTTGGGAAATAATACCACAGATTTGCTCTCTTGGTTTAATCTCAAATGAAACCAGCAGCAGCTGTGCCGATTATGTAATAATGTCCAGGGTTTTTAAACTATGCAAGAGTTAAGTAATGGAACTGCATATGTGTTTGTGGGTCTGATGGTGGATGGGTTCTTCTTTGCTCTGAGTGTGTTATATAAGGGGATGACGGACACTGAAATCACAGGTGGTTTTGCATTGGTGAAAGTGGAGGGTGTATGCTAATATAAACTAAGGGCCCTACAAAATCTTTTTTTATTTTTACAAAATTCCTTAAATGTTTTCTATTTCTATACAATGCATTATTTTTTTCTCTATTTCAGATTTATTTTTCAGATTCTATACACACACACACACACACACACACACATATATGTGTATATACAGATGCATCTCAAAAATGTTTAATATTGTGATTTTTTTTTTTAATGCAAATTATTGTGAAATTTTCAGAGGTATTTTAGATTCATTACATGTAAAGTAAAAAAAAAATCCACTTTGATGATTTGAGCTGGGCTTAAAAGTCAAAAATCCACTGACCACTGACCAACAGTCCAGTTCTTTTTCTCCTTAGCCCAGCTAAGATGCTTCTGACATTGTGTCTAGTTCAGAAGTGGCTTGGTAGCCCTTTTTCTGAAGACATCTGAGCATGGTGATTCTTGATGTACTCCACTTTTTGTGAAGCTCTTCCAAGTGTTTGAATCAGCTTTGTTTGACAGGATTCTTAAGCTTCCGGTCATCCATTTTGCTAATGCACCTTTTCCTACCCAATTTCTTCCTTCAAGTCAATTTTGTATTTAAAATGCTTTGATACAGCACTCTTTGAACAGCCACCCCTTTTAGTAATTCTCTGATTTACCCTCTTTGTGGAGGGTCTCAGTGATCGTCTTCTGGACCAACGCCAAGTCAGCAGTCTCTCCTTTATTGCAGTTTCATTTAGCTGATTTTATGGTGTAATACAGATTTATTTACAATGGTGGTGGTCAAATGAAGGGGTAAGACATTAACAATTTAATTAATGTTCAAATAGATATTTTAAAAGAAAATAAAACAATTTCTTTTATTTTTGACACTTTAAATTAAAACATAAAATAATTTGTGAAATCTTACTTAAAGTTAACTAAATAATTTAAGTAAAATTGTGTTGTTATTGTTATTTTTATTATTAAAAGTAAATGTATATTTATGTCACAGTTTCTTTAAGTTGCTGTGAAGAACTTTTGAGTTTCTGTGCAGTTGATGCAATGATCGGATAAAATGGTGAAATGCTTGTGAATTGACTCTCGTTGCAGCTCTGGAGGTGAAGTTCATGTCCTCACAGTAGATGCTAAAAGCACCACACTTTGGTATGTTTAGTAGGTGAAACTGTGCAGATGCAGATTTCATATTCTTTTTGCTGTTGAATATTTGCTAGTCAATAGTGAGATCTGAAAAGTAGATTACAGCCCTACATTTGATCCAAAATTCCAAAGTATACAACAATCCGTTGGATTCCGTATGATTCCTCCGAATTATAAGGCTCCACCCTAAAGGGCATGAACAACATCCTACACCAGCAATGGCGGGACAGACAGAGGGAATCAATGACTGGGTTAGAGTGAGAAAGAAAGAGGATCACCATCGAAACAGTCGATAACAGGCGAAAACACAACAGCAACCAATCTGTCCCTGTAGCCTTCCACCTCAGTGCTGTTGTTGTGACCTCAGTAATGTGTTTGGGGCAGTCAGCCGTGCATCATCATCATTCTAGCTCTGATTAGAGTGGGAGTCAATTAGCAGCTAAAAAAGATTGAAATATGTGGATAGCTACCTGTGGGAATATTAACAAAGCAAAAACAATGCAATGCATGACCATCTTTTTGATGTAAATTTCCAGGATGTTATATTGTAGGACTAAAACCATAATATTGATCTGATCTCAGTGTCTCTGCAGTCATGACATGCTTTTTTTCCAGCTTTATATTCTGCTATTTGCATTTAAAGAGCTTTTTATGTATAGGATGGTATGTATATTATCAAGAGGTTTTGTGCTAGACAAATATAGTTTTAGATTATAGACCATTTCAAAGCAGGTAACTGTCTCACCTTTAACTTTAATTCAGGTTCAATCCTTCTGAAAGTCTGAGATTGTGAGAAGTAACACATTTTATCAGTAAGAGATGTATTGTTTTCATATTCCACAAATGCCTCAAAAAATTGTTTTTAACCCACATCAGTGTCGTTTTCGTTGGGAAAAAAAAACTTTATATCTACCCTAGGACTGGTTAAATACAGTAGGTCTTTGAATGCTACATTAGTTTGAACTGAAATGTGTTTCAGCAGCATCTGTACACAACCACCTAGTTTTTATTCAATCAGTTAAAAACTTTACCCCTTTCTAAAATTAAAACTCATCAGACCGTCATTGTTTCACTGCTGGAGCAGATCTAGACAAGAACAGCTCCTAAGTAATTGAGGTTGTTGTAATAATGAACATAGTAGTCGTTTACACTTGACATCTAAGAGGCTGAAGATGCAAAAGATCCCATTTGTTTTTTTGCACTCCAATCTACCTAAACGCGTCTAAAGTATGTTTGCACAAATCATTCGTGATCCAGCTTCAGCTCGAGTAGAAGTACATACTGTATAAGGTTTTATAATGAATCTTTGCAAACTGCCTTTCATAATAATGTGCACAATTAATGCGGCTAAAGTAAGAGAGCAAACATACAACAAAACTCCTTGACCCTTATTCATTTAATATGTGACTATTATATATATATATATATATATATATATATATATATATTTATATATATGTGTGTGTGTCAATTATTTATTTTATATTGAAACTATGGATTAGTCAAAAATCAGCTGGGACTACTTTGCTTTGAACAAAGTATTTGCCTTAGACACCAGTCCCATATCTGAGTATATGTGGTAAGAAAAATTTAGAAATATGTCAGAATTCTGCACTTTATTATCAATACCTTTCCTCTTCTATGTCGTGTTGTTTAAATATGCAAGAACACATTTTGGAGATGCACCGGTCAACTGGCCATAAATGAGAACTGAATGGTTTTTGCTCCAAATATTTATTTTTGTCTCCGTTTTGGACCTGCAAACACACTGCATTGCAATGTCATTTGTGTGAAAATATTACAAAGACTGTAAATGGGCTAGAAACATAAAAAACAAACACCCTTCAGCATTCTGAGTCAGTGCAATTTCATTTGCACATGGTATATATATTGTGACGCATATCTTAGAGAAAAATTATGAACAAGATACAGACCATCATTGCACTGCTGCTGAAACAGTGATTCAGCATAATTTACTGCTTTTCTAAGAGCAGTATTATTTCACTGCTCTGTTTAACAATTTAAAAAATGGTGTTTATTTAGAGAACCACTTTGTGCTTCAAAATGTCTGTGTCAATTAAAATAGAAAGTATCTAGTAATACATCACATTCAAGGGCAAATGTCTGAGAATCCATATCTGCATCATAATGACTGAGTCTGGTTTTATAACAGTAGATTAATTTTTTTAAATGATTTAATTCTCAACTTTACACACTGGTGGTAGTTGAGAGATCCCCTCATATCATTGTAAAGTGCTTTGGGTGTATAGCAATACACAGTAAAGTGTTATATAAATCATTGATTCAGTAGGTCAGTCATACAAATTAGCTTTATTTTTTAGTTTTCTAAGGAAGGAATTCTAATCAGAAATGGTCAATATGTTTAATCAAACAATTTCTGTTAAGTAGATGTTCTAGAACATGAACCCCCAGTTTCACAGACAAGGCTTAAGCTAGTCCCAGACTAAATTGACTGTTTGAGCTGTCTCAAAATGAAAATATCTTGCCCTGACACATCTTAAAACATTTCAGTGTCGTTGTTCTGTGTTAAGATGCACACCTGTAATATTTTCTTATAAGACGTTTTTGTAAAAGTTGCTTAGATATCTAAATATCTAAACCGGGCCGTAGTGTTTCTGCTTTCAAGTCAGGTCAGACAGAGGAAGTTTTTATGTGTTATGTGCTGTGTAGATTTACACAGATGACTAATCCAACACTGGATTATTATCAGAAGAGCACACACACACATAGCTTCACATCACTTAGGGATAGGCGGATAGCCTTAAAATCATTACTGTGAAATATGAAAATGTGCTTCCTTCGAACTGAGATGCAAATGAGGATAATGCATAGCATTTTGAGATGCTGTAAGTGTAAGCAAACTTTACACTAAATAAATTAATAGTTCATTTTAAAGGAAGCATCAGGGATTTATGTGCATGCTTGCTTAAAGAATAGTTATAATAAAATGAAGAGAACTAAAAAAGCCAGTTAACCAAGTTTTGCATATTTATAACATTCAGTTCATGCAAACTATGGATAATTGTATTTTTGTTCACATCATTGTCAGTGTCAAGTGTTGAGACTCATTGTGTTTGACTATTTTAGATTGAGCATTTCAGGGAATTGAATATTTGTCATTATTCATTTTCCTTGTCAAACTGAATGCATCAGTATTAATTCAGATTACAAATATACAGTATGTACACCTGCTTATGCATGCATCTTGGTTCATCATGTTTATTTTTTTAAACTGTTGTAAATAATGTTTTGTGCCCATCACAGCTCTTAGCTCTAATAGCACTTTTTTACAAGATGCAGTAATTTAAGTCTGAGGTATCACCAGAATTTGTCTGTGGAGATTCTGAATTACAGCTAGTGCCTAGTTTACTATAGCAGCAAAAACAGTTGATTTTTAGTCAGTTATTCCTGTGAACTAAAGTCTCTTGGACACAACTCAACCTAACCATTGGCGCTCATTTAAAAAAAATAAAAAATAAATAAAATAGATAGATAGATATGCTATTGGTATTTTATGCATTCTGACTTGCACTGTTAAAGAGTTAATTCTAATGATAATCTGACGTTTCAAATAATAGATGGGTATGTGACAGAGTATTTCTGTGCCAATATACAGTACTTCTTCAGGGTTTGTATAAGTTTCTAAAAGTTTTTTTCCAGTATGGCCCTGGATGATGTCAAACATCGGCAACACTGCGCGTGACTTGCTTGAGAAGGATTTGTCATTTTGTTTTAGACCATAAAATCAATAATGTTACCATAAAAGTGTGTTTTTTTTTCCTGTATTATATGGATGTCAAAGCTTGCAGACGAATGCTAAGCAAAGCTGCACATATTATTTATGAATCTTTAGCTCTGCCTACGGCACACCTTCAGGAGCTTGAATGTTTTTGGAGAGAACCGGTATAGCTGTATCTGTCTTTTATAAATCTGATAAAACTAAAGACTCTTCAGAGATATGAAAGGTGTAGTACTACTCTATAGGTATGAGATTGTTAGAAACTGTATTATGTCCCTTTAAATGAGGGATACTGTGGTGTGCTTGTTCCTGGATGAATAATTGCAATATATTATTGTCTTGATATTGGAGCAGTGTTAGGCACCAGGGATCAAAATCAAGAAAAGAAGAACTGTAGGAGGGCTAACTTATCAAATGGAGCGTCATGCATAAAAAAAATGTGTTATTGTTCTTTTTATTTTTTTAGAGTGGCATGGGACACAATCCAGTATGTCTGTCAGATGGCTCAGACCTTGTTTTTGAGATGTACGTGGAAACTGAGCAGATCTGTCTTTATACAGATGACACACCACTTTTATGAAATCACACATGGCCCATTGAAACAGCCTAATGACATTAAAACCAGCAGGCCTACATGAATTATGAATAATGGGCTTTGTAGTCTACCAGGCCTGATTAAGATGAAGGAGACGGTGATGTGGTTCAAGAAGAGTTACTCATGTCTATATCAGATTTGCCTTTAATGAAGTGGGGGGGAGGGCGATGCTGCTGGCCCTGCATGAACTCTGTTTGCTATGTGTTGCATTGATTTTTCCAAAGCAGTTGTCTGATTTACCAGGGCTGCGTTTTGTATCAAGGGATTAAATTCACATTATTCAATATGTAATCATATTATAAGAAACCTCATGTCCATTCATACAACATATACCCTGTCTAATTTTTGAACTTCACGTCTTTATCTTTGCTAATTAAGAGAGGAAAAATTGGGCCAAATCAAAGATCATAATGGGTCAACTTTGCCCGGCCCCTGTGGGTTCTGGTTTGGGCATCTCTGCATGCAAGTCTTACATCGTTGAGCTACTAAGCTGTTAAAGGTGAATTGTATAACATTCTAAAATATTAATCTGAAGACATAAGTAAGCCATTTGTAAGCACTCCAATCTCTAGATTTGAACTAGTTGATTTGAACTACTAGTTTTTTGGATTAAATGCGGTTGTAAAAGGCTATCGTCTAAATAGAGGAGGAGTGATGACCGCGTTAAGCTGCAAAGTGTACGTGACCTTTGAGACCATGAATCTTCAATCTAAAGATGTTCTCAGAACTTCAGCCACAGTGGGGATTTTTAGTTTCCCAGAAACCAGAACACGCAAGACTGGGACTCATTAAAGCCAGATAATGACCCAGGTTTCTCTGTACTGCTGAGCAGTAAGAGGATCAAAATGGGAAGAAAATCTGTTCTTCTGCAGAATAGGCCACTGCTGCAGTAATGAGATACCCGAAAGGTCAGGTCATAAAGGGGAATGATGCGGTAAAATAAGGATAATGACTGGCAGGAAAGCCTGTTGCTGTAAAAACATTACGGTTCTGGTTAGAGACAAGTACATGTTTTCTATAGTGGAGTACAAATCCTATTTGACAGGCTTTTCATTTTAGGTAATGTGACTGAACCATGTTTCTGTCTCAGTATGTCCTGTTTATCTTTCTTATAGTGAGTGTTCTTTTCCTCTCCTTTCTGTCAGTGCGCTTCTGTGGCCATGAACCATGTAATTACAGACACAGAAATGTCACTTCTCAACTGTGACAGAAAGTGAAAGTTCTGTTCTTTAGGTCATGTTGAGCATGTAGTTTAAGAAAAAGGAAATTCAGACACACCTGGCCAAAACAATAGCCAGCAAAGTTTCATTGTGAGCCCTAGGGCTGGGCGATATATATTTTGCACATCTCGTCAGTAAAGCCGTGATTAGCGGTAAATCTCCATCAGCTGTTTTCAAAAGGAACGCCAGTTTATACACAGCCATAGATCACTGACGAGCTACCCGTTGAGTTTCGTGGGTGATTCAATGGCGCAGCTTCTTGTAGACCTGTGTGTAGACCTATATTTGGTTGAGGAGGTGGTTGAGGAGAGACCCCCCCCCACACATGATTGTAAAATGCTTTGGGTGTATGGCAATACACAGTGAAGCGCTATGTAAATGCATCATTCTTTCATTCAGATGCATCATTCGTTATATTTTGAATGGTAAGCTCAAATGCAAAGTTTTGACTGATTAAGTTCAGCCACTTTAGATTGTAGCCAGATGCCAGTTTACTTATGAAACCAGACACAGTGAGAATGTAGCTCTGCTCAATGTACTCTATATCCAGGTCACACTGTAGTTTTCCCTTTGTGTATGTGTGTCTGTCTTCATTCAGCTGTAAATGCCAAGTCTCATGCAGGGCTAGTGCTGAGCAACACATTAAACATGAGCGATATAATCACAATATCTTTGCTGACAGTATATAATATTGTGAATATCAAGATAATGTTACGTTTATCTTATTCTTATTCTTTTTTCATCTCATGAGTATGGCAGCTGCTATCAAATGCTCCTGCGCTCTCGCGAGTGTCAAAAGTTTCTGATTACAGCATGTTTTTTACAGCATTGTTCATTGTGGCCTATCAAAGACATGTCTATTGAGCTGAATGAGCATATTAACACAATGGCCAGTCACAGTTTTGTTCCACATGTGCTCACTTGTTTACACCTAATCACAAGGTTTTACTGATCAGTTATCTGTCTAATTTGTTAAAATGGCTCCATTGTTCACATAAACGTGTCCTCTAAACAAATGTATAAATCAAATCTTTGATTACAGCACTATATGCAAATTGAGTTCATGTCAGTGAAAGGAACCGATACGAACTGCATTTTTATCATCAGCTAAGCTCAAGATAAAAGACTGCAACTTTAGAGAGCAGCATCAGCACTAGTAAAATAATTGTTTTACTATGTTTAATGAAGATGATAGTATTTACACCTGTTTTTTTACAACCATATGTCTGTCTGATCAGTAGAAATGCATGAAGTGACCAGGAGTAAACAGGACTTTACACCTTTGACCATCAGTCTTTATTTATTTTATTTATTTATTTTTTTTAACTAGCACTGAAATACTGAAATGGTATTATTAAAAGACCAAACGGAGTACTTGTTGAATGCCTTGATTAGAGTACAGCAGCTGATGATATATGGATCACATGTAACAAGAATGTGTAGTGTAGTATGTTTTTGATCTAAATATTAATGGCGTGAAAAAGCCATTAAAGAGATCATTTAAAATCGTAAAGCACTGAGAACACTAGCAAAATAATTCTACTTGCCTCCTATGTACCGTCCGCTTCATAACAGAAGATCGAACCTGAACCATCTTCACAGCATAAGCACGCACGACCCATTTCAAGAACTCGTCGACAGCCTTCAGCAAGTCCTACTCTAGCCATCCACTACACCACCATCACAGACACCCACACCTACACCGGATCCACCCGCCATTGCCACCACTTCTCCATCTCCTGCCATCGTCAGTCCCATGGCTCGACCGGCAGCCCACTCCGGCTCAGCGCTGGAGTGCAAGGGACTCCTGCTGCAGTGCTCTATCACGTTCGCCATGCAACCATCCTTGTATCCTAATGATCAGTCAAAAATTTCTACATTATTTCTTTATTGTCAAGACCTGCGTTGCAGTGGGCGGAAATGCTGTTGGATCAGGCCGGTCCCGCAGTTTCATCACTACA
This sequence comes from Enteromius unitaeniatus, assembly GCA_032359435.1. Taxonomy (NCBI): domain Eukaryota; kingdom Metazoa; phylum Chordata; class Actinopteri; order Cypriniformes; family Cyprinidae; genus Enteromius; species Enteromius unitaeniatus. The sequence continues at coordinate 14,062,973 of JAUMHI010000043.1, forward strand.
GGCATTCGTCATCCAGTATTCCTTTGAAAGGTTGGTTATAGAAAGCCCTCTCGAGTCTGTGTGTACTCTTGAGTGCTATGCCCCCTTTAGAGATGTTTTCTGCCCCAAGAGAGCTGCCCAGCTTACCACCAAATCGACCATGGGATAGATCTGCCATAGATCTGATTCCAGGTGAGCCAGTGCCCAAAGGAAAGATCTATGCTTCGTGTTTTTTCTTCGTGGCGAAAAAAGAATGAAGGCTTGCGGCCCTGCATCGATTAAAGATCACTCAACAAAGCAACCATCTTGTTCCGATATCCCCTTCCCCGCATCCCAGTGGCTCTAGAGATGCTTTGAGGTGCCAACGTGTTTACCAAGCTGGACCTCTGCAGTGCCTACAGTTTGATTTGCATAAGAGAAAATTATGAATAGAAAACCACCTTTGTCACGCCCACTGGGCATTAAAAATATCTTGTCATGCCCTATGGTATTGTTAACACCCCGTCAATCTTTCAAAACTTTATGCATGAAATATTCAGAGGATTTCTCCACAAATTTGTCGTGATTTACATCAATGACATCCTCATCTATTCCCCTAACATGCACAAACATCATAGGCACGTCGCTGAGGTCCTCACCCGCCTGAGAGAATACCTGCTTTACCTTAAAGGTGTTCATTCCACCAACCTTCAGTCCAGTTCCTGGGATACATCATAGAACAAACCGTGTTCGCATGGACAAAGGAAAGGTCGATGCCATCACTACCTGGCCCCCTCCTTCCACTGTCAAAGAACTCCAAAGGTTTCTAGGATTCTCTCACGTCTACCGCCGATTCATCCACAACTGCAGCATATTATCCAGCCCACTTACATCACTTCTAAAAGGAAAGCCCACGTCTCTGACCTGGACCCCCGCATCCGCCCAAGCGTTCCACGCCCTGAAGCAAGCTTTCAGTTCGGCTCCACTCCTGTGTCACCCAAAACGAGAACTCCCATTTCGTGGTGGAAGCCATCCTGTCTCAGCAGCAGGGGAACCTGCCACGACTCCTTCCATGTGCTTGCTTCTCCCAGACTGAACAAAAGATCCAGGAGGTGAGGCGGTTCCTCCGTACTCAAGACACCAACTAGTTTCTGGGCTGGGCCAGGTACGATCCCGTCCGATGTAACCATGGTCGACTACTGGTCGACTACTGAGAGAATCTGGAACATCACCATCTGCCACAGGCAGTGCACAGGCAGAATGCCACAGCAGACCGAGGGAGATCTGAAGCACCACGGTATCAAAAGGTTTGGCTGTCCACCAGAGACATTAGCCTGCTCTTGCCCAGTAAAAAACTCAGTCCCATGTTTGTTGGCCCCTTCGTCATCGTGGAATAGATCAACCCCATCACATACTGGCTGCAAATCCCACTACAGTAAAAGATTTACCCCACTTTTCATGCATCACTACACAAACTGTATATTAACCAATTCTTTCTTCCACAGAGCCTGGCCCAGCAGTGGAACCCCCTCCTCCTCTAATCGTGGATGAAGGAACCATCTACAAAGTCCAAGAAATTGAAGATTTCTCGACGTCGCTGTGGTATTTTAGAATACTTGGTGGACTTGGAAGGCTATGAACCGAAGGAAAGATCTTGGGTCCCAAGGGACGACGTGTTAGATCCTGTCCTCTTGGAAGAGTTCCATACTACCCATCCAGATCGACCTGCACCCAGGGGAAGAGGAAGACCACTGTGAGGCCGGCCTTTGGGAGAGGGCCCTGGAGGAGGGGGTAATGTTACAGATCTGCCAGGCTCTGCAACCAACCAATCACCATGCTCACTTTCCTCTGAGTTCTGATCACCTTCACCTGCAACTCATCATCACCACAATCATCACCCCTTTAAATCCACACACCACTTCACAGTTTACGTCCAAGTTTGTTTACACGAAGTGGACTAAATCCCTTGCTCTTCAATATTGAATATACTTTCCTTGTACTTACCTCCTTGTTCTCCTCCATTCTAGTGTCTCTTTATTTTGGCCATCAGCCACCATACTTACCAAATATCTGCGTAAGCAACCAAACATCTATACATGTCAAGCATTACTTGAGTCTTGGCTGGATAAAGCCTTTTATTTATTTATTTATTTTTCTCTCTCGACAGCATGACTAGAAAAGCTTCACTTTTATGTTGTTCCATCTCTCACACACTGGTCTTTCTCCCAGCTTTACCTGAGTGAGAGAGATAATATTCACACCATGTGCATGTTCTGCTGAAAAGAACTGTAAACAAGATGACTCAAAAAAGGTGATTTAAATAAGGGGGCCATCATGACAGTGGTATTGTGCTTAGGATGTGGGTAAACAGGTTTTAATAAAAAGAGGAAGAGTTTTATGTCATATGGTTGGTTCCCATAGAAGGTAATGGAAATCAAGAGCCTCTGCAGCCATTGCTCTGATAACATTGTCTAATGGAAAGGATTTCCATTTGTGACCCAGTAAGAAAACAAATAAGCACAGATCTCCACAGATAATCTCAGTGTAGATTATTTTAGCCATCAGATTAGTGATCGTGGCACTCAGTGAGCATTTGATCGTCTCTGACAGTCATCCGTGTGGGTTTGTGGGCTGCTCCAGAGGATAATGCTGCAGCCACAGACAGTAAGGAAGTGGGCGTTTGTTAATTGAGTCTCTCTCATTCTCTTTATTCCTCCTCCGTCTTTCTATTCCTCCTTCTTTATTCTCAGTCTAACTCCCCGTCTGTCTTCATCTTTCTCAACCACAATCCACTTCAAATTATTCAGATATTTTATGCTATTTTTGTGTATCATATTTTTCTAGGTTACACTCTCATATTGTCATGCTATTTTGTAGAAATATGTGAGGCTGGGTATCGAGTTCGATCCTTTTTAGGTACAGACCGAATTGCCTCGATACAATGGAGTATCGAAAAATGTCATCTTTTTTTTTTGATGATGAATCAATAAAATCATGTTTCTTATAATAATTACCCTTGATGTTTGACTGAAAGTTTTTACAACTCTCTTATAATGGGGTTTGTCAAAAGCATATTTGTTATTTATTATTTTACTTTTTATTGATTTCAGTAGTCATAAACGCATTCTAATCATTTCAGTGTAACACAGATTACTAGAATGCTACTAGAATAAAACTTTTATTACTTATACACAGTAATAAAAGTTCAACTGTTATCTCATTCTTGCATATGCATGAACGTGTTGGTTATAAAAAAAAAAATGTTTTTCTGACACTGTCTATATCGGGTGCAACGATTAAGGATAATAAAGTTTGTTAAAAGTGATGAATCTCTCTGAACTGTATGCGCTGTGCACAATTTATTGTCTCTGACAGTAAACTGACATTTTGTTCTTGTTCTCAAAGGATGAACAATTTGTGTGACACTGGTCACGTCTGGTGTAGACATCCATAAAAGTGTACAAAAATCAAGGTTGTTGTTCTTTTAAGAAAATAAAAAACTGACTATTAAACTAAAGCGCATTAAACATTTTGTCTATGTGGGGGCCTGTATAGTAAACACTGGCTTTTTCTGTAAATAGTCCCATTTTATGAAAATGTTCAAATGGATAGAGTAATCTAATATCAGTATCTAGCCTGATTGTTCGGTATGCAGTGTTGCTGGACATTATACTATTTGTATGATTTTAAAAAATGTGCTGTATGTGAGTGTGTATGGCCTTCTGTGTCTGTTAGCTGTGTGTAAGTGAGTTAGAGGGTCCCAGGTGTACTGAAGGGTGTGTGTAATGGGTGCAGATTGGAGTGTATCTGCAGTGAGTCAGTGTGCCCTGCAGGTGCTGCTTCACCAAGAGCTCTCCTCCCACAGTCTGAGCCATCACAAAACACCTCCTTGCCTCTGCTTTGAGCACTGAGAAATTGCTTCCCCAAGATTTGACATTACATGGTTTTAAAGGGAGAGAGAATCAGACTAGGAACAGATCCCATACCATTTGTGGCTGAGCACTCTAGTTAGGATGTGCTGTTTCATGAATCCTGTTCATTAGTTTAATGAAACCAGTTCCTGGAAGTGTTCTTAAAGCATCACGCAGACGCTCTTGAGAGAGAAAGTAGCTGCTTAGATGTCAGAAAACCTAATCCTGAACCAGTCCTATCATGTGCTTGAAAAAGAGCTGAAACAAATGCGATCTCTCTCTCACACACACTTACAGAAAGGACATCACTCAGTGGCTGACACAAGAGAGCCTGTGACTAAGTTCAAATTAATTATTCAAGCTTTTTCTGTACAACACGGATTACAAATGCTGCAGTGTGTGTGTATGTGAGATATCTGAGTGGATGTAAACTGTGTATTGTACTCTGTAATGTGTCCATACACACACTGTTTCTGCTATATTAGTCTTCTAAACTCTGTTAACGTTAAATAGATCATGTTTTATTAGACCAACTCGCCCTGCTCCAATGAGTCTTGAGGTCACTGTATCACGTTATCATGACAAAGCTGCAAACAAGCTAATAACATTCAATCACATCCGGCCTTCAATGTTTTCTAGTTAATCGATGCTTGTAGCTGATAAGCAGTCACTACAGTGACAGACGCCATGGTAACTTTGGCCTTGATCTCTCTGAGGCTAGAATTCATGGGCTGGAACACAATGTCCAACACACTCGGCTGTAAGAGATGCAGTAAATGCTGCCACATCACAAGCAAACTTAAATGGCAGTAAAATCTGTGTCCACAAAACCTAGTTGTACACATTTTGTACACATTTATATTTATATTTTGGTTGACTTTATTACTAGTGCTATGAATTATAGATTGCAGGACTGTGAGCTCTGTGTGATATATTTGACCATATTTAAAACTGACTGGGTTGCTGATAATTGACAGTTGTGTGACAGAAGTGTGCCGGTGGGCTGAGCTACTCTTTTAGAGATTCAAGATGAGTAAGCAAAATGTCACTGAATCCCAGAGGGCCATTTTATATATATATATATATATATATATATATAATTATTATAATTATTATTTTTATTATTTATTTATATATATATATATATATATATTTTTGGTGTAAAAATGCAGGATTTAAAATAAATCACTGATTCAGTGATGATTAATGCAATTAAAATATGCCTGTGTGTTTCTGTGTGAATTAATGCTACAGTTTTGTCTGCTGCACACATTCTCAAGCATGTGTGATGCTCGTCGTGTTTTTAGTGTCTGCCGTCTTGAACTACGATGACATAAAGGCATAAACCTCTTCTCCAGAGCTGCTCTGAGAGTCAAAAGCATTTCAGTTTCATTTGTTAAAACTACTGTCAGGTACACACAGAAACTCAAAGGTCTTCATTACTTACAACCTACATAAATAAGAGTTTAGTTTAATTGGAAGAAACTGACACATATAGCATAAGGTACAATAATAATATTTTTAATGCCTTAGTGCTCATTCATTGTTAATGCATGGATAAGAGCAGCTAAAACATCTTTCTTTCACTGGAACAAAAAAAGAAAGAAGTAACTAATGCTTTGAACAAAAGAATAGAGAAACAAGTGAGACTGTAGCCAAACAGATTAAAGAACCATAAATGAAGAAGAGTAAATTCTCCCCCTAGTGGAGCGAGGGGAGAAGACGGCATCATGCATGTTCTTTCTATACCTCTTGTCTTGTCCTATTACATTTTAAAGTAATTATTTGGAGTTAAGCAGTTCAGCAGTTTGAAAATCTGCCTTGCTTTTGCTAAGGTAACATTATGCAGACCCAGTGTTCTGCAGAGAAACAATTAGAAAATAGAAAGTCAAAATCGGCAATGACTTATTATGAAAATGCTTCAGTTGTATAACTAATTTCACACTACGCAGGACTACAAGGATTTCAAACAAAAATGTAATTGTATTTTTTTTTTCTTTTAATGATATTTTGGAAGAGACTTTACAGCAGTTGTTCTCAATTCCAGTTCTGGGGACCTCTTGCTCTGCACATTTTGTGTGACTCTCTTATCTGACACACTTAATCAGGTGTTTTAAATAAAGGAAACATGCAAAATGTGGAGTGCCCAGGACTGGAATTGAGAACCAGTGCTTTAGAGAAGCCAGATTCAGCACTGTACACTATGATTTTTGAGATGATGTTAAAAGCAGTTTCTGAAATTGGTTGATTAATCTTTTGAGTTTTCAGAATGTGCAAAATGCATATCTGTAATAGAAAGACAGATAGTGTAAATGGAACACAGCCTTTACTTTCTAAAATATCATAAGATATGAATCTGTGGGTGAGTGTTTACTTGTGGTAAAACATGAGATCAGTGTGACAAAGGAAGTCGAGTTTTACAATGTCCGTTCTTCGTTTTTGCTTTTTAAAAGCAGCTTGTGTAATTAATCTCATGCAAAAAATAGATAAATAAAAGTTCAAGATCATCAGTCACTTTACTCTGTAAGCTGCCTGCCAGTGTTTGTTTGGTGCTCTCCTTTAAGTGTACTAAAAATAGTTTCCTACAGCATGTTCTCAGTTTGTGTGTGTGTGTGCATATTTCTGTAGCCCATACTCTATTTGAGGTGGTTTCTTTTACAAGAATCAAGTTTTATCCCCCTTGACCAATCTCGGTTTATGTGTCTCTGTGTCTCGTTCTCTCACACACAGACATGAACACACCATACAAACACAAACATACACTCACATAAGGAAGTGTCACAACAGGAAGTAGGGGGTGTTGGGGAAGAAAAATTTAGCTCAGAGAGGCACAGACTGTGAGGGTCAGTTACTGTCTACAGTAGCTGTGTGCATGACAGTAACTGAAGGCAATCTGGCAGGCCTGAAAGAGACAGAGAAATGTGGGCACACAGGGGGAAATGGGTCTTGCCCCCCACCCCTCCACCTCAACCTTACCACAGGTAAGACTGAACTACACTTGCTTAAGCCTCCATCTGCTTACCATTTGAAGGCCCATGTTACTCGTACAGGTTCCTTTAGCTGTAAGAAGGACACTCTGATCTCTGGTCAGCTCTATGAAAATATTGCAATGTTTAAAACCAGCTGCAAGATCTTACGATAAGAACACTTTCGGTGTATCACAATGTCATATTGTATAGTCTGCAAAAGAGTAGTATATGCCCTAATTCATAGTATTTAAAAAAATAAATAAATATATATAGGCCCGGATGAAGCAAAATTCAGGAATGTGTATTCCGTGGACACTTTGCTATCATTTGAAGCCAAGGAACTGGATTTGGGAACGGCAGTGTAGCAATGCAACTTGATACAGACACTACCAGTCAAAGGTTTTTAAATAGTAAGATTTTTAGTGTGTGTGTGTGTGTGTTTTTCTTGTTTTGTTTTGTTTTTGAGGTTTTTTTTTCAGTTCTCTTCTGTCCACCAAACATTTATTTGATCCAAAATACTGCAAAAGCAGTAATACTGTAAAAGATTCAAATTAAAATAACAGGTTTCTATTTAAATATATTTTAAAATGTAAAAAGAAATCATACTTTTATTTAATTTTATTTTAAATAACAATGAAGGCATTCTTAAAAAAAATATTTTAGATAAATGCTGTTTCTTTTGATTTTACTCAGCTGTTTTGAACAACAATAATAATAATAAACGTTTTTGAGCTGCAAAGCAGAATTTATGATTTAAAGGAAAATTTGATTAAAGCAATGATGCTAAAAATTCAGCTTTAAAATCACAGGAATAAATCACATTTTACATTTGAATCAAATGAATGCAGGCTTGTTGAGCAGAAGAGACTTCTTTAAAAACATTAACAGTCATACTGTTCGCATACTTTGGTAGTGTATAACAGTTATGTTATGCACTTATGTTCTAGCTTGCATGTAGTAACTGTCAAACTAATTTGAACAGCACTTGCATTTTATTAACTTCGTCACAAGCAGATGTTAACTAAATATGAGCCAATTCTGACCCATAATGTAAATGCAGGTTAAGAATATTTACATTTCCGCTTTTCATCCAAAGTAACTTACTTTGCATTGAATTGCATTTTTTCAACCATGCATTCCTAGAGAGTCGAACTCCTGACTTTGCCAATGCTAATGCCATGCTCTCCTGATATTAAAATGCATGTAAATGCGAATGCCTCTTTTGCATCTGAATAAAGGTTCTAGAAATGACTGTCATTCTGTGTGCATGTACTATATATATTGCGTCTGTCTTGTGTTTATAGGCTGGTTGATTTTTAGTCTGGTTGTTCTGCGTTCTTAAATGTATTTATGCCAAATGTAGTTAACCACCAAACCTGCATATGGAAACCATCTGCGACCACCGGATCTTATCTTAGAATCTCATTACAAGTGTGGGGAGGTGTGTGAGACAGACAGAGACATAGTTATGTGGGGTTGTGAAAGATTGCTATGTTTGTGAGTAAGGGGATTACAGAGAAAAAGAATAGTTCTTTTTTGTATTTATTGTGGAAACATTGTTTCAGATTTTTTTTTTTTTTTTTTTTTAGAAAGAAGCATCCATAATCTGTGCCTAGTTCAGTCACTTTTTTATACATATCATCGACATATTATATCATCTATTAATGCACAATCTGTGTGAAAAGTCCCTGCAGGCATGCAGTTACTCAATGTAACCACAAGGTGGAGATCCAGTCTAGACATGCACAAAATCATTACTTTACAATAGTTTTAGACTCAAGCCTACAAAAAGGGTTCATTTGATACTTGAATTAAGGTGCTTTGCTAGAATGCATCCTGCTGAGGTGCTACAATGTAAATGAGTATGGATGGTTTGATTTCTGGTGGAACTTTCTCCCTGCTGTTTTTGGCGGTATATTAGATCAAGCTGAATCCAGGTTACAGCAGATCCTACTTGTCACTCCTACACAGTTATATCTCCTATCATTATTTCAGCTGTCCTATTTTCACCTCCTCTCTCCCTCTTCCTTCTATATGTATCTTGCTCTCTCTTACACAAGCACACACACACGTTTTGCTTAGAGAAGAATAGCAGGAAACAATATCTGGTTTGTGGTCCAACCGTAATTGTGTACGACTCCCATTTTTGTGACATCATTTCCTTCCTTCACAGGAAGTCTGTAGTGAGTGTGAACAGTAGGTAGTGGCGAGGAATCTTTCTGCTAGATTTCTTATTCAGTTGTCATGTTACGGTACACATACACAATATGGCCTATGGAGAATACTTCCTTTCTGGTTCTTGTGGTTCTGTCCACAGTGTTATTTTGGTATCGCTGAGAAACTTTGAATGTTTTTATTCATATTTTGGAGTAGTTTTTCTTTTTTAACTTTTACACTTTTAAAAGTGGCGCTTTTCTTTTAGATTTGTAATTTGTTTTCTTTCAAAACTGGTTCGTTCTCTTAATAGCCCTTGTCTGCAGTATTTGTACAGCGTTGGGGGTTGGTATTAAATCTCTTATGTAACCGCAAAAGATACAAAAGAAAAACCTTCTACAAATCTTAAGAGACAGCTTGCTAACACACACAGAAGTGACAGAAATCAATAACAGTTGAGATCCAGAGGTTATCTCTTTCCATTTGCTTTCTTTCTTTTCTTTCTCAATGTCAAACTGCATTTATTGACTACTGTAAGATCTACCTCCTACCTGCTCTCCTCATAGAAAGGCTCTCTGACAGCCATAAACCTATTGTTCTGTGTGTGTTATTTGATATTTTGCTTTAAATACAGCAGGCTATTTTTCTGTGACCTCTGCTCTGACGAGTTCTGTATAGAGATCTCTAAAGGAACCATTTGTCTTTAAGTGATATGAGAACATAACTAGATGCAGTTTTGATCTGATCAACAAACATTGAGCTGCTTAGTTCTGTTGTCAGAGTTATATCTAATTTTCTTCTATCAGAGAAAGAAAGACAGATTGATGTTGAGACAAAAACAAAGTAGTAAGGTCAAAAACAATCAGGCACCTGGAGGGGCAGCTACAGTTGGGGTCCTACAAATGAGTCTCTTCTGAGTTTGACACTTCCTGGTGTGGTGCAATGTTTGTGAGTGCAACCGGCAGCTAGAGCGTATGTGTATGAGGCTGCATAGACGCGTGTCTGTAAGTGGCAGCCACTGTGGGAGGAAAATATGAGATGAGCGCTTTAAGACATGAAGAGAGGACTGGAGGAACTCCCTTTGCTTTATGACTCTGCTTAGACTGGGACTGTAAGAACTTCCTGAGAGAGAGAGAGAGAGAGAGAGCGAGAGCGAGAGAGAGGAAGGAAAGAGGGGAGGGGGGAGAGGAATGTGGGGGTTTGCTTATAGGATTAAGTGTCTTGAAGGAGGAATGGGAAGCGGATCACACGTGGAAGTCTGCAAGGATCTGGAGGACTGAGTGCTCTTCACGTTGACCTCCCTCTCTTTCCGAGAGGCGAAGAGCAGGATGGTGCGACCCTTCTCTTCTAGTTTTTCTCAGCATGAGTACTCTCTGACTCCGTGAGTTTGGGATTAGTTACCAGTGTTTGATTGAGGGCTGAAGGCTCCTGATGGAGCAGGAGCTAGGAGCAGGTTCACAGGACAGGGAAGAGGTCACAACCTCTCTGGCCTCCACGTCCGCTTCTTCATCCAACTCTGACCTCCCGTCTAATCCACAGCCGGAGGGTGAGAGAGTCGCAGTGGGTCGCCGGCACAGCAGCAGGACTTTTACTGGGTTACGGCTGTTTGGAAGGAGGTGAGTCGAACACGCACCTGATGAGTGTGTTATGAGCTCGTCCTAGTGCACTTGTTTTTTTTGTCTATAGGTAGATGCAAAGAAAGATTGCATATTCATGAGAAGAGTGCGTGCGCTCAGGTTTCCATTCAATGTTTCCATCTCAGATCTGAGGCTTGTGCTGTGTGTTTGCAATAACAACACATCGTGTCTGTAACAGCATGATAACTAGCCAGACTCTGACTGTGTGTTTGCTCACTGACACTTTGTGTTATGTTCGGGCTGAATTCTTAGACTCTGGCTGTAGCAATGAGTCAAAAAAGCTTAAAATAATTAACATGATCAGTTTTGATTTTTGACTTATGTGTGTCTCTGAACACTGAATTGGACTGGAAACATCCGTAAGTCACATCACTTTTTTTTTTCCTATTTGTATTGACAAAATGCATGCCTACACTGTTAAACACTTTCATCCTTATCTGGACCTCACTGAAAGAGCTCAGGCGCAGACATGCACGTCAAACAGACAAAGCAGACTAAATTGGATTGTTTTTAATAACATATTGTTTGACTTTAAATGTATTTGTATTTTTTTAAGAGCAGTAACAGTAAGGAACTATTGAGTATATGTGTTCCTCCGACTTCCCACCAGTACCCCATAACACGATAGTGGGCTTTTGTTTTTCTGAAGTATGTTTTCAGCCTGGAGATTTTAACTTCTACTTTCAAATGGTACACAATCCTTTGCACATTTAATTGCACACAGTCTTTATAATAACATCCATTTGTTTTCATTTTCTTAGTTACACACTGTTGGAAGGATTAAAAAAGTATTTTGTAAATAATGGACTAAAATGAATGTATTATTTATTAGTTAATAATTGCATTTGTTTTATTGTTCTCTTCCTTAGTTGTGTTGAATTCATCTGAAATCGTACCAGCCTGGTTTTTGTGGAGCTGCGCTAACAGACCCAGATAATGGGATTGTAGCTTGGCTTCGTCCAGCTTCTACACACATTAATCACAACAGCTGACCTCTTTGTTGTAGGCTTGCTCCTTGAGGTGATGCTTAATGTGTATTTATTCATGAAATATTTAAATAGTTTTGGGCTGTTGCTCTACTACGCAAAACCTGCTGTAGCGTGATTATAACTGCATATAAACGTATTCATTTATTCTGAGAGAAGAGGAGCATTGTGACAAGATTCAGTGTGTGCGCGCATGTGGATAAGTTTACTATAAGTTATGCTTAAGGTGTTAGATTTAAACTTGGTTATATTACTTCATGTTTTCTTACATTTTGTTAACAGTGTGAGATAATAGTGTGCCCATGCACTCTTTAATTGGCTTGGATGTGTGATTGATTTTGGTCTGGTGTGGACAGACAAATCACTCCTCACGTCACGTCTGGTCAGGATACTGTATTTGACTGGCCATCCATCCAGGGTGTTTCCAGTAGTATGTATGTTTTCATTAGAGCATGTTTGCTAGGTAAGCATAAGTGTGCATCTTTGACCAAACCCTCAGAAATCAGAGGTGGACCAGGACATCCTGGTTCTTCTGCTGATTAGTCATCATCTATTTTAATCTGGTTTCTATCCATATTAAACAGAACACAAAGAACTGCTAAAAGAGTGAGAGAAAGAAAGAGGTGGAGGAAGATGATAGGATATGCAAAATCATCCCATCATCACCTACACATGCAGAATATACAGTCATAACTTAGTGATGCAGAACATAAAAAGATCACCGAGTGATTAGTTATGTCATCAAGTGTGGCAGAATGGGAGGATTTGCTCAGCTAAAATGATACACGGTAATGTCATCTCTGGAAGGTTTGACAGAAGCTCTTTCAGCATGACAACATTTTTATCACCTCTATTATCTCTCGCCTTCTCAGCTCCGCATGTGTTCCCTCTGATGAGACGGCTCCTGCTGTGTGCTTTAGTGTGCAGTGCATGAGTGTGTCGAGCTTATTAATTGATGGATGAAGATGATCAGAGATGTGAGAAGAAGATGCCAATCAGACTAACTTATTAACTTTCTCTTGTAGAGCTCGGTTTCTGTGAGATTGGTTTCTTTTCAGACAGTTCACAGGAATAATTAAGACTACAGCTGCAGGAGCCGATATAAGAGTGTGTTTTCATTGCTTGGTATGTGATTGTAGTATTTGCGAAAGTGTATTTTACACTTTAAAGAAATTCATAATCAGCTTTAAAATGGAAATCTTTGGTATTTCTACTTTCTCTACTCACACACTATCTTGCTCTGTATTTGTTTACTTTGTCATTTTGTTTGTTTATATTTTCATGCCTTTGTAAACGATCTCAGACGGGCTTAGTTATGAAACCCCGCCCATTGTTTGTTTGTTTTTGTTTGTTGAATACTCGGTTGAGTTTACATTTAGAGCCTCTGTGACATCAGAGATGACGTTAAGTTGGTTTTTTTGCGACTTGCATGTCTAAGTTTATTAAACTTGGAGTTCTTTAGAGCATGATGGAGTATTTCTGATCAGGTGCTAGAACCCTCTGCTGTACAACAGCAAGTTCCTCTGTGTCACCATGGCAACCCTGTGTCAGGCTGGAAGAACTCATTGGAGACACATTCATCATGTCAGACTACAGCTATCTAGGTCATCTCTACATATAACCCTGTGATGAGTGACAAAAAGCCATGAGATGGGAACTTTTGACAATCCTGACTCATGTATGGGTCAATGTCTGATGTTCTAGTCATGCTTTTCTAGTCTAGTCATCTAAACGGTTAACAAGTCTGATTATGTAACAAGGTGATTAAGTTTAATGATCGTTTATAGAACTGGTACACCATTATCACTTGTGAAAACACAAAGGTGGAAACTTGCAGACCCTCTTTCCACATTGTGGGGGGAGCAAAATCTGAGCGGCTTGGTTTTTCACAAACAAAAAGCAGAAAAAGACTTACCAAGAATTGAATGGGCAGATTCACCAGAGACACAATTATAGCATACACTTAAACATGGAAAAATGTCACCTTTAATGTAAGAGTCTAATCTATGCTGCCTTTGTATTTGGGCATACTTGCATACTACTGTAAATGAAAATGTTACCATTTCTCATTCATTTAATATTTATGATATTTTTGTGCTCCAACAGAACTAGTGGTATAGAGGTTCAGTAATTCAATGAGATGTTCAGAATTCAGTACCATCTAGGTAGACTTTTACTTATATGCACGTTTTACTAAAAATAAAGTATTTAAACAATATGCTCAATTCTGTACAAAGCATTTTCTAAATTCACAAAACAGGCAGACTGAAACATCATATTTACACATTATTTGGCTGTAATGCAGTTTTTGGGAAACCCTCTCAGTTCACCTTTTGTGCATGTTCACAACAGTTTTCGAGATAAAAATCACAAAAGGACTATAATCAGCAATGTGGTCTGCTCTGTTTGCAGTGCAGGCAGTTTAATTTCGATGGGAGTGATGCTTAAAAACACTCTTTTGTCGTGACACACAAACACATTCTTGACATTTTTCTTGAATTTATTTCATTTTGTTACAAAGTAGCAGAGAGGGACAGGAGAACAAAGGAGAACTAATCAAATATGCTTTCCATGATCTTCAGGAGCGCTTTTTTATTTCTACGTATGTTTAGTAGGGAGTGAGAGATGAGAGGAGAGGTGGGGAGGATGGACATGAAGGACAGAAAGTGCACTTGAAATCATTTGTGGCATTATGCTCTAGCTACAGACTCCTGTGTGTTTGTCAGCACATTTCATTTCTCATTTTAAGTGAAGGAACTCTGTGTTCTTAAAGCTGGACTGAAACCAGAGCTATATATTTCAGTGCAAAAACATAAAAAAAAGATATGACAGGTGAGTGTAGTGGTCAGTGTGGAACAGAAGATAATCTGTCCTTACTCTTCTCCATTTTCTATTCTCTCTCTCCCTCTCTCTTTCTGAGCTTCACTGCACGACGGCCCTTTCAAAACCACAGCAGAAGCCAGATAACCGAGCATCCATCTGTCAGCACCTCACGACCTGGCTCTCCCTGCCAACTGCCCTACTTTACACTGAGAGAGAGAGAGATGGAGTGAAGGAGAGCGGAGGAAGGGTTTTGTCAGTTCATTTGGAGTCAGTGTGTGTTTATGTCTAATAATAACCACATGGTACAAATGTGTGTCTGTGTGGTGTTTAAGTGTGTGTGTGTGTGTAAGCTAGCTCAACAGATTTGTGCGCCTGATATGTGGGATGGCAGTTAGACGTCTTAAATGTGTGGATGCACAAATGCTATGGCCTGCAGTGGTGTCTTTTCCTCAACCTCAGAGAGAGAGAAATAGAGTGAAGCTAATAAAGGAAGGCAGCTATAAAGAGCAGACACTCTCACTGTGTTATACTGTCAGTGCAGAACAGGAATGCAGCATAATATCAAAGCCACACTGCCAGCAGCTATCCTGACTCACATGCTGCGCTAGGTGAGATCAGCACTTCAGAACACTTACAAAACGTTTTTGTGAAATTTAGAAACGTTTGCAACATGTCTTACTCTTGTACATGTCCGGTGTGAATAAATTCAAAGGTAAACGATCAAGTTTAAATATATGTATAACAATATTAATATATAACAATAAATTGGAAATCAGTGGAAGCGTTTTATGCCCTTTTTATTTATAAGCACATTTTTAAAGGTCTGGCTAGCTTGTATTGATTTGTAGCAAGTAAAGAAACGTTTTTTTTTCATAGGTTCACAGTTCTCTTTTCTTTCTTCTATGGTGCAGACGGCACCAAACAAGAAGCCCAAGCGAGAGGAGGCGTAGAAGCGTAGAGCTGGGAGCTGCACAGAAAAAGTTACCTGCTAGGTCACTATTCATTTTCACTGAGAGGGGTGGAACGGATAGTGGGCGCAACACTGTGAAAATGATGCAGCTGAGTGAGACAAATACATGTGTGGGCGTCCTAGAGAACACTGCCGCTCTAGGATATCGCCTGTAACAGAACCCTGTTCTTCTGCTTCTTACATGGGCCTTGTGTTGCTGTTAAAATGGAGATCTCAATAGCTCTGGGCCCATATTTTTAAGTGATGTTGTAAGTTTCTGATCATCTTCAATTTGGAAAATTGGTTCCAAATTATCGCTAATCAGCCTATTAACCATTATCTAATCCCGTTCGTCTGCCTCCGCCTCAAATAACCTCGTCTACTTCCCTTCCATATCTAGCTACGCATCCCTCCACCTCCCCTTCTCCGCCTTCTTTCGCACTTTGTGCTAGGGGGGGCAAGCATGGTCCGACCCTTCCGCAGAGCTCCTGGCTCACCCCCGGACAGCACGCCAAACACGCTTTATTAATTCTTATTATTATGAGGAAGTGCAAACTTGTGAGTCTTAGCTTGAAAGTAAAAGTCTTTTTTGAAAAGACCAAAAGTTTTATCTTTGTGAGGAGGTGGGGCTATATCAGAGTCTTTTGAAGACATTCGCTGGTTGGTCGTCCAAGAAGGATATTAAAAGAGCGCTTTTAGAGAGTTAGTTAACCCACAAATTAGAATTGGCATGTATTTTACTCACCCTCAAGGCATGCTAGGTTTTCTTTCAGATGTATGTAATCGGAGTTATATTAAAATTGTCCTGGCACTTTTAAGCTCTATCCTCACATGGCTCATCGTGGATGAATAAAGGCAGAAACTAAAGCATGAGTGATAGTGATTCTGTGTTCTAAAGTACAAGAGCTCCTGGATACTGGATTAACTAAACCAAAACCTGCGCTGCCTGATTTAGATTAGGCACGAAGTGCTTTATGGTTTTATATTGCTTAGTGTTAAAGTGATGAACTAAAGCATCAACTAAACACACACGAGAAGAACACCACACACAGAGAAAGTCCTGATCTATGAGCTGAGGTAGTAAATTATTGTTCACCGTTTGTGTTTTCTAGCAGCATGTGTGTGTAGAGGTGAGTGTGTGTGTAAGTTCAAACTTTTGTCTGTTCGCTGTCACTCTATTCTCTTATTTCATATTTGGCTACCACTCTCATTCGCCCTGGAGTGATTGAGTATCTTGCACTACAGAGGATAATGTTCTTTGTATGATTTACATTCAAACAGAATGGTCTAACAAAAATGCCCTGTCATGCCAGGTAGCTACAAAAGTTTTACATCATAAATGTGGCTCCTAACTAATTTACTATATTCTAAGTCATATGAGGCATGTGATGCAAATGTACATTTGCCATGTAAAAGTCTTCAGTGAAAACCTTTCTACTGTATTTAGCGTTTTTCTAATCTAATGTGTGTTTTATATTGCAGAAATTTAGGAATACCTTGGAAATGTTTGTGAGCTTTACTGGTAGTAGACGTGCAGATGTCTCATGCTTATAACAGCCACCCATGACATACAGTACATCCTTTTTAGATCTAAAGGGTGTCGAAGTGTTTAGAGCCGTATGCACACAGTCATACGATGATGCCTTTTTTGTGTTGTGTGTTTGAGCACACCTGTGTTGGTTTAAGAAGAGGTGTGTCTTTGTCATTAATCGCATCATTCTGCTTGTCTGTCAGGTCATGTGGAAGAATAAACACCACCTCTGTCAGGCTAGAAAATATCAGTGCCATAGGATCAAATGCGATGTTTGGAAATGTTTGAATTACGGCTGGTTTAATCATTCAAAGAAATCACTAGTGTTTGGACAGTTTGATTTCAAGCTAATCAATATCCTTTCTTTTTCTCTCCCTCTCACTGGTTCTCTTAATGGCTAAATCATTTGTCATAGGTAAGTGTCCATGTCTGCTTGAAAGCATCTCTTCTGCTGACACAGTCTTTGGGTAAAAGGGGGATCTTGTATCCTTTTACTGGGTGTGTGTGTGTGTATTTTACTTGCATCAGGAGTAGAGTGCCTCTCCGTACTAATTTTTATTCCACTTTTTCACCCTCCCACAGGGTTTTCACAGTATCTGAATTTCACCACAGGCAGTTCCCCGCCCTATTATGTTATAAACTCATTTGCTATTGAAAATATAAATAATAATATAGTATGTAAATATTTACCAACTCAGCCCCCAAGTGTTTTTCATTTAAGTGAACTAATGTTCAAATATTTGGGGTTAGTAATATTTCTTTTTGTGTCTGTGTTTCTCTTTGTGTGTGGGGTGTCCCTTCTTACACGTCTCATGTCTTATTATTTGTCTTTCATGGAACCCATTTTTGAAACCGTGATACTGTGACGTCTTTCTGCCGAGTGTAAAACATTTATGTGAAAATTGTTTTTCAAAAAAGAGGTTGATTAAAAACGGGGTTATTTGGTCATGTTTGAAATCTCTTTACTACATCAAAGATGAAGCAAGGATGCTTCATACGGAGTAAACGATCTGGCCTGTTAAGTGATATTTGTAAGATGGGTTGCGTTTATTGATGTAACCAGACAGAATCTGGGTGATCAATATCTACCATTTTCTCTGAAGCAAGAGATTTTGGTGATAATCAGACCTGGATGATTTTCTTCTGCTAAAAGCGCTGCCGTTGTGATTGCTGACCTTTCAAGTGTCATAAAAAGATGTTGCTTTTTAACGTGTTAGCCTCCATGACCATGGAGACTCTGGAGTCTCTGTATATCTGGTTCTCTCTTTCTCAGGCTGGCCTGTGACCGAGGGAGCTAATGGTCTGTTTGCAGGATGTTGAAGTGTGTTATTTTAATACATGGACATTCAGATGCTCTGTTTTATGTTTGTATGTGGAACTTGTATTGTGTTCACTTTTTCAGACAGTCTTACTTCAGTTTTTTTTTCTTTTATGTGTATGTTTTTTTAATGTTCCACTCACACCCTGTGGTTTGTTACAGTAGGTTACATCAGCATTCACCTCGTTGTTACATTATGTTGTGTATATGTTTGTTTTGGATGTTTATGTGACACGTTGAAGCAGTGAAAGGGAGGGAAATGTCCTTTCCCAAACAGTAAATTGTAGAAGTTTTCTATCTGAGAAGATTAGAATTGATATTCTATATTCTATATAATATTTTATATTCATTTTTTTTTTATGGATATATACAGTATAGTATAGTTTTTATGAAAAGGCAGAAAATGTTTTCTATTAAGTCTTCTTTACACAATATTTAGAAGAATTTTATTGATACAGTAGATGACTTTTGTATATTATCTTTAAGATCATTTTGTAAAATACCCCAATAGGACCGGGTATCAGTGTAGATTTGAAAGTTGTATGCAAGTTTATAAAGTTTTACACTGTTAATGCACTCAGTATTATTCTCAGGAAGTTGCTGGTGTACTACACATTGTTGTCATATGCTGCCATCTGGTGGATAAGTATAGATATTGAAATATGGAAATAGTGTAAAATACTATTTGGTTTGGGGTTGTAAGAATTTTTTTGTAAGAAGTAAATATTAAAACTGAGGAATATGATTTACAGCTGTTTTTTTATTTATTTATTTGGAGATCAAAATTAGAGAACAACCTTCAATTTCCTAATTTCAAGGTCGCTGATTTGTCCTATTTGAACAGGAGTAGAAACATTTCTTTCTAAACATTTCATGAATTGAACATATTCTGAATCACAGTATTAAAAACTCTGTGAAAAAGATATTGGAGGAATTCAGAGAAGTTGTTGGTGTTCATTTACTAAATTAGGCTAAATGACTAACCCCCGTTTTAAGTCACAGTGTTCCTCCAAAAATACTTGTTTACAAGATGGCGGGCTGCTCGAAGATGCCTGAAAACCTGCAACAGGACGTTGTCCAGATGAAGGCCAAAGGGAAAATACTTTTAGCAACTGCTTGAGAAGTTGGTCATTCCAAATCATTTCTCGAATATTTGGGTCCCTCAAAAAGCTTGATCATCTTTGTAGGACAAATGCACGAGAAGACAGGATATTGCAGAGAATTACTTGCAAATTCATTGCTGTACAGCTGTAACTCTCCAAAATGTTAGTTGTAATATTCCTTCATGATACAGCCGTTACTGTTTCTGATTCAGATTACTGTGTTTTTGTTGAAATGTTATTTTAACATATTAGTAGAACAGTGGTATACCTACAGCTAATATTTTTGATGAAGATTAGCAATATTTCAAGGTTCTTTAATTTAGACCTCCACTGTATTTTAAACTGTATATATGTATTTCTGTGATTTATTTATTCCTACTCAAATCAATGTGATATTCTAATCCAGTGCATTTTATTCTAATGGAAAACTAGGCTATATATATATATATTGTGTTTGATGAGAAGAAGGTATAAAATAACAATGGTAGTTTATTTAACTGCATTTTGTGATGATGATATTGAGAGGAGTTTGATGTGCAGTGCATGATACGGTCACACCTGTAATGTCAGCTTCTGACCAGCAGGTGCCTCTCTTTCTCAATGTCTGCAACAACCTGTGTGCTCCTGGGTGTGCAGGAGGAGAACGGCTGATTAGATGGCATATGAAGATTGAGCCGTCAGCGGATATGACTGACAGCTGGCCCTAGGTGGTAGCTCAGATGATTATCAGGTAATGATGTGCTGTGACACCCAGACAGAAGCAGAGACGGTTGCTGTGGGAGACTGTTTTCCGGCGTCTGAGACGGCATGTTCAGTTCACATACGGAAAATAAATATGCAGACAGGTTTTGCTTGTTTGCGTGGTGACTCACACTCCCCCTCATTCCTCCCACTCCTGCACTCAGAGATGGAGTTCTAAATATAATCGCCTTGTCTGGTTTATGAAATGCTAATCTAAAACCCTTCTGTCTTAAACTATCAAACCGCTGTGTCTAATTCATGTGTTGAATTCATGTGTTGAGCAGTGTAGCTGCCACGGAGGCTCTAAGCAGCACCTTTACCATATATGGCAGATGCAGACACACGCATGATTGTTCATCTAACGGCTCTTTGGTGAAGCATCTGCATAAAACAGACTCTGTTTGTGTGTGCACATGCATATCGACAGAGGCAGAGTGAGTAAGTGTTTGTGTGGGTTCAGGTGTGGGGGAAGGAGGAAGTGTACTGCATGTGCGACTGTTCACATTTGTTTCAGTAGAAACACTTTTTTTGGTTTCTGCTACCAATCACATCTCTTATTGCTCAGAGCATGCTTGCATTATTTTAACATTTTGGGTGCAGTTCTCTTTGGTGACGGAATTGCAATAATAATTTAAAAAAAGTCTGCGTGAAAGCAAAATTGACTATTTATTTTGTTTGCTCACATTGCTATTTTTGTTGTCAACAATTAATCTGTTCAAATAATGTACAAAAAAAATAGTTTGCCTTTGTACTGTTTAATCCGAATCTGAAAATTCTCCTCCCCTCTAAAAATACATATACTGGATTCTATATGTATTGTAAAAAATGTCTGAAAAAGTGGTTTAAATTAATGATTTAACGACTCATAAGCACTTCACATGTTTCATTACTGGATTAGTTTTGTGTTTTTTAATGACTCGTAATGATTCAATAACAAATGCATTTTTTTTCAAGTCACTATGGAATTGACACAAACATTATTCAAAGCGCCAGTTACTTTCAAAAGATGACTTGCTCTGTTTTGATCTCTTCCGTAGACGTAAGTCTTTATATCCAAACTGTAAATATTTATGTTATAATACGAATTACTGTAAAACAGAAATAATACTGTGTAGCTGAAAAGCTTTTTCTTACCTAACCTTGCTATCTCTGTGTGTGTGTGTGTGTGGTTGAATTTAGATCACCATCTTTTTACCATTAATTGTGCAGCTGTAATTTTCAAAAGGAAGAGTGTTGAAAAGATACAGTAGAGCACGGTGAACTGAACTGAGTGTGTCTTAGCTGATAAAAGTGCACTCACAGCAGTGCACTTTTCTTCAGCTTTCTCTTGACAACGCAGGATTTGTTATTATGGTAATGGATATTTCAGTGTTTTTAGTTTTTGCAGATTAGATCTGCTGTGATACTGTATTTCTGCTGCTATTGGTTATTGCTAATGCCAATACATATGCTGATTTGGTGCTGTGAGTATTTAAGACATACCGATGCTGCACAAATAGCACAAATCTGTACAGGTGGAGCTGGAGGAGGTGGAGGGTTTCAGAGGAACTTTCAACGTAAAGCAGCAAGCTCATCAAATCAATGAGCTTGTGCCAAGTTATTTAACACTATGAACATAAGGACCCATCGGCCTGTGCCACCTAGTTTCATGATACAACTTTGCATTTAAAAGGGTCTACCAATGCATAAATGTAAATGCAGTAATTTAGAAACTGACATCATACATAAAAAAGCAGGTCTGAGAAGTTTATATATACATTCCACGATGCATTGGATTGAACTTAAAACATAAAAAGAGTCACAAAATTACAGGAGAAAATAGTATGTTAACCAGTCATTCAGAAAACTGAAAACTTCTCATCATAACATTGCAACATTTAAGGTTTTTAACCTTTCTTTCTTGACAAACTTCAGTTTTTCTTCTGCATTTTGTGAAACAGAAACTATGAAACCGAGAGCATGGTTGTGTGTATGCTTGCATGTTTCTCTGTGTGTGGTAGATGCCGTAAACCGTTCAGTCTGAGCTAGGTCTATCAGTCATTACAGGACAAAAAGCTGGTGTGGTCCAAACCACACGGGCTGTGTTCAGACGCGCACACACACACACACACTGCTTGCGGCAGTGGCATCACACTCTGATCAAAGCGACTGTTGCCATTTCTCTGTCACATCAGAGTTAAGAGATGTACCCATGTGCGCACACATACACACACTCACTTTGACACGTATACATCTGGCTTGTGGATGTTTGTGGTTGATGTCCTCCCCATAGGAAACCGTGTTTGTGTTTGTGAGTAAAATAGTAACCTTGCTCATGGGCTGGTGGGGGAGTCATGAGGATGTTAGCTGTTTAATACAGAGAGTCTGAGATGATCACCCTCTCTTTTTTCTTGCTCTTAGTATGTAGAGATGTTGATTGATTTCCTCAAAAGAATAAAACTAGCCATGATTCACTTTCAGAACATTTGTTGCTGGTTTATTCTGTCTGTCCAAGTCCAACACGGTGAGTGTGAGTTTGAGATTGGACTATATGTTTCTCCAACCAGTGGCCAACAGAGGGAGTGTGTGGGGGGTAAAATAGTCATCATTTTCGCAAACATGTTTGATGCAGAAATGACACTTAATCTTACTTAAGCGTGCGTTATTAAAAAGTTAACTAAATTATTTAAAAAGCTACAGTATAATTGCGTATTGCTTTGGGACTCGATTGTGTTTTAGATTCATTTGCAGCACCTTAATCAACAAAATGTATATCCTGCCTTCATTTACTCATTTGCTCTCAATCTTTAAAGGACTTTTTCTTTCTTCTGTGCAACACAAAAGTAGATATCCTGAAAAGTATTTTTTTTTTGGCTCATGCAATAAAAGGCAAAGGACTCCAGTGTTGTCTGGAAAAAAAACAACTTTACGCAGATTTGAAACAACATGACAGTGAGCAAATGATAGAATTTTGAAGTCAACGTACTGTAAGAGTTACTGTAAATTGTCCCAGCTTAATTCATCATAAGCTTAATCGTTTCTAGGAGTATTTGTGTACATGTTTGCTGTGTGCACGTGCTAACACGGGTTAAAACATTGTTTTAGTTGTTGGTTGACTCTGATCTGCATATATGATAAGTGTTTGTGTCAGAGGAAGCATGCTTCGTCGGTAGAATCTCTGCCTCTGATCCCTCTCTTTCTCGCTCTCTCTCTTTCTCTCTCACTAGCTCTCTTTTTGACCCTCCCACTCTCTTAGGACAGACTGCATGCTCTCTTTCCCCATCCCCAGTCAACCTTCTTTCTGTCTGTGTTCTTCTCTTTCTTTCTCTCATTCTCTTCCCCCTCTCTTGCTTTCTCTAAAAGTTATCTGGTGAGGAATGGAGAAGACGTTTGGATGATTTTGACTCCACCATCAGGTTGTACATTTCTCTAACTCTTCTCTCTCTCTCTCTCGAGCTTGATCTTGATGTTTAGGAGTTGAAGAGTGCAGTGCTGTGTCTTTTAGACCGTGATTTGTGCTAACGGTGCGTGTGGGAGACTGAGACATGTGAGCTGTATTAGATGAGTCTGGTGAATCTCAAATCATCTGCGGCTTAGTTACAGTGACTCTAATCTCATTGCTGTCTGATTCTGTCATCAACTGTTGCTGCTGTTGTTTAACAGTGTTGTGTTGTATGGCCCTGCGGTTTGTAGCTGTTTAAGTCAGGTGTTGTAATCGGAGTTATATTTGTTCCAGAGAAAAAAAAGATGATATTGCAAGCTGCTGCTGTTTACAAAACTCTAACCCTGTCAGTGAAACTCTAAAAATAGTGTATATTAATAAGACACCTTAGCACACCACAGTGTAAAAATAAAGGAAAGGCTTTTAACAGAGTCAAGCAAATGATTAAACTACTGTGTTAATAGGCCACTGACTGTGCGTGTGAGAGAAACACAGAGAGACTGTAATTTCTAGCAGGCTGACAAAGATAACTCATATATTTATGTGCTTAAACTTCTTATTGCAGACTAGATAGGGTATTTATTTAGAAAAAAAAGAGAATATCGCTGACTATAATTTCTGATTGCATGAGCCCCGTCTGAAGCCTAATATGCAGATATAGTGTATATTTTAAGCAATGTTGTGTTATACAGTCATAGCAAAAGGGCACCAATAGAAATAAGTGTTTCATCAAGGTTAAGTACTTTTTTTAAGTGTTTTTGCCATTTTAAAATGGGGTTTTGAGTACAAGTGTGGACACGCACGGTTGGTGGAAAGTTCTACTAAAGAAGAAAATGAGAGCAGGCAAAATGAATGAATGAACGATGACAGCATGGGAAGAAATGAGAGAGCTCAGACAGTGTTAAAAACTGAGACTACCCAAAATAATAA
>JAUMHI010000043.1:14093996-14118045 GCA_032359435.1 Enteromius unitaeniatus
ATATCTTAGCTATTGCTGCTCTTGTGCCTTCACTTTGACTGAGAATCTTCTGAAATACGATTAAATGCACTAGACTATGAATACCATGTAACTGAAATGATATTCTTAACTTGAGAAGTGAAAGCGTCAAACAGTGAAATTCTGTGTATTTGAGCAGTTCATTTAGGTTCAAATTAGTCCTTCAAAAGTTTATTTCTATAAAAACATTGCTTTTCACTATAGAATGATTTCAGCAATGAAAATAACTGCCAAATTGTGCCTCTATATTGAATATTCTCTTCCATAGAGAGAGAATAGAAAATCTATGGCAAAAGAAGGTGGCTGTAAATGAATGATATTTATATAGTAGTAGTAGATTAAATAGTATAAAAGGTTCTTCCACCATCTTTTGCCATCTGAGGCTGCTACTGATGGACTGACATCAGTGTGTGCATATATATTATGTATTAGGGGTGTACCGGAACACACATTCGTACTGAAAATCTTCACATGCGTACCAAACAAATAGGTTACAGCATTGTTTTAACCAGTGCACTGGTGAAACCTGGCTGGGAACAAATTTTACTTTTTACAAGAGACAGAATCTCATCTTTTAAATTATGTAAATGTTTTTCAGGATATTCAAACAATAAATGGTTTTGCGTGTTGTTTCAAACTGCAGCATAGATTGTAAGTGAGATGATAATCCCTTACTATTTACTACTAGTTTTAACTAGGCATGCAACGGTACAGTGAGCCCATGGTTCAGTTTGTATCACGGTTTTCTGACCACGGTAACGGTTCGGTTTCGATACATCAATATTACTGTACAGTACTGTATGTGAGCTCTAACATAGCGGGAGGTCATTTGCCCTTTCTATTTCAAGTTATGAAGGTACAGAGACGATATTAAATGTAAAAAAGGTATAGATGAAGTCAAAACACAACATTTATTTTTCAAGGGCAAAAAAACGGACAATATAAAAAGTGAAGAATAAAGTAAAATATAAACATGAACATTATTCAAATAAATATTGACAGCAACAAAAAAATACGGATAATAAGTTTTCTAAATACACCGAACAATATGATTATCAGAATTATCAAGTCAACAATTATCAGAACAAACAACAATAATAACAAAATTTATCACTAAGTGGTGGACCATTGTCCATTTCAATAATTTGTGAGGTAGCATCAGATCCGTATCAAACAGATAAGAGAACATTTTAAACTTACACTGAACATTTACAATACCACTGGGTTAAATAAACCATCTAACCGTAACACTTTAAACTACTTAAAATAATCTGTGTTTCATTATTATTAAATGAAATTAAATATTAAATATGGTAAAAGTGCACCATCCAGTCAGGATAATTGTCTTGACCTATTATAACAGGTCATTTAAAATGTAAACATAAACAGGTGGGGCTTGTTTCAAGTCTATTTCAGCTTCACTCTTACTCGCGTCGTAAAGTTCTGGAATAATTTTGCTGCTGAAATGTTAACCTATGCAGCCTGAACGGTTCAATAAAGAACTGAAAACCGTTGCATCCCTAGTTTTAACATGAATAAATGTCTCATGCCTCATGTAATCACTCAAACTGTGTTTAAACCACAGATAGATGTCAATAAAACAGCTTGTAAACAAAATGTCATGTAGCAATTTGTTAACCTTAGGCAAGTCATCAGTGTGCCCAGCTCGATGAGTACAGGCGTAAACATCTTCCTTCTCACCAACAACGACTGCAGGTCCTGGGATCATTCAACATTTTAAACCAACATCTTTTTTAAATGTCAAGTTCACCCTTATATTGTTAAATCATCAAGCCAAAAACCATGGTGTAAAATGATACAGTATTACCTTATCAGGAACAATTCAAAGCCTAGAACAGCAAATGATGGTAATAATAATAATAAAACACTTTTAACAAAACCCTTACAATGTGCACTTAACTTGATATAATATATGAGAGTATCTCGATTGGTATGTATTTCTTCACACCAATCGAGTAGTGGCCAGTATGGTTTGACGTGTTGAGAACAACTGTGAAAAGTTAGTGCTGTAGACAGTCTTGCAGACTGAATATATTGACTATTAGATTGTCTATGCGGTCAAGATGACTGATACGCACAGGCAGTCTTCCAGGCTCAATACTGTTGGCAAATGAACACAATGACTGCTGTGGTCATTTTAACAAGAAATGAATATAAACACATGGGTCATCTGTAAATGAAAGCATTATGAAGCGCTATCAGACATTTTAAGAGACTGAAAGGGACGTATACTCATGCATATGATGGAGGGATAATAGTGGTATGCATTCCTTTTGTTTTACATTTAAATGTTACTGTACGGTAAAAAAAAAAAAAAAAAAACACTTTTGCCTGAATGTTTTTTTTTTTTTTTTTTGCAGCATTTTGCACCTGTCACCTGATGCATTTGTGTGTGTTATTTTTAGTGAACAGGCTCACCAAATATAGCACCATCAGACATACAGCCAGCTTCAGAATACAATGGCAATGTTTTAATGTTAACTGTACAACACGTCTTTAACGTAAAATAAGATTGGTTTAGTGCAGTTATCAAACTGCGTAAGACTGCAATTTAATAATAAACAATTAACCAAAAGCTGTGTACTGCTGTGTTTGTATCATGTGCTGCGCACATGTAAAATGTGTTTTCTTCTGCTCAGTTTAAAGTATGCTGCTGCATTTACAGTTATGGTTCCGTTGTGTAAACAGCCTGAAATGCTTGAAAGGGTGAAGCGGCAGCGGTGTAGAGATTAATTTGAGATGTGCAGAAATATACAGTATAGTGGCAGTTTGTCACATTTAATTTCAGCGATGCCATGATGTATAGATGTGAAATTGCTAAAGTAAAACCGAACCACTTCATGTGTGTGTATCTGTGCATGTGCGTGTGTGTATGCGTGACTGTGAGATATAGTGTGTTCTCTTCTCGCAGTATGTGATATCTGAATATCTATGATTTTATAAATTATAATGCCCCTTGTAAGCCCATCCAAGTTATCATATTCAGCAGATCGTACTCTAGCCATAGACATGTTCCAAAACCTCTTTTGAGGTTTACGATTGTGTAAGGTATCTATTTTCATGTTTTTAACAATCTATTTATTTATTAGCTTCTACTTGATTTTCGTTCATACTTTTTTTACATACACAACAGGATAGATAAACAGATTTGTTTTTAATAATAGAAGACAATTACTGCTATGACAGGGACTTCACTTTGACAGGGAATCTGCTGAAATATGTTTGAATTCACTGCAGCGCTGTGCACTAGACAAGTGATAATTGATACACTAAAGCTGCGTGTTTTATTACGCACTGTCCCCGTGTTTCCCACTGAAATAAGAGCTTAAAGGTTTAACTACTTAACAATATTAATATTAAGGAAATAATTGACAACTTGCGGTTGATTTATTAAAAAAACAGTGCACCCCGAGGTAGTAATGCATCATTTTAGAGCTACTGGAGGCGAGAGAGAAAGAGCTTGTATCTGTGCAGAGCTCAACAGTGTTCAACAACTTCAGAAGCACCGACAACAAATGTACAGCATTACAAGTACAAAATAATAGTGCAGTCATTTGAATAATATTACCATCATTTTAATGTCTATAGTTAATCATAGTAAAGATAAAACTTTACAACAAGGTGTCATTTGTTAATGTATTAAATAGCATGAACAATTTAATTATTAAACAATTTATTTATCTTTCTGCTCAGTTTGGATATTGAAAAGGTTTGAGAAGAGAGTAAATAGTATGTCTATGCTCTTGAAGTATCTTTTTCTATTTCTTTTGCACAGATGTTTTAACAGCAGCTATATGAGATGATTTCATATTGAGTTCAAGTAAATTGCAGACAAAATAATCACAATACAAGTTTTTGGCAAAATCTTGAATCCCTAATACATATGCCTGAACAACGTGAGAAAACGTTTGCAGAATTCTTGTGTGTCTCTGGAGAATCACCAGGTAGCCGGCCCTGTCTGTGTGAGTTTGTGTGACTCCCAGCTAAAAATATAAATACCATTGTGTTCTTTCTACTTAGTTTGTGTTATTTGAATTCATCCCATGCTTTCTTAGTTTAATGAGTCAAGTTTCCAGTTACAAGTTGGTCTAACAACCTTACCTTACATGAGTCACCAAAAAACCTAATTACCAGTCTCTCGCACCCTCTCTTTCTCTACTGGCTTCAACCCACAGACCTTTGAGTGCTATAACAGTTGAGTATGTGCTAAGTTATCTTTTCCCTTGAAGCAGTCTCTGTTGTAGGTAGGCCACGGGGGTGGCCTTTTGAACAAATCCTCCACGCTTGCTTTCTTTCTGTGCCTCCACTTCTCTGTTTCTCTGTTGGAGTGCAGTACAGAGTATATAGTACGACCGAAGATGAAATATCAGCTTATTGTATAAGGCCAGAAACACACCAAACTCAAATTGGATTATTTGGGTCAGACTAGATTCACAATAAATTGTGAAACCTGGTGGTGTTTTCTTCTTAAGAGTAATGAGTAAAAATGAAATGGAATAACATACAACAATAGAAGATCTGTACTTTGTTTGGTCATTTTACTTTTACAGCTCTTCCTATTTGCAAAGTTTATACTCTGGAAATATGTTTGCATGTTACTGGTTCGAATTTAAACATGCAGTATACTGTAAGTAGACAATTGCTTTGGGGTACAGTTCAAATTCAAAATCTGTGTTTAAATGTGATGATAGTAGAGTCTAACAGTTCAGTCAGTCCCATACCTACTTACTGTAAAGACCACACGACCACACAAAGCCAAGTAGTAGATTTTTGATCTTTTGTCAGCTCTTGCATACTGACCTCATTTTTCTTTCAGAGTGGTACATTTTATATTGTCACCTCTGCTGACCTCTTAGCAGTGATAACAACAGAGTAACACCAAATACTGCCACTGTCACCTGATTATTCTACACATTTCTGAAGGAAATACACATTTTCAGAACTTTGTAACAGTGAATATATTAGACTTTTACAGTATACTTTTGTAGTCTTTATTCATTATAAGGAGACAAGCACTAGTGTCATCCACCAGAAAAAAAGCACTTGACTGTCACTTTAAAATCTTGCTTAGGTCTGATAGTTATATTCACAGATTGTTTATGGAAAATGCATATTTACTTTTTTTTCTCTACCATTTATGTGCATTGCAGAATAATGTGTCAGTCATGTGGTGTATTTTTGACAAACGGTTACTCACTGGTGACCTTTAACTGTGTGGGAATCTGATAACAGGCCTGAGCGCTCACATGACTTATGAAACTTTAAGTTCTTTAGCAAACAAGATCAAATGCTGCTCCTTGAGTTATGCGCAACTTTTTTTTTAAGGGGTTAGGTTGCAGAAATAAATCTACATACTTTCAGTGTTTTTATACTCTGTTATACTTTATTTGTTGGTCTCTTTAATTACAAAAGTAGATTTTCATTAGTTTCATCAGACAGTAATGTAGGTGGTCTTTTTATATGAATGTGCTAAAAATAATATCTTGTTATGAGCACTAATTTCATTTTATGCATTAAGTGTTCCACAGCTGGTTTATTTTGACATATTTAGCGGGATATAATTATGATTATGAAAACGTGTTTAAAGAGTTAGTGGTTTGTAGTTTAAGTCCTCGTTCAGACTGTCAGTCCAAATCCTATTTTTGTTCATATCTGATAATATTTTGGCAATTGTAAATGACAAAAATTTTATGAAATATGATTTGACAGTTTCAAGCTATAATCATATGTATATTTACTGAATTTAGAAAAAAATCTTTAATTTATCAATATCATTCATGCATGCATGGATCTTGATTGTTTGCAAAAATCCATACAGTAAAACTATTATGCTTTATACATATTTGAAATCCTACTTAAATAGCTTTGAATTCCGATGCAGTGTAGCTTTTCTCACGCTGTATAAAGCGTAAACATGTCAGACGGTGTTTGTAGGCCGATTCTGAAGTTGTTTGCAGAAATGCATGACACTTTCTCTGCCGGACACAAAATATTGAAAATAATGTCTCATGTCCATACAATTAGGTCCGATATTATTTTGGCCCCTAGTAAAACTTTTTTTTTTGTTTAAGGTAAATATCTCTTTATTGAGTCTTTGAGGGATCAGAAAGAGTTAGAGAGGAGATGAGTTCTATAAATATCGCTGTCAGATAAACTTTCTCCAGGTAGTGTTACCTGAGTTCAGTCAGGTATATCATGACCACATTATACTCCTGAATCAGTCGTTATCGTATGTCATCCAGTTACATAGCATCGCTGATTAAAAGAGGTTTTGTTTGCTTGGTTAGGATTCAGACAGATACTCGAATGCAGAGGATATAGATGCCTGCGGCAGATGGTTTTCTTCAGCTTTGTCTGAGCTGCTAAATAAGTCACACAGGTGAGAAGAATAGAGTTGATTGGCATTGAATAGCACTGAATAGAAACTGATTGGAGTGATTAGTGGTGGTCTCATAACCCACCATTGTTATTTCAAAAGAGGTCAAAGGTGCAGCACTGCATTCTTGGAGAAAGTCGGACCAGATTTGTACATGTGTGTGTTGTCTGTGTATTGCGTGCGCTGACCGACTCGCTCTTGCACCCACAGGAAGACATCAGTTGTGGCATATAGCGTCTTCTCTTATCGCCGAGTCCAATGGATGCATTGTTTGGCCTGCGTTTCAGGCGGAAAGCCTGTGAGCCAAAGGGACACCGGCGCTCCAGTGTGTCACTCCCTGTGAGTAAAGCGCGCCGGCGCTCCAGTGTGGGCCTGCCATCAGCCGGCCTGGCTCAGAGACGCAGATCTAGCGCTCAACTCCAAATCTGTAACATGCAGACAGGAGTCATACAGCACAGAAGAGGACACTTCATCAGGAGGAGGTCGAGTGGTGCGACGGCCTGCCTGACCCCTCGGTTCGCTATCCGACGAAGACAGGCTGCCAAACCTCGTAGCATTCACGACCAGCTTCTGGGCCCATCACTGCTCTTGGCTAGTGTGGTGCAAATGAGTGAAGATCACGATACTGAGAACAAGAGCGCAGAAGAATACTCCTCTCTCTCTGATAGTGACTGTAGCCAGGAGGAGCACAAGCAAGCAGGGATGGACTTAGAATCTGAGTCTGAGAAGTGTATGACGTGGTTGGCTCAGGGTTTGCTGGCAGGAGAAAGCATTCAGCCCCGACCTCTCATCCGTGCCCCACGTTGCCTGCGGCGAAACTCCTCACATCTACTTCCTGCCGAGGCCGTTTACCGGAGCCCTGCCTCGTATGGGCTCTACGGCCGTTACCGTAGGACCAGTCAGGCACAGGGTCTGTCTAATGTAGGTGGATTGTGGGCAGGGAGGCAGAATTCTTTTGGAGCTCAAGGATCAGTTGCGCTGTACAGGACGAGCTCCCCTTGCTGGACAGATCTTGGTCTTTCACACACACTGCAGGACACTTACTACAACCCACAGATTGACACATGGAGTGCGTTCCTCTCGTATGTAGAGCACTAACTACAGCTGTATGTCTTAGTATGTGTGTGTTTTTCTAATGTTTGCTCCAGAAGCTATTTGGACTTTTTTTTGCATTGGGTATGTGAGAGCATATACTGTATGTGTTGGTTTTCTTAGACTTTGGGAATGTTTTTTTATTTTTTTATCAGCACCACATAATTTCAGCCCCAATGTAAATGACCTTAATTCTAGACTTAGCACTCCAGCAATATATACAGTATGTGATTAGTGAAGTAATGCGTGGAGATTGAAACATCATCTCAAAGCTCAATTAATTAGCTTTCCATTGATGTATGGTATTATAGAATAGGGCATGATATTTGGCTGAGATACAACTATTTGAAAAACTGGAATCTGAGGGTGCAAAAGAGTCCAAATATAGAGAAAAGTGCCTGTAAAGCTGTACAAATAAAATTCTTAGCTGAGCATATTATATTACTAATCAGAAAATGACTCTCTTACTCTTCTTTCCTTTTTTAAACTGAAATATCTCTCTTCTCCTTTTTTATGGTTTACATGTGACACACCATTAAACAGCATTACTCAGACCTCAGTTTTGTTTTGATTGGCAGTTTTACAGTTTTTCTGTTGTTATATCGTTTTTCCTTGATATTTTATGGGACCTGTCTGTTTTGTGTCTGTTTGTAGGAAGGCTATTGCCAAGTCTGGTCTCCAGCACCTCTCGTGCCAGCCCAGTGCTGCAGTGTTGGCCAAGGGGGAAACGGACAGAGAAATCCGCAGTACAGTGGACTGGAGTGTGAGTAACACAAACCCAAATAATCTACACTTCAGATCTCAGTTTCTTTCTCTTTTTTCACATTTAATTTGATGCTTTGTATTTGTGCAGGAATCAGCTCTGTATGGAGAGCACATCTGGTTTGAGACAAATGTCTCTGGGGACTTCTGTTACGTAGGAGAACAGCACTGTTACGCCAAATCTCTGGTGAGTGTGTTTTATAGGAATGTCAGCATATGTCCCTCTTTAAGAAGGAGTGAGTAAACAAAGGAGAGTAAATTGAGGGGTGAAAATGAAATTTTTGATTTGAGAGAATAGTGGATGGTATACAATCTTTTTCTTTTTTTGGCTTATATTTTCTTTCCTAATGTAATGCTGCCCCCTGCTGGCTGGCTTGCTGAATGCGTTGCATAATATCATCTTTCAAGTTATGTGCATTAAATCATGATTTAGTTCTTTTGATTGTTAATTGTGTATCAAGCAAAAAAAGATCACCGCTGTCAGATTAAACCAAATGCCTCTAAGCTTATTTTCTGTTTTTCACAGCAAAAGTCTGTTGCTCGGAAAAAGTGTGCTGCTTGCAAGATCGTAGTTCACTCCATCTGCATTGAACAGCTGGAAAAGGTGAGTGCCGTTACCAGTGGCAACACGAAAGTAGAGACGTGATCTGACACTGCATCACAGACCATACGTGTTCCTCCCTTCAGTTATTGGACTGGAAAGTTCCACCTCAAGGGGAGGGGCTTGATGAGGTGCCTCTCAAAGACTCTTCGTTCAGAGTGAGAAAACCTCAAGCTTTTTCTCAGACTCAGCTGGGGCTAATGGATCACTCACACACCTGATCTTAGCAAAGACTGGTGACTGTCTGGCCTGATAAACCTGTAACAACCAAATAACAGAGACCTGTAAACATCTGGAGCCACTTTAGCTCTCAGTCCATCCAGCATGTAAAGGGAGCATCCAAATTTAAATATATATATATATATATATATTTATTTATTTATTTATTAATGTATTTTATTATTGCTTTTTTGTGATCATTTTTAAGGTTTTCTTGCCAGACATATTCAGTTTCATTTTATCTACGAGGCACAGATTCTATGATCGCTCAGTTTTGAAAATGGCTGGTGTCTTCAACCGTTTATGCCTGGTATGTGGGGGTGATTGTGGTGAAATGATGTTTGATCAGGGATCATTTTAATCATACGTCACACACTAATCAGTTTAACAAACTCAGAGAAGGCAAGTGGTGCTTCTGGGTTTTTGTCTGTTCTCATATACGCTTTTAAAATTCCCAAATTTCCTTTTCCCTCTTTAGAAGTATTGAGCTCAGTCGGGAGTCTCCAAATCTGAGCATATTTTCTGGTCCTGATGAGCTACTGTATGTTTTTTTCCCAGGGTTTAAATTAGGGTAAATTCAGAATATTATTGTAGGAAATAATTTTTTATCTTTTTATCTTTCAGATAAACTTCAGATGTAAACCATCTTTCAGGGAGTCCGGTTCACGAAACATCCGTGAAGTGAGTTTCTTCTTTTCCTCCTCTTTTCTAAATATCTCTCCCATTCTGCCTGTTTTCCGATTCTGTCAAACTTTATTGCTGTAAAACCTTCATAGTTCGATATAAACAGCCAGCAGCAGTCTGCTAAGAGACAGGTATTTTTTGTCATTGCATTTTTATTATTTATAAATTTAATTTGTAAGATAAGTTCTTCATTTTCTTCATTGTTATTTGTAAGTTAAAGATGTACAAGAAGCTGTCGGAGTGATCCCAGTCTGTTTTACACACATTTTAGGGGGTCAAGTGCTGTTTGCTGTTTAAATCTTTCTTTTACACTTTTTACCCTCTGTTTTCCTTTTTACATGCACCCTATGTCGCTTTCACTGCTGTAATCCATCCCTCGTCTCCTCATCCCCATCTCTCCATTACACTTTTGCTCCTCCTCTGTGCCCTGTCTCTTCCTGTTTCCTATCTTGCCTTGGTGGGTTAGCATACCTGGCGACGCAGAGCTCTCAGAGGTCGGCGTGCCTTGGAGCAAATGAGAGGTGCTGCAGCTAAATGTAGTGCGCACCCCTCTATCACACAGGTATCACACACACTTTCACGCTGCTGGGATGACTCCTTTACTTAGCTAAACGAGTTTAAATCAAAAAGAAAATGATCCAAAAGTAAATGTAGTATATGTAGATGATCATTGTGCGAAAGTCTGATGCAAGGCAAGTGTGGGAAGTGTGTCAGAAATTGAACGGGTTATTATAGTTATTATAAGGGGAATTACAGTGCGCTCTGCTTTCTTTATTTTTATTATTTTTTACATCTCTGCACCTCACATCTGGTACAGACATCTTGCAAGTCCAAACTTTAGCATTTAACCCTAGAAACTGAATAAAAAATATTAGCTGCTATTATTTTATTCTTAATTTGAATAACTTCTGAACAATGTTTCGTATGGGTATGCCTAACAGGGTTTGTACCTAAAGTTCATTTTCCAACACTCATACAGGCATTTCATCATGATGTGCAATTCATTTACAAACATTTTGAATACTTCTCCAGAGGTCTTCTGTTCTCATGATTTCTGTTGTCTACTTCTTCAGATTTGATCTTGATGCCCCACAGCATAACCCCACACCGTTACCTATTCAATGTGGCATTTTAGCACAGATTGTCATAATCTGTGGATGGCACAG
This sequence comes from Enteromius unitaeniatus, assembly GCA_032359435.1. Lineage (NCBI taxonomy): Eukaryota > Metazoa > Chordata > Actinopteri > Cypriniformes > Cyprinidae > Enteromius > Enteromius unitaeniatus. The sequence continues at coordinate 14,104,936 of JAUMHI010000043.1, forward strand.
CTATATAAAATCTTTTGTATGTGTGTTTTTTTATGGCAGCCAGCAATAGTGCGACACCACTGGGTTCATCGGAGAAGACAAGAGGGCAAATGCAAACAGTGTGGAAAGGGGGGTATAATGGATGTGTTCAAGACATTACAGGCTAATTAATGAAGTCTAAAGTTTATAACAGAATCTGATCTCCACCTACAGGGGTTTCAGCAGAAATTTGCCTTCCACAGTAAAGAGATTGTAGCCATTAGCTGCTCCTGGTGCAAACAAGCAGTAAGTCTTAGGCTATATGCAATAGCGTGTTTTCCTATTCTAGTTTATGAAAATGTGTGTAAATTTCCTCTCTTTCTCTTTTTTCTGTCTGTAGTATCATAATAAGGTGACATGCTTTATGCTGCAGCAGATAGAAGAACCGTGTTCATTAGGAGCACATGCCGCCGTTATAGTACCTCCTACCTGGATCATACGGGTTCGCCGACCTCAGGTATTATATATTCTTTCTCTGTTTGGGTTGTTGGGCAGTTGCATAGGAAACATTCACAAGTTGAATTATATAATTAAGATCAAACATGAATAAAATGTAAAACGCGAGATGTAAACAACCTCCAAAGCATTCTGGCTGCAATTTCTGCAAATGGATGGACATTTTCAGATTATGCTGTAGTATTACTTTTTCAGATGTTTTTAAGAAATGTTCTGCTCTGTTATGATCTGAAATGTTTTTGTCTTTTTGTATTGTTTAAAAACTCCAATGTATAAAATGTATGAGACCGCGTTCTCTGTTCAGTTGCGGAGTGCTTTTGTAATGTTATTGTGCTGCTTTTTAATCATAGTCCTCACTAAAGTCAAGCAAAAAGAAGAAACGAACGTCTTTCAAACGCAAATCCAGCAAGAAAGGAGCAGAGGTATGAGCACAATCAAGTAATTGTTTAGTTTGCCAGAGGATGATTCAATTAAATTACATCTTCACCACAGTCACTCTCTTTTTCTTCTTCACCAGGAGGCTCGATGGAAGCCATTCATTGTGAGACCTATTCCCTCTCAACTCATGAAGCCATTGCTGGTGTTTGTGAACCCGAAGAGTGGAGGAAACCAGGTAATGTTTTACATGCTCTAGCAAAAATTATGAATTATATTAAAGTGCCTCTATTATGGGTAATAAAGGTTCCTTAGGTACCTTAATAAAGGTACCTTATTTGTTCAATGTCTCTCTAACGATTTGTTTAACGACTCTTTCTTTTGAGCGGCAATAACTTCGTATACGGTGAACTTTCAGATTTAAAACCTTGCAGGATGTTTTAATTCACTTAGAGCTGTATTACGCACTGCATGAAAGGTCATTTTCAAAAATCCATAATAGTGGCACTTTAATAATAATGAAATAAAAATATGAACTTTTTATCAACTTCCCCCCTCTGTTATCTATTATTTTCTCTCAGGGATCTAAAATTATCCAGTCCTTTCTGTGGTATCTAAACCCTCGGCAGGTTTTTGATCTCAGTCAAGGAGGTCCTCAGGAAGGGTCAGTACCTGCTTGTGGAATATTAATACTACACAACAGGAGTTTCCATTTTAAAGCTTTTATTAGCTTTTCATCAACAAAATCAGTTAGTTCCCTTATGGTTTGTTGGGTAGCCCTGCTTTAGAAGAACAATAATTATCTTATTGTGATGATGTGTTACTTGATATTATGATGTAGATTTATATTCTTTTTATATATTTTAGCTTGGAGATGTATCGCAAAGTTCACAACTTGAGAATTTTGGCCTGTGGTGGGGATGGCACGGTGAGTGTGAGACTGTCTGTATAGTATGTGACAAAATAATCGCTAACACTGTAGGAATTATGAGTCCTTCCAGTAGGAGGCGGCACTGCAGTCTTATCTCCCAGCCTGCGAGCAGAGAGAGGGATGATTTTCTTGAGTCGTAATACTATTCAGATGAGTCATGTGTTTGAGGAGTTTTCTGACATGTAGTGCCGATGTGTGTGTCCTGGTTTACCCCATACTGTCACATCTCCGTAATCCGTTTGTGTGAGTAATTAAGAATGTCAAAGTAGAATCTGAACGCGGTCATATTTCATACTCTGACTTTGATCCATGTGAGAGAAGTTTGGGAATAATGCCTTAAGCCCAACTGAAATAAGTAGCTTTAATCCAGCCTTCCCATCACTCGTCTTACACCCTGCTGAACAGCTGAGCTGCTGTTTTCTGACTTAAACATTCCTTATATTCATATCAAGGTTCTCTAGGATTGATGTGAGTTTACGAAACAAGATATATAACTCTAAATTGTTTGTTATTTAGGTATTTTATGATTTTAGCTCATTGGGTATCTGGAACATTTAAATTTGTGTTTTTAAATTATTCTTTTTTTTAATTGATTCTTTGTCTCAGGTGGGCTGGATTTTGTCCGCTCTTGATCAGCTGCAGCTAAACCCTTCTCCTGCTGTGGCAGTGCTTCCTTTGGGCACAGGAAATGACCTCGCTAGGACGCTAAACTGGGGTGGGGTGAGTGGAACTTCGGTTTTGAAAACTGCCCAGTCAGACAGATTCATTCTAAACATCAGTCTAGATTTCATTGTAATCCATGTAGATTAGATTGCTCATCCAGTGACAGAAAGCTTAGCTAAATGGGCCTTTTTTATGCGTGTAGGGTTACACAGATGAACCTCTGAGTAAAATCCTATCTCACGTTGAGGATGGGAATATTGTACAGCTGGACCGATGGAATCTTATTGTGAAGCCCAACCCAGAGGCGGGGCCAGAGGAAAGAGACGAGCAGGTGACAGACAAGGTACAGTAAGAGCTCCACCTGCAGTGCTGTTTCTGTTTGCATCAGTGTGTGAGCAGCTGAAGAGTGATGTTTCTCTCCTCCGCAGCTCCCTTTGGACGTCTTCAATAATTACTTCAGCCTTGGTTTTGATGCTCATGTGACGTTAGAGTTCCATGAATCCCGAGGTTGGTGTAAAGGCACTATTGTGTCTAATAAAATTGACTGTTTAATAGCAAGACAATGGCTGTGTAAGAGTTAAGGCTTGAGTTTCTTCTGCACAGCCAGATTTATTGGTGCTAATAGAGATTAATTACGGTTTGTCCTCCTTCTCTTCAGAGGCCAACCCTGAGAAATTTAACAGCCGATTCAGAAACAAAATGTTCTATGCAGGGGTAAGTCAAACACACATAAACCCAAACAACACAAAGTGTGCACTTCACCCTGTCAATTCGATCTAATTGTGAATTATTAATCCATGCATGTTTTGACATTTTAATTCTTAATCAGAACGTGGTAAATGGATCTTTCTGTATGCTGGACTTCTAGCTAACGTTCAGATATGCCTATCAATAAACAATGCATAGAAACAAGTGACATTTTTTTGCTTTTCAGTAGTCTGTTTTACTTGAATGCACATCATAATACATAGTGTCTGAGAATCTGTTATACCACAACTTTATTCATTACAAACCTCTTCATCAACCACAACATTAAACATATGGCAGTGAGTTGGTGGTGAAATGCAAATGATTCTTTTTTCCACAGACAGCGTTTTCTGATTTCTTGATGGGCAGCTCCAAAGACCTGGCTAAACACATTCGAGTGGTGGTACGTATGGAGTTAAACAAAGACCCCTTTGTGCAGAGCAAGAGAGGAAATCTGTGTGCATGCCTGTGTGTGTTTTGAAATTCAAATGAGTATGCTGTGTTTTTTTTAGGTTTGACTCTTAAGTCTCTGTTTTTGCTTGCTTGCTTGTTTGGATTTCTTCCTCTTGGGCTTTAGCACTCAGAGATAGTGTGCCTAAATTTGAGTTGCAACCTTTTTTCTGCTGACTGTTGGTTTGTTTTGCTGATGTATTCTGTTTATACCACTTTCTTCTCTTTCTCATTTTCTGTAGTGTGACGGCACAGATTTGACCTCCAAAGTGCAGGATTTGAAGCTGCAATGCCTGGTCTTCCTCAATATCCCCAGGTAACACACTAAATCATTTTTCCCGTGATTTTGATTGCCGTTTAAAATTTTGAAGTCTGGAAGATGTTTTTGAAAGAAGGAAACTGTAATAATATTTTTACTATTTAAAATAACTGCTTTCTATTTGAATGTATTTTCAAATGTGTTCCTGTAATGGCAAAACAGATTTTTCAGTTCTACATAAATCTGTTTGGATGTTCGTGTTCATCGCAGGTACTGTGCGGGCACTATGCCATGGGGCAATCCAAGTGAGCATCATGACTTTGAACCTCAGCGTCATGATGATGGCTGCATTGAGGTCATTGGATTCACAATGACGTCACTGGTATGTTTCACCTACCGTAATTAGTTTGAAGTAGGGATGTAACGGTATCAAAACTTCACGGTACGGTAATACCTCGGTATGAATGGCACAGTACGGTATTTATTGAATCATTTACAGGAAAAACAAAAATCTATCTATCTGTAAACTTTGAAACAGGAACTTCAATTTTTCAATTTTAATAACAAAAAATTATTAAACCTTCCACACATCCGATTGAACCTGTCGCTAGATGACATCATACGTCAATTTACATATTTATTACATCAGTGCATCATATTATCTTGCTTCTCTGTGGTCACATAATGTTATTCAATGCACCCTAATTCTTAATATAACTGTTTTCACTGATATATTTAATGGTTTCTATTGTCAGAAAAACAGAATGAACATGAAATACTGACTGAAATGCACCCCATTATAAGGCCTAGCTCTACTTTACAATATGTTCATCTAGGTTACAATCCTTAGTTATAATTGAGCATTGTCTGATGAAACCAAGTACACAAGATATAGACAATGGCTATGCTGTGATTTTGCCTATGTTTGCATGTAAAATAGAGTTAAAAGCAACATAATATCTATTTTAACTGAAATCCCTGCTCCTCTCAGCCGCTCGCTGAACAGAACAGATGAAGAGAGAGGTGTGCGCGTGCTGGGAGAACAAGAACAAGAGCTCGTGCTCGTGCGGCACTACCAGACACTCGCTGAGGTTTGTCCAAGAAGTCTCTAGATTTGTCACTAGTCGCTTTTAGAGAAAAATGGTCTGAAAAGTCGCCCAATATAGCGACAAAGACGCTAAATTGGCAACACTGATCTGTAGCGACAACAGACCGCAAAGAAGGATGGCCACACCTGTTCTGATGGGAATTGTCGTTTCCGCTACCTCCCGTTCGCTCCATTCGCCTGAGCAAACTTTTCTCAGAAGACCTATCATTTTATCAAGTCATGCGACCACGGTAGTATTGAAAAAAAATTGGTATTGCGGTACGACGGTATTTACAATACCTTTACATCCCTAGTTTGAAGTGAGTTTGTATAGTATGACTGGTGTATTTACTGTCCCTGTACTGTTTGTTTGTGACTGTAGGCCACGCTGCAGGTCGGAGGTCATGGTGAGAGGTTAAATCAGTGTCGTGAAGTCACCCTCACCACCTTTAAGTCAATCCCCATGCAGGTGGATGGCGAGCCTTGCAAACTAGCTCCATCTGTTATTCACATCTCCCTGAGAAACCAGGCCAACATGGTGCAGAAAACCAAGAGACGCACATCAATACCACTGCTCAATGAGTGAGTCCAACATATGGATGCTGTGTACATTATGGCTGTCGCAGTTCATATATATTTATATTGGCACTTTAAAAAATGGAACTGCACATTTTCCGGTTAACAAAACCTTTTGAGTCTCAAAAAAAAAATTCAATTTTTAAAAATACAGTACATAAAAACCTTTGTCTGGCCAACCAAATTACCCCAAATTTGGTAAAAAAGGCAGACAGAGATAGAAACTATAATTGAACAAAAATATCTTATTTCGGGTGTTTAACACCACAGCAACTTTTCCTAGCTGCAGTGTCTTGCTTTCATCTGTCATCTCTGACGATGTGTCATTTTGTTTGGCAGTAGTAATATGTTATGGCTGCTTGATTTGACCAGTAACTGGTGATTGATTATTATCATGTGTAGTATTTACATGATATTAACTATCACAATTATCTCCATAGCAAAACACCAGGTCTTTATGTGATTTTAAGGAAAACCTCTGCAATTTCTGAATGAGATTTAAAAACATGACAGCTCTTTAAAACAAAATGCGTTTAGACACACACATACATTTATTTGGTGTGAGCTAATGTTGGAAAAATAGTTGGAGTGAGTAGAAAGTTAAATTGCTGGATTGATGTCTCTCTTTATTGAGCTGTTACTGAAAGTGTGAAAATTTAGTGTGATTTATTCACTGTCGCAGTCTCATTTCTTTTCCTTGACACTTGATGTGAATATATTACCCTCATAAATGGCTGCTAAGGACAGACAAGCTTGCTTAGTCCTGCTTAAATTAGATAATCGCTTTCTCTCTCTGAGGTTTTGTTAATTTCACACTTGGCTGATTCAAGGTGAACGAATTGTATCGACGGCAGATAGACCCGTAATGAAACCTCGTTTAAAAAGCTAAATATCGGAAGTGGAGACAGATTTAATTAGTGTGGCGACACTGTACCTCGCCAAGACAGAATACCCACTGTTACACACAGCTGTTATCAAAAGTTTCATTTTTTGCTGTACATCCTTTTTGTTTCCATGTTTTCTTTTAAAATTCCATACATTTTTTTTTCTCATCCAGCAGTCAGCAACCATTTCCAGAACGATTACGGATCAGAGTGAGCCGTATCAGCATGCACGATTATGAAGCTCTGCACTACGATAAGGAGAAACTTAAAGAAGCTTGTAAGTATAAAACACAAACATTACAAAACTCACTTGAGAGCCTTGGTGTGCTACGATGTAAAGAGCTAGTTCAAAGCCATATCCGTGTCCTGAACACCAGAGGGGGAAGGGTTGCTATGTTCGTTCTAATTAGAGGAATTATATGATTAAAAGGAATTTCAGAAAATAAAGAAGAAGAAATAAGAACTTCTAGGTCTAATGGCCTGTTCACACCAAGAAGGATGTCCGTAAAGATAGCTATTACGATGAAGATATTAGTTTCACACCAATGAAAGATACTTTTTTGTTTATTATAATCACAAAAGCAGGTGGATTCTGATTGTCTGTCAATGTTATTTATCTGCTGGACAGAAAACATCCTGAAAGACATCTCAACGTTATTATTCCTCTGTGTTATTGTGTGAACGTCCTTATTTCCACAGAATTATGTTAAAATGAAGCTATAAACGCTCAAATATGTTGTCATCCCAACAACGAACAGCAGAATGTGCTGGAACGCAGCAGGGCAGCATCAGCAATATGAATTATTGGCCATTGTTAAGTCATACATCACACATGCTGGTTTTCACATCCCAATAACAAACAGCAATTGCAATTGTTTTTTTATTTCTGTAATACTACAGAAATATCACAATCCTAACCTTTATCTCCATACAGAGTTCACCATAGACCAGACGAGATTTTTTTTTTTTTTTGTCTGGGACACTGAGCTCAGAGAGTATAGTGTACACCATGAATTGTTAAAAGCGTAGCTTAAATCTGTGCTTTAAATAAGCAGTCCTCATTAGCCTCTGTTGAGATAGTGTTCTTCTCACTTGAAAAGAGTGGAGACTTGGACTCAAAAACCCATAAAGTGTATTTATTTTAGGACTTAACAAGCAGATGTTAGTTCACTCAAAAGTGGGCAGAAATCTTTTGAGATATTATTTAAAATATGTCATTAGTGTTTTGTAAGAGTACATGATTGAAGCTGCAGTTGTATTTCTCCGCACTAGGTGTCATCCCATCTCTACAGCGAGTGATTATGGTGTGTACTGATGGAATTAAGTGGATCTTTAAGAACACATTCAGATGCAGCTTTATGCTCCTATTGTGTTTTGACAGAGCAATTTGTGCCGATCCATCAGAGATTTTAATATTACACATTTCCAGTTTTTGGCAATACATCAGCAAATGTTCCCAAAAACAATTCTCAGATTCACAGTAAATAAAAAAAAAAAAAAAATGTTTTAACCTACTAGTGTGCAAGAACATCTTTGTGTGTGTGAGCAAGCAGCAGCGAGTGCATATACAATACATGTGCAGTTCGAATCAATCTTTTTGTCTAAGTATGCATGACACAATGCGTAAGCAGATAACTCAAGTATTAAATACTCATTGTGTGTCGCCTCTGTTTTTCACTGAACTGAGACAAATTGTGGTGTGATTAACTTGTATGTATGTGGCACGAAGCTGAGCTACAGTCACATTATTCAGGCTAGTTAGTCAGACTGCCATGGTGTTCATTTAACATCATAAAAAGGCAAATTACTGCTTTAGTTTGCCTGAAATGAAACTTTAAAAGTGCATGTCAGCTGTGAGAAAGCGATTTAGCTCTTTTGTGATACAAAAATATACCACACATCCCTGTGTCTCATCTGCTCACTGCTGTCAGTCCCTCTTCACTCTTCAGAAGAGGCTTGACGATAGCTCCGACTGAACAGAAAGAGAGAGCGCAAGAACAAACCTGAATTGAATTTGGGAACGACTGTTCAGATGTTGCTAAGCAACCCAACATTCCTCAATGGAAGAGACCTCTCCCATCTCTCGCTATTCTCTCTGCTCGTTTTTTCCTGCTCCCCCTGTCACTTTCTCTCCGTCTCATTCTCTCACTTCCCAATTTGTCAGAGAAACTTACCATCCTCTTGAGAATGCTCATTTAATTTAGAAATATTACCCTGGCTCTCTGAATTGTGCGAGACTCGGTCGGGCATGACTACTGCTCCTCCAGCTTTCAAATGTAACCTACTGTATCTATAAAATGCTCAGGGTGGTTGAGTGTATCATGCTACAGTTAGGATCTCAGTGTAGGATCTATGCTTTTTACCCTTTTCCTCTAAAGTGACTTGGTCTTGAGAATATCCATATGCATGAGAGGACACATGTACCCTCAGCAACTGCTGCGGAAACATCATATTTCTTCTTCTTCTCTCACTGACAGCACATGCAAAAGCAGGCCTACAGCCATGTGTCTTAAAATGCCTACAGTGGTTTATACTCTAGGGCAGATAAAATTGCCACATCCTCCCCATCATGTCCTATAACTGTCTGACCTTGTTTCATGAAGAATCTGTGTATTAGTCTGAATGAGTTTGATTGGGTCTGAGCCAGTGTGTGTTGAAAACAACTGCCATAAATCATAATCATCAATTCTTTTGCTTACAGAGGTGTTCACAAAGATGAAGATGAATTAGCTTATACCTTAAATGATAAAAAAAGTCTTTCTTTCTTGCATTCTTTCTTTCTTTCTTTCTTTTATTTTTACTCTTCCTTCCACTGCTGATCAGTATCTCCTGAGAGGAAAAAATGTGGGCCAAGTTTTTCAGAAAACACATCAGACAGTTACTGTGAAAATGATAGGAAGATTCTCTTTCTTCTCCTCATGCCTCATTTGAACTTCTCTTTTCGTCTCTTTCCTTTTTCGCAGCAATTCCACTGGGTCTCATCGTTGTCCCTGGAGACAGTGATTTGGAAACCTGCCGAACTCACATCGAGAGACTACAGGAGGTAAAAAATGAGAGGGTGGGGTTAACAGATGGAGTGGGGTAAAAGTGAGAAATGAAGAGGATAGGAGGAGAGAGGTGTTAGAGTTTGATTAATGATGGGAACAGTCAGTCAGAGTCTGAATATATTGAGGGAGAGGTTATACTGCACTACAGTACAGAGCAGTGGTGCTCAACTGAATTGTGCTTTAAGACCCAGAATGTACATCTAGTGCAACACAACACCTTATCAGAATAGCTCTTATTATAAACTGTTAATCAAATTGTCTGTTATTAAATCAATTAACAAATTAGTTTCAAATCATTTATTCACCCTCATGTTGTTCCAAACCCGTATGGCCTTCTTCTGTGGAATGTAAAAGAGGTTTTGTTGACCAAGCAATTTTGGTGATGTCCTGAGTTTGCCAAGTTCGATGTGTCCCTAGGTCAAAATATTTTGTTGACCCTGGAACAACACTTTAATGCAAAAATATTTCCACACCTGAACCTAACCATACCATGCCTGAAATCAGATTTAATTATAGATGAATGACACTGATGTACAAGCACCAAACACTGATTGTAAGCCTAAACTTCACAAAAACTGTTAACTGTTTCTTCAGATCTGGTTGTTTTATCACAATGTTGTTCCAGGGACATGTTGTGCTTGGTAAAATCAGGTTAGCGGTATTCCACATTGGAAAGAATGTCATGCGAGTTGATAAATAATGACAGAATATTCAATTTGGCTTAATTATCCATTTAAATTATACATGTATTGTTTATTTTAGGTTAATGTTAACTAATTATCATAAATCTAGCTGTATAAATGATGTCACTTTTTATATAGTTTGTTGTTTGTACATGATACCTACTGTACAACATGTTAACAAATTGAAAGTGATCATAAAACATTGCCCAAAAATCAAACATTAAAATATGTGGTTAATGCAACAACATGTAAAATAATTAAATTGTCAAATGAAATAAGAAACTTTCTTTTGAATTCTGACAATGCCAATGCCTGTGAACAATTCACAGACAAAACTATGCCATGCATCCATGCCAGCATCCGCCTTATGAAGCCTATTTCTGTGAAGTGACAAATGAATTACTGTAGTTTAATCAGACACACAGTCTCTGACGTCAGCAACTACAGTATAAATAATGCAGTTTTCTTATACTAATAATGTATTGTTGTGACTAAGCTTGTTTTTGGTTAGGTGAACATTCCAGTGTGCATTTACCATTGTTTTTTTTACCTGTTGGGAGCCACCAGTTAAGAGCCCTTAAGAGATGATCTTATTCATTCAGGGGATCCTCACTATACATACTGTACATTCCCAAGAAGAAGAAACAGTGACTATATACAAATATAACTTCACAACCAGCTAAAAACAAACCAGTAAGAGCCTTTGTTTTATAGCTGTAATAAATGATGGTTTAATGCTAAACCCTTCCCAGTAAGGTTGTGTGAGTGTCTGAGGCCGAATTAAGTGTTCTTAAAAAAGAAGAGTAGTCTCAAATTGACATGCTCACATTCATTGAGGTGCTCTAGGGTCTTCTCCAAGAAACACTGTTGTTCATCTGCTTCAATCTGTATGTCTCTGAACTGACGGGCTGATCTGATGGGCTTTGTGTGTGTGTGTATCTAATGTAATGGGGTCTCCTGCAGGACTTTGTGTCGTGTCACCCATCTCTGCAGCGGCTGGTGCTCCAGGTGGGTGAGACACCTGCGAGAGCTTAGACAGGCACACCTGGAGCACTTTCAGGAACAAGACTGGAAATACAGCCTGGACAAAAGAATTGAGAAAACCAAACACAGTGCTGTTTGTACAGTCATATTTTGATAGACATGCCTCCACAAACCCAACCTAGAAAACTACAGCAGCACGTTTGTGTACTCTAAAGTATGCTCGGAGGCAGACATGTTTACCGTGAGAGTGCATAAACCCCTAGAGAGATAAAATAAGCAAGAGAGTTTGTTTTCACATAGAGCTTAACATGATCCCTAAAGCAGAATATTCTGAAATTCATCCTAAATCTCTCCCACATCTTTCTCAGTGAGATTAGAGCACTCTAGCGCCTCCTAGACACTAGTCTGTTTGCAGAGGTGTAGAGAGCCCTCGTTAGTACCGCATTTCCTCTTGACAGCTGTTATGGGTGAAACTTCATATAAGCACAAATTACAGTAAGCGCTTACTAAGTTAAATCCACTCGTTCAGAACTTCGTTCCCTGAATATTTCCCCTGGGTCCTAAGTGCTCCCGTGTGCTTTGTTTGGATGGATGCCTTGAATCACGTTTAACCTGTGTAGAGAATGGCAGCTTTCTTTATAGTGATGGTGCATGCAGGTGTTGTGTTTATTGTGTGTTGTGAGTGTAGTCTTTGGAGTTTGTATTTGACTCTGTTGCATGACTTACGTAGATCTTCAATTGGCAGTTTGGTGCTTTAGGGGAAGGATTGATGTGGCAGAAAATAATGACATAATGATGGAAAATAGTGAACTTGTGCACTCTTTGTGTACTGATCATTTGCTTCGGCAAAAACTGACACTAATCTGAGTTCTATCAACCTTTTTTTCCTCTTTCTTCTCCTTTTATTCACAGGAAGGTGACGGGACCAAATCAAAGGCTTTGTCGTCTCAGAGGCTGTCGCCAAAATGGTGCTTTCTCGACTGTGAGTATTTTTTGTACAGTAGTTTGGATGTTGGCATTCAAAGTCAGATCTGGGGTACTGAACAGCAAGTGTGCCATGGTGGCCCTCAAGGATGTGGGCTGGAGTTGTGTTTATCTGTGCACAAAGCTGTAGGTGTTTGCAATGAATAAAACGGCAAAGAGTAAAGGTCAGAGATTCAAAACTGTGAGTCAGACCCACAAAATATTCTCTTATCAGTGCCAGAATCAAAGCTGGGAAAAGAGAGAGAGTCATAAATCTCCATACTAAAGAACAGAATCTACTCATTTCAGTGCTAATAAGGAGTGCCAAGATGATTACTGTCAGCAGGAGAGAAGTACAGCCACAGGGAAAGAGGGAGGAGCTGTTTGCGTCATTAAACTGCATGTCTGGAATGATGAACTCTGTGGGTATGTGTGTTTTCATCAGATCACACCTGCAGATCAGCATGAGCTCTGAAAATTTAAGGCATCATCCAGGCATGCATTTGTTTTTGTTGTTATCTTTTTTTCTATTAAAATAGACCACCATTTAAATTTTTAGGGTTTTTTAAGATTTAAAAAAAAGAATTGTATTAATTTTTTGTTATGAGGAAATTTATGCTTTTATTCAGCAAGGAGATGCATTAAACTGTGCATTGTGAAGACGTAATGTTTGAAATAATTAGAAAATAAATGTTTGTTTTTTTTACTTTCTATTAATGAAAGAATCCACAAGCAGTATTAAGCAGCACAGCTGCTATGTGAAATGTTTCTTAAAAAATAAATCAGCATATTAGAATTGGATTTAGATCATGTGGCACTGATGACAAGTTTGTTTGTATAGCACATTTACAATAGTAGTTCACAGTGCTTTACGCAAAAGGAATTAAAATAATCATAAAAATAATCACAAATAATAAAAACAAGGAATTAAAAAATATATATTTAAAATGTTTTTGAAACTAATTAAAAGCTAAGAATAAAATTAAT
>JAUMHI010000043.1:14118145-14132093 GCA_032359435.1 Enteromius unitaeniatus
ATAATAAAAACAAGGAATTAAAAAATATATATTTAAAATGTTTTTGAAACTAATTAAAAGCTAAGAATAAAATTAATATACATTTAAAAAAAATTATTTATTTTATTTAACAAATTAAAAATAAAACAGATATTTGTTATACTTACAATAGTACGTTTTTACTGTATTTTTTAATCAAATTAATGCAGCCATCTTTCAGAAACAATATGTTATACGAACCTCAAACCTTTGAATGGTAGTGTTTTTATTTCAGCAGTGCTTTATTTTTGTTTGCACATTCTATTCTACAAGCCCGTTATTGGCACTGTGCATATCTTTATGTGAACAGCTTTTCAATATTTGCAGTAACCTCCTTTTGGATCAGTGTGAAGCTATGAAGATGTGGATTAATGTCAGCTCAATGAGAAGTGATGAATCAGACTAAAAAAGTCTTTAAAAGAATGTAACGATGTGTTCACAACCTAGTGGTATGAATGCACGCTTACGTAGTGTCATAAAATGGCTACTGCTTTTAAAAGATTGATGAGGGGGAATTTTATGAATTCAAGGCTTTTAGATAACATTCTGCATATGTAAACACTCCCTAATGCACTGAACTTTCAAGGAGCAAAGACACAATTATAAACATTATTTATGTATGCTTTGAGAAGTGATAAATAAACCTCTATAGCTTTTTGAATACAGGTGTCACTTTTGTTGAGAGGTACATGGAAGCCCTGATACAAGTTGTGTTTTGAAAGGGCCATCAGGCTTTCCTTTGACAGCATCTCAAGATGTGGGGAGTCAGTCATCATTATACACAAATCCTCTGTGACAGCTGAGTCACATTCACATAGATCCTAAACTGCTACACATCAAACCAGTGAAATAGTACATCACATTCCCCTGTTCAATACTTGCATCTTTCACACTTTTTCATCCTTTCATTCCTGTCCCTCCTTCCTCTCTTTCCACCAGCCCAGAGGAAAACTCATCTCCTCATGTTAAGACTAAAAAGCTTCCGAGGGCTTTATTACCAGAGTAAAGAACTGCAGGATGAGTCAGAACTTTTCAGAGCAATTGTGGCAGGATGTCTGATCTCAGCTCAGTGTTACGAAGTTGCGGTCAATTAATTACCAGTGCAAGCAGGGGCAAAGTCTGATCCGAGACCAGTGTTCCACACTTTTCCAGGATCATCGCAGATTGTTCCTGCCCCAGAGCAGATGTCACCGAAGTGTGAGGAAAAATGTGCATTCATTATTTTTGCTGCAAATGTGTTATTTACAGGTATGAGGACAAGCTTGTGGGTATGTGTGCATTTCCAGCACATGCATTCTCTTCGGGTGTAATTTGCTTCGATAAAAAGTGAGGATGATCCACAGCAATCTCACTTTTCGTAACAATACAGGCTGTTGTAATTTTCTACTGCTCAAATATTCTTGTACATATACAGAAATAGACTTAAAATGTAGGCAAAAGTAAAAACGATGTGTATAAAGTGAGGAAAAAGCTCAGAAAATAATGGCAACTCAACACTTACACATCTTATTCAGTTAAATTGATGATTGTTGAATAAATGCTAATAATTCTTGTTTGATTAGTTTTCTTCTATTTTCCACATTTTACTGGAAGCATGGATAGATGTGGCATCGGCACAGAGAAATGTTGGAACTTGTGTGAAATGCATGATCTCCTTCACATCTGGAGCACTGTTGGTTACTGATTACAAGCAATTAATAACCCCAATTGCATCAAATCAACCAAGCTACCTTACCCAGTATTCTTAATGAAGTACTCTGAACTAAATAGCCCTGAGTATTATAGGGTGTGGATGTTGAAACAGTACTGTTGTGTAATTGGAGACCTGAACATTAGAACGAGAAATATTCTGTCATCTCTTGTTCTTCAGCTTGAATGTCTGGTGCCTAATCCCAAGCCTGATTTGTCTTGTTTTTTCTCTTTTGTGTTTGCAGCTACAACAGCTGATCGATTCTACAGGATTGATCGAGCTCAAGTGAGTCCTTCGTACAATACCTCTTTAGAGTAATTCAAACTACAATTGAGCAATTTTGAGTGTCCACAAACAAACCATTCACATTTGTCTGGTGTCTGTGTCATCCCTCAGGAGCATCTTAACTACGTGACTGAAATTTCTCAGGATGAGCTGTTCGTTTTGGACCCAGAGTTGGTTGTCACAGAGACGGTCAGCACATCGCCAGGCATGCCAGACCTGGTGGACTCTTCTAGTGATGCCCCTTCTGATCCACGTAAATTTGCCTTCCCATCATCCTCTTCTTCTCCACCAAACTCACCCGGACCCAGGTGAGATACACGGGCAAACATAAGGAGAACCGTTTAAATGTAACCAGTCCGAGCGACACTGTCAGCTAATCTTTGCTTTTCTTGACAGTATAACAACTTTTTGATAAATGACTTCTTTTATCCAAACTTCCATAAAGGAGACGTTTTCATTATCAGTGGCAGCTAATAACTCAGATAGCTGTTAGCTGACAGCAGCTTCTGCTCCGTAATATCAGCCAACAGAGTGCAGAAGAGTGTCGAGCCTCCTGGTGGCAGTGTGGCTCTCGAGGCGCAGCTGCTTTATACAAATGCTACATTAACAACAGTAATTCTAATGAACCGATAACTCCACCTAAGGTGCCTTATAGTTGTTGCTTTTGAGATGGATTCCATATAAACGCACACTTGTGTGTAGGCAGGATCATACATGAATGTCTATGCATGTTTGCATGTGCAAATGAGAATGTGTTTGTGATATTGTGTGTGTGTTTAGCAGGATAATTGTGTGGTTCATTTCCTGCAGCACAGAGCTTGATCCGATCCTCTATTTTTAGCTGCCTGAAAAAGTCATACAGCACCGCAGCCCCTGCTAATCTCCTGTGTGTGTGTGTGTTTGGAGGGGTTGGAAAAAAAGAAATACAGACAGTACATTAGCCTTTTTTGAGTTTTTTTCTCTTTTCTCCGTCTTTGTGAATGTTTCAGGTTTAATTATTAAATTGAATGAAGAGCAGCATGAATTTCTATTGCTGGTTCAGCTTGGTAAGTGCCAGGTATTTCTGAGGAAATTAGCCAGCATGTTAGGAAAACGATCCAAGCTAGTTAAGAAAATACTTTTAGATCTAATTGCTCAAAGTGACATGAAAGAGATTTGCAATAAATGCCATTTATTAACTTTTAATTCTTTTAATAATTAAAAATTACAAAATAAATAAAATCAGTTTCCATGAAAATATGAAAGAATATGAAATGTTTCTTAAACAAATCAGCATATTACAATAATTTCTAAAGGATAATGTGACCCCTGAATAGTAAAGACTGTGAAAATTCAGCTTTGACATTATTGCAATACATTACATATATTAAAACAACCGTTCATGTAAAAAGCTCGTGTTGGTCAGGAAGAGGCTAATAGGAAACTGATTGATCGGAATGATTGAATATTTAGCTCTGTGATGTTCGAGTCATTATCATTGTCCTCCCAGCTGTGTGAAGCAGTGTAACGTGTCTGTCTGGTTGAAACACAGACAAGCCGCTGCACTGGGCATAGCTCTCCTGATTATGTCACGATTGTATAACCCATCCGATAGGAGCTTTTGTTTATGGCTCCCAATGGAAAATATTGAGCGGCCCCTCAAAGCACTGCTGCTGTCATGTGTTCTGTGATTGTGAGATAACAGTCAGCCTTTTGTCTTTAGGGGCCGTGGGTGCTTGAGATGTACTGATTTATTCTTTATCTTCCTGTATTCAAACTTCAGATTGTCTTTCTCTCATGTTATACTTGCGCTACACAGTATTATTATAAACGTGTCATTTGTCAGCCTTAATGATTCAAATACTACCTTTTCTATCTTGGGTTCACTCTTAAGTGTTCTTTAGTTAGTGTTGTTTACTTGGATAATTGTGTGTCTATTGAACTCTATGTTTGAAACACCACAAGCATACAAAGCTACAAAATGTCAGCGTTCTGGTTGTGTAATGATTTTTTTTTAATATGTATATACGTCTGGGTTCTTTTTCTTGTAAAAACAGCAGCATAAAGGATTTTAGATATCATTATATGGCCATTCGCTTTGCTTTTGTTGCAATAGGGGGGCTATTTTCTTCCTTGTCGATACGTAAATATAGTTTCTGCAGTCCTAATGACATGTTTGCGAAACAGCAAGTGTCTTTCAGAGTTTAGAGAACTTCTTGTAATTGACATCTCTCCTTTTTCCTCTGCTCATCTTTTCTCCTTCCATTTCTAATTTGGTTGTTTCGCATTGCGTTCATGCATTTCGTTTTTTTCATGTATGTGTTTTAATCAGTGGTGCTTTTTGTTTTAGGTGGGTGGCTTTTTATTTATTTTTTTGGCAACTTTTCTGCCCCTGATTTGTTGTTAGTCGCACAGACTCGATCAGTCACACAGGCGTGTGGCTGCTGACACGTTTGGCAGGCATTATTACATCGCTTAACTCTCTAGGGCATGAAATAACGATCTCTCGCCGAGGCAACATTGAACATGCTTTTGTTCAATTCAGAATCACACAGAATCGCTCATGAAAGGAATATTAAATTAATAAAAAGATGTAATTAGCCTTTGTGGTGTTCTCTTTGTGGTGTTAAGTGCTGAGTTTGCCAGGGTGAGCTGTGGGTGAACAAAATGACAGGAAGCATTGTCTTTTTGAGTCTCTGGAAATGTTGGCTTTCTCTCTCTCTCTTTTGCTCTCTCTTGTCTTCGTAATGTTTTTTTCCACCGGTTATGCTTTTCCACCAAATGAGATCAGACTGCTACAGGGTGATACATGCACAAGTGGAGATCAAAGGATAGTGCCTCTATCTTTCTCTTTCTCTATGTCTCCACCTTCTCTCACACACTATTATTATATACTATAAGCAATGTACTTTTAAAAATGTTTTAGGGTATTTCCTCTTCTATTAGCTGTGCTTTAACCACACTGTAATTTGGGGATTTTGCATGTTACTTTTTTTATATCACAAAAACTTTCAATATTAAAGAAGCGCACACATCAGTATGATTTGCTAGCTGCTGGACTGTGGTACATCACAGCATTTGTTATTTGTTGACAGCGAATATAATAACTGGCCTGCTGTTTCTGAACCAAATATTCCTCTTGTTAATGTCTCGGTGTGTCTCTTTCGTGGTTTCTTCAGGGTTGCAGAGCTCCAGAGGAAGCGTGTTTCCAGTGACAGTTCTGTGGCAGAAGCTCTTGCACACAGTGACTCACTCAGATCAGCCAAACCAGCTCTCAGCAGGTAAGAGCTACACAGAGAACGTTTATGATCCTCTAGAACACATTTCTGAAACCCCAGCCACGTGGATCAAGTCTGCTGCCAAAATATATATAAAAATTTTTTTCTGGCTGCATGTAATTTCTGATCTATGTCTGTATGGCTCTAAGCAGAATATTGAGTTCTGCGCTGGTGCTGATCTGTGAATGTTGAGTGTTTTTGTGAGAGAACCCTAACTAGCTAATCTTGCTATAGCAAAAAAAGAACCAACTCCTTTTTGCATATCTCTTTTTGTGATGTTTTATTAATGATGTGTACAGTGTGTAGAGCTGGGCAGTATGAAGTACACTTGATGGGCAATAACACATTTATAGCTCGTTCAGAGTCAGTACTAAGTATCTTTTTACTGCATTCATTTTAATAAGTGTTTTGTTTTTAGCTCAAATGCTTGATTTAATAATAATGAATAATCATAGCCTATTTTTTATTCCGCATTGTGAATAAAAAGAGAAAATCAAATGAAGTGAATTTCCCTTTTAATTGCAAAGTACTGCATTGATTCCACTGTGTATGTGTAGAAGATGTGTAAATGTGTCTGTGTGCTTGAAATTGTGTTGGATCATTTGCAACTTCAACTGTCGCCACCAGGCATTTTTTTGAGAAAAGTATGACATCTCATTTACGGTGCAGAAATGCATTTTCCTTGCACCCGGAGTGTGTGTGTGTGTGTGAGTGAGAGAGGGGGAGAGAGAATCTGTCCAAAGGGCTTTCATTAAGGTTTTTCAGGGATGCATTTAATAGTTTCCCATGAGCATTTGTGAGGGCTGCATGAAAAAATTAAACCATTTTCAAAAATATTTTATTACAGTACATGAAATGCTGCAATATTGAATTTATTTTATTTGCTTAAAAGAATATATATCTGGCAGGACTGAAAGACATTTAGGCTCCTTTTTCTTGTGATGATGTTTAGATCTGCATATGTGACCAGAAGAATATGGGCAAAGTTTTCCTTAGATGCCCTTAAGGATCCCAGAGCTCATAATAACATACAGAGAATAGAACTGACCACTGGAAATAGTCCAAGAGATAAAAATGCAAAAAACTGCTGGCTATGAACTGTTAAGTTTTACTGCAGAGAACACATAAGGGATATCACTGCCTCACTGCGCTCTAGTCAGAAACCACAATCACAAATCTCTCTCTTGTGTGAAATCAGCTCTGTAAAGCGCAGAGAGCTGTCCTGGACTCACACACTCCTTTGTGTTCCTAAATGATGGGCTCTTTGGGTCCTATTACGTTTCTCCTAGGGTCAGTGATATCTCAGTAAAAGAAACTTCAATGTCTGCCAGTGGTACATTATATAACATTTGTGCTGGCCATGAATTGATATGCTCCAGTGGGGTCCAGGCCACAACCCTGCTTGAGGGGAGGAATATTTGGCCAGACCAGAGATAATAGAACCACCCCCCTGCTTGTAATGATGAAATATATCTGCTTTACATCATATGCTTAATGCAGTGAAAGTTTTTACCAACTCAATCCACAGTCCTTTTAATTTTATTGCCCTGTTGATTTTAATTTGTGTGTGTGTGTTTGTTCTTTTAATTTTCCATGCCATTTAATGTATAACATTCTGGTTAGGATTTGTTCTACAATTTTTTTTTTCATGTAACATCAACATGTAACATTCATGTATATATTTGTTATATTTGTACATTTCTTCCTTTTTTAATTGAAGGAAGATTAATGCAGCTCACATTTTAAAATACTATCTAATGCAGCAACAGCAGTGAAAGACTACAATGTATTACTAAATTGGTGTTTTATTTACATGCTGAATTTTTTGATTAGCCCTTTTCTTTAGCATTTGTATTTCAAATCCAATTTTTAAATGCCAACAGAAAACACGATGGTCATTGTCACGGCAGTGACAGAGCAGCTCTAATACAGTATTTTATTTACACTGAACCAAACCCTAAAACCTAAGTTTACCTAGAAGATACACTTTTTTTTTTTTTTTTTTTACCCAGCCATTTAAGTATTTGTATTTCCTTTGAGAAATGCAAATTTGAGTTATGTAAAAAGATTATTGTTTATGGCCATGTCTTTATCATTTTTGTCTTATATTCCCATTCCTTTATTTACTCTTTATTTTTTATTCTTTTGTTGCATTGAAGGGTGGGGGGTATTCACCGCTCAAATACAACAGCAGCAGATTTCAAACCTACCAGCAGGTGAGACAAAGCTTTACAGACTTTTAATGTTTCTCTATTCCTCCCCTCTCTGTACCCTCTCAGTTGTGTCTTCTCAGAGCTGCTATAGATGTTAGTGTTGAAAGTGTTCAAAGAGCAGCTCTACTCTTTTAATCCCAGTGGGGATAGTTACCAGCGGCCAGTGGCTTTTCTTAATGTGCACTATGAGTGTCATTGCTGCAATGAGTAAAAAAAACTCTAGCACAGCAGGACCTCACCATTTGTGCTGCTGATTATTATTTTTACTGGCCTGTTCTGTTCCTCATTAGGCCCAGCTGTCTCTGTTGACACGACATTAGAGGGTAGAAGAGATGCACACACTCACAAACTGACAAAAGTTCAAAAAGTAGTAATTTACCCTGTTTTGGTGTAACATAGTCTGTGCTGATCCAGTGTAGTCCCTCCTAGTCTGGATTGTTCGTGTTTTGTCTTGTCTGGCATTCTCCAGTGTGTTGTCTGTCATCGTATTGTCTAACTGCTGTTTGCTTGAAGTCTAAAGGTTGGTTCACACAGATGGCATTTTTGTGTTCCGCTACACTGCTTTTTGTTTTTCCATGTAAATAGCTGAACATAAGCTTTCTGTTTTGAAGACACTGTGTAACTCTTAAAAACTCATCTCAAGATCTTGGCTTTCTTACATTCATCAGCACTGCAGCTCTGCATTTGGATACTATTGTGTGGCATTGCACGTTTTTGAAAGCAAATATGCATATTTGTCAACAGCCCCACGTAAAAGGGTAGCTCACTCAGAAAAGAAAATCCTGTAATCACTTATTTTGAGCGTTGTCTTCACTGGTCTCCATAAAAAAAAATCATAGATGTTTGGAATGCCATTACAATTATAAATGACAAAAGAATTCACATTTTTTGGTGAACTGTCCCTTTAAGACATAGACAAGCAGAAAGATTGCTTGTTTAAATTGTGACAGCCTGAGGAAATAAATCATTAATCTGTTCTTATATGACACTATCTCTCCTCATAGTCTACAGCTCATCAATACCTCAAATCAGTTTAACATGCTCGAAAGTTTGATTAAACCAGCAGTTTGTGCTCTCGCGCTCTCTCTGTCTCTGTATCTCTGTCTACCCGGGAAATTGATTAGGTTTCTGCTGTTGTTGGTTTAATTTTGAATAGGAGCTGTAATTAATTGATTCATGTTTTACGTTGTTTTTCTGTCATACATAAATGAGGGATTTGCATTTCCCTCTGTAATGGAATTATAGCTGAGCCCATAAGTAACTCTCATTCTGAGGCAGATTTACATCTGAACCCTGATATTCAAAGCAAATAACAACAGGAGAAAGCAGGCGCGCAAGTGAGAGATTAGCCCCTTGTTTCCTGAGCAGACTAAGCCAACCATCTTTAATGTGGTGTCTGCAAATAGTAAATTGGACGGAGCATAATAAAGGTTATATTGATGAGGAGAAGCAAACAAGGAAAGATGCTCAAGAGCAGCAAGGGCCGGTTTAATGGTGCATCGCAGCCTTCATTATCAAGCTGAGGTCCCGTGGATGCCAAAGTCTGATTGGTCCCTAGTGAGCTGAACTTTGACACTTAAAGCCTTGCTACATTGAAGCATATTGAAGTTTCCTCTAACGGTGCTGTAGTCACAGCATGGACCATCAAGCGCCCTCATTAAGACCTGCTTTTGTTTAAAGAAAGACTTCTGCTCATAAATCTCAGTAGTGATTAGAGGAGAATTTCCAGTTCACAATCAATAATAAAGCTGACTTGCAAATGCGATTTTGTTGTATTTGTGAGAGCTAGTGTGTAAACGCCAGGCCGGTCTAGATTCAGATTGCTGTTTCTCTCTGGAGCTAATAAGAGGTTTCTGGAGTTATATCGAAAAATTGGCCCAATGTCACATTTCAACCCTTTCTCTAATACTAGCAAAAACTCAATAACCCCATTAAAGCTGCTGTGAGCATGTGTGTGAGTGCAGGGAGGATGTTAGTGTGAGTGTGTTGTGAAAGCAGGCTGAGGTACGTCAGTAATTACAGCTGCCGTCTGGGATACATACCAAGGAATGGTTCAGACATGTTTAAACACTGGTTGATCATTTAGGCTGGGGAAATAAACCATTGTCAGCTTTTCCTCCAGGACACGATGGTTGGAAAGATACTTTTGGCCTGATTCTTGTCACATGCACCAAGCTTTCATAACACAGATTTTGAGTGCCATTGTCAAATCTTCCCTCCTCGTGCACTGTAATGTGAGTCCCAACTCAGCTGTTCACCATTTTCCATCCGAAGAGGGAGAGATCTCAACTAAATAGATAGTTCTGAAAATAAATGTGTGATCACTTCAGCAAGAGTATAGCTCAGTGATGTGAATCTGATTGAGGTGCTTAAGTTGTGTTTTTTCTCAATTGTAGTGCTGCTGTGAACTTTCAGTCACACAGTAAAAGATTGGCTGCTCTGAACATGCCCCATGGTTGACCAGAGATCAGTGTATTTGAACCTCATTTGTCATGATAGAGCTATATGAAAGGATCAATTGTGATTGATAGAGATGGGTTTTGATAGCTGAGAGTCGCAATTCGTGGTTTCAGGGATCTGAAATCCATTTTCATGAGCAAATTTCACTGCCTGAAGGCTGAACCTCAGCTGCAAGGCTAGAGGAGGCACGCAAAAATTACAGCAAAGGTGTGTGCGTGTGTTGGAAAGACATGTCAGAGCCCAGATTTATGAGCCTGCAAACTGCTTTTAATTATGGGAAACACTCAGATTCCTTAGCAAGACCCTCTCTCTCACACACACACACACACACTCACTCACACACACAATCACTCATGGACATATCACAATGGAAACAGTGTGTTGTGACTTTCACTTGAGTGTTCGTGAACTCAGTTACCTTTCCCTCCCTCTTTTTCCTGTCTCATTTAATTTGAGACTGTGTAGTCGAAGTGAAACATGCTTATTGTTTTTCCAATTGACCGTTATATGACCTCTCTTGAGCTCTGACCCCATTGCACTTTATTATGATATACCAAAGATCTGCAATATAGTCGACTCTTATAAGTATAAGCTGTAGGTAGTTTTGATGAAAAAACTATTTCAGACACATTGGTCAGGAACAAAGTTCAGGATCCAAAGCCCTGTGCGCCACATGTCTCTGTTTCTTAATGTCCCAGCCTTCTTGTTGTGTGGTGGGGAACTCTTTGATCAAATATTCTTTTAGTTGAGAGCGCACAGAAGATGCTCCAGTCAGGGGAAGAGACAGAGAGGAGGTGTAGTATCGACGATGGCATTAGTATTATCGCTAGGCAGTGTTTGTGTACTTTGTCGGAGACGGAGTGGATTAGATTAAATATTTAACATAGAGAAGAATGTTATTAATATTATCAGTTTTATTCTGATGAACATAATATTTGTAACAGTATGACATTAGGAATGAATGAAAAGAGTTTTTGCTGTTATAAAAACACCAATGTGTGAGCATAAGTGGAACTTGAGTGATCAGATTAAATATGAAATGCACACCATCGGTGAGTCTGTCCAATCGTGAAATCAGCACAGCTCTTGCAGCCACTCTGGAAAAATTATGCTGGCTGATCCACCTGACTGCCCTCGAATCACTCTTGTGGTACTTTGATGGCGTCAGCACCACACCAACTCGAAACTAAATTTGTTTTGACATGCTCTGCTCAAGACTCGGATAATTTGGCGCAGTGCCATATGAAATCAAACAGACCTCATGTCACTCCAATAGCATTGCAGTGATATTCGTTGAGTTTTGGGGGGTACCTCCTCAAATTATCTCTTGCACTTATATGCTGGAGTTCATTTGAAGTCATTATTCTTTTGCTCATTACATTTCTGAGATGTTGTATGTTGAGAGGAAATAAAAGAGTCTGCATGCATGTGCGCTGTAGCCATTCTTTAGGCTCATTTGAACACCTTTATCAAGAAAAACATCAGGAGATGATTCATGTTGAGATTAATGGTTTGACACACAGTGTGTGTACCAAAAGCTTTAGTTTCAAATACTTGCTGTGAAGTATCCTCTATTTGTGTTTAGTTGATTTGAAGTGTATCACTCACAGACGTTTCTGTTTCTCCCACAGGTTTGACAAGAGCAACCTGAACAATGCGAATTCCGGTAAGGAGTTTTAAGTAGTTCTCTAATTTTGCTTCAATCTCTTCAGTAAATGAACATCAAGTGAACTTTTTTCAAGAGTTGCTTTGGTCTAATTCTGAATGAATAAAGGTATGTGGAAACACAGTGATGGCTGAAATTTAGTCTCTAGTCCTAGTCTTTTCTTGTGAGAACAAGTCGTACAGCGTCTCTGCAAGAAGCAAATTGGGACCGCTACATGCTCTGTGAATGGTTTCTGACTTTAATTACTTGTAAGTTAAGTGTTAAACACTCCTTGGTCTTCGTTCTTGTTCCTTTTTAATGAGCTGCTGCCTGTCAGGAGAGGGCATGTGCCAAGGCTGTGGTGTTTTCAGCTCTCTTGGCATTGGTAGAGGAGGAAGAGAGCGAGGAGAAAAAGACACAGTCTGTGAGGTGCAGTGAGGCAGAGCAGGTTATCATCGCTCACATTGATCCACATTAGAATTCAACGCTAGCTCCAAAGTTTCCAGGCATGAGCAGAGGAGAAATGCGTTTCCGAAAACCTGATTTAGCCCTGTGCATGCTTTCTCTAGACAAGAAAAAAAGACTGTTCAATTCCATAAAGCGGCTGAGTTTTGAGAGCTGGATTGGAGCGGGCATATCTTTAGACACAGCCGTAGATTTAGCCACACAGTGCACTCTACAGCGCGTGTTAGCCCGACACCCCAGCTGGGTGTTTTCATATTTTACCTCTCGAGGTTTGTGAAGCAACACACAAGATTGCTGGATTAGGAAGGCAAATCTACAAAGGGCATTGCAAAGCTTTGAACACAGATTTAGCATATTGAGACCGAACCCTCAGAGCCAGCATCAGCTAATGTGATTAACACCCATAATTAAAATTATTTTTACTCCCTTTTTAACTGTCTGCTCCCAAAGCATTAAATAAACAGAACATCTTGTGTTACTCTGAATAACTTAATATTGAACAAATATGCATAAGCGATTTGTACATGTAGGCAGTTTCTGAATAATAATACCTCTAAGTAATAATGGAGTCATCAATTGCCATGAGGAAACTGCAACACTGGTATTTGAACATTTCCTGGTATCACAGCTTTACAAATAATGCATGTCCTTTTATGCTGATGCCATTCAGATTCACACACATGGTCACAATTCGTCATAAGAATATTTAAATAATGACACATTTACTTTCATCTTCTCATAAATGCGTCTTCCAAACAGTGTTTTTGCCTTACCCTGAATCACTACAGTAAGCCCATAAAAATTATCTTTATATATATATTTATATAATTTTTATGTCATATCTGTGAACAGGGATAGAAGGTCAGATTACTATTCTACAATCAACTCCAAAAAATTTCAAAATCAGTTACTACACTGGTCTACTTTCTATTACCATAACTAACCTACTTGCAAATGGGTAATTGTTTCCATGTTCACTTGACTTGCTATTCTGAACAGAAGCACAACTCTGTATCACCAAAACAATGTTCATCCACGAGAAAAAACTATGCTTCAACAACTAGTCTGTTAAAAGTTACATAGTGTAGCTCTAATTGCACACAAGTAAAATTATTAAAATGAGATAAATTAAAATGGCTTCATTCAGTTTAGCTACCAAAAACAGCAATTATACAAATTATACTTCAGTCTCAATTAAATATTTTTATGCTAGTGGCATGCTGTTCTGATCACCTGTCATCTTGGTAAACTCAGTCTTTGCTTTTATTACACTTAATCATAAACACGTAATCATTAAGTTCAAGATAATTAAAATGACCTTCTACAATTCAGCTGTGAAAAGAGCAAAAAAATTACGTTTCAGTATCCATTAGCTCAGATTTTGATGCTGATGACATGCTTTTTCACACATCTAGTCCATTTAATCTTAGTAAACAATCTTTGCTTTGTAATTATTTAAGTCAGAATACAGTGCCCTCCACTAATATTGGCACCCTTGGTAAATATAAGCAAAGGTGGCTGTGAAAATAAATCTGCATTGTTTATCCTTTTAATCTTTCATTAAAACAATTCACACATTTCTAACCAAACATTGAAGTAAAACAATGGAAAATGAGGAGAAAAACTCATGATGAAATACATGTTTTTCTCCAATACATGTTAGCCACAGTTATTGGCACCCAATTATTGCTATGTTCTTTTCCCAAGATAACGGCTCTGAGTTTTCTTCTGTAATGCCTGAAGAGTTTGGAGAACACATGATAAGAGAAAAGAGACCACTCCTTCATACAGAATGACTCCAGACCCATGAATGACCATCCAGCTCCATGACGGTTCTTCTCTTTAGTTCACCTCACTCAGGGTTCAGGTCAGAGGACTGGGACAGCCATGACAAAAGCTTCATTTTGTGCTCAGT
>JAUMHI010000043.1:14132193-14144973 GCA_032359435.1 Enteromius unitaeniatus
AAACACCCCCACAGCATGATGCTGCCACCACCATGCTTCACTGTTGGGACTGAATTGGACAGGTGATGAGCAGTGCCTGGCATCTCAAGGATGATCAGAAGAAATGGACAGTTAAATATATGAGTGTCACAGCAATAAATACTTAGGACCATGTATTTCAGTTTTTCTTTTTTAATAAATTTCCAAAAATGTCAACAATTCTGTTTTTCTGTCAATATGGGGTGAGTACATTAATGAGGAACTTAATGATTTTAGCAAATGGCTGCAGTACTGTATAGCAAAGAGTGAAGGGGTCTGAATACTTTCCGTATCCACTGTATATATACTGTGGAAAAATGTTTAACATGTATTCTTTTATATATTATACTACAATATTACACTTTCTATCCTATATATATATAAACATGTCTAAACAGAAATGGCATTAGTTCCTTATGTTTTTTTCACCAAAAGGTAAAACAACTGGTACTATGAGGCAAATGTCTTTTAATTTACACAAAATTACAGATAATGCTGTTTTGGTGACTGTAATATTTGGGGTGTGCTTAGGTGTAAAATCTGGGATAGTGAAAAAATAAATATACTAAAATGTATATGAAATACAGTACAGTGCAAAGGTCTTAGGCCACTAGTATTTTCACCAACAAAATGGTTTTAAGTCGGTTATTTTTGTATATAAAAAACCTGCCTGCAAAGCTACAGTACTGTTCAAAGTTTTAGACACTTGTGTAAAAAATTCTGTAAAATGAGGATGCTTTCAAAAGTAATGCCATAAATAGATTTAATTTATCAATCAACTTCTATTAATTAAATCAAATAAAGATGGTATTACAGCTTTTGGCAAAACAGCTTCTGTTCCGAGGTACGGACACCCATAGGTTTTTAGGTAGCTTTCCAGGTAGGTTTTTTGAAGCATTTTGGAGAAGTTGCCTCAGTTCTTCTGGATTTAGTCTGTCTCAGGTTTGTTCTGTTACTTCATGTCATTCCAGACAAACTGGATGACGATCAGATCAGATCTCTGTGTGAAGCACTGGCTGTTTTCAGACTCCTTCAATATTGAAAGTTAAGTATTTGAATATAATACAAACTCACAAAATAAAAAAAAAATGGTGTCAGAATATCCCATCTTGTTGGATAAAACTAAAATATATATATTTAAATCTAGATTTTTTTGCATTGGTCCATGGAACACATTTGACTTTTTTGCTGTTTTAAAAAGTGTTCTACGTATTCTACTCTCGTGGTGTGCACACGCATTAGGGCAGGTTCCTCCGTTTCCCCTTCATACGAGCTCCTGTTATCAAGC
Organism: Enteromius unitaeniatus; assembly: GCA_032359435.1. NCBI lineage: Eukaryota > Metazoa > Chordata > Actinopteri > Cypriniformes > Cyprinidae > Enteromius > Enteromius unitaeniatus. The sequence goes on from JAUMHI010000043.1 coordinate 14,133,500, forward strand.
TCCTTACCAATTAAACATCTTTCTCCTGTTTGTCTCTTTGGCTGATCACTCACAGCAGAGCAAGCCTGTTCTTGATAACACTGCTGTGTACATTTCGGAATTGCAGACGATGAGGCACATTTCAGCACCACCCATACACTTTGGTCTGTCCATTTTGAGGGACGGAGAGGAAGGTGGAAGAGTGGTAAAGCGATATGTAAATAGGTGAAGCAAGATCCCCTATCACTGCTTTGTGATGGGCCGTTGTCCCTGTATGCTGGGCTGATCCTTGGCGAAAAAAATAAATAAATTTTACCGGGCCAAAAGTGCATTGACCCAGCAGGAAAATGCCTGGTCTTCCAGATGGCCAGTCCACCCGTGGTAGGGTTGAAGTCCAACTAAGGTTATGCTGAAGTTTATTTGATTGTGCTAAACTGGATTTATTGCAGGTATACCTCAGGTACAATTTAAATAGATTGCTTTTAAAGACCAAAATTACTCAATGATCAAATGATCTTCATCATTTTAAGAAATATCCATTGTGCACAAGTAGTACTCAAGTTTGATTATCATTATCAGTAACACACACACACACACAAAACAACTGCTTTTTTGCTTGTGCTGCATGTTGCGTAAAAGGGCTGTGTAACAGTACCAGGGGGCCGATTCTGAAATGCAATAAAATATATTTTAAAAATCCCATTGCCATATTTGTAAGACCAGTCAATTTAATTGAAGTTACTGCCTATTGAAATTAAATGTTATTTTTTTATGTACCTCTTTACACTTTTTTTCTAGTTACCAATGAGCACCATGTGCAGTATATGTTACAATTAGCACATAATATGACTTGTACACCACACTCCATGATTTTATTTATTTATTTAGAGTTATTCATCTGTCAAACTATAGAATAATTTAGTGTTTGGATAACATAATGCAGGTATAGGTCCACACTTGTAGGCTCTCACCTTACAGAAAGGTTGCCTGAGAGCCAGAGATGAGTATACATCTGCATTCACTCAGAGGTGATTTACACAGCTTATCTGTTCATATGGAGGGTTTCAGTAGGGAAAAGGTTATTGCATTGTAGTCAATCACTTCACACTGTTAATGGGGCCAATATGTCATCAAATGTTGCAATGTAAAAGGCTTAGATGGGTGAACGGGTCTCATCAGACCCCGTGAATAGAAATTCTACGTCCGAAACTTTGCTGCTTTGTGGCCTAGTTATTAAATGACAGGCCACAGTTTTTCACATAAAAGCAACTTGTGAGGTTAGCAGTTAGACAATGCACCAAATCTTCATGTGTAATGACCTATAATTACTTTGAGTAAGCATTAGACTTTCTCAGTTGAGTCAAAGTTAAGAAAAAATGGACAAAGTTGTTCAATTGAATTAAGTCAAGATAAGATTTGGATATGCCTCTTTATCTCAGAGTGCTGTTGTATTGATGACCTTAAAGCATCATAAAGATTTTTATGGCGTACTGTATTGCATCCTCTTTGTATCTAGAAAGCTCCAGTCCTGTTGTAATTATGAAAAAACAGTGATCAATATTTCACCTGGGTGTTCTGACATATGATGAATTTGGATGAAGTTGAAATAATCACAGGCTTTTCATTTGTGGGGTGAACTAATCCATTAAGGGAACCTGGGATGCATCTTGTCCATACACAGGGGAAGTAGAGATGCTAAGCTGGATTTATGGCAGCAGTGACGCCATTAACTTCAGGTGCTCGTCCTCACTGCCAGCTGTGTTGCGCTTTCAAATGGCAGTGCTGCAAAAACATGCTGACGCTTCTGTACTTTTTCCATTTGAATACTGAAGATCCAGCTAAATCCTGGAAGGCCAGTCTGTTCGAGTGTAGAAGAATATCAGTGGATTAGCTTTATCAGACACATACTCAGCGTAATAGCTGGTGATATATTATCACCATCAAACTTTGAGTTCAAGACTTAGGAACAAACGGGAGGGGAAAAAACAGATAAGGGCGAGGGTAAAAGAATGTCCTTTGTGTTAAAAGTCCACAGAACAATCTCAGTCCCTGCTAGGTTCAATGGTCTAGTTTTACAGCTCACTGACTACCATATCTTATCCAGAGAGAGCGAGTTTTTAGGTGTTCGTGGAAACATTCCTGAGGATTAACAGGTGTCACTCATACAAAGCCGAATGTGGTGGCATGACTTCTTAATGCTATTTTGTTTGGTCACGGCTGTGAAACCTGTCAAAAAACTGTGAAAATAACTCTGATATCGAGTGTCAATCATAAAAAAATGTCCCTGGTGTAGCAGGTAAACAACCTGGTTGCAGATATACCTGATTTAGCTGACTCAGATTGGAAGTTATGTCCTTGTAAAAGGGTGAGACAGGAAATGCCATGTTACCGCAAGTACATTCTGCTGCTGCAGAGTCATGACACTGGATTTGATTTCATACTCCGAATCCACCTCAATATATCCCACACATACCACACCCAGTATAGCTCTGTGCATATTCAGCTGGCTGAAAGGTAATGTAAACCAGGACTTGTGATTTATGGCTTCGAGCATCTTCTGTAAATCACAATGTGGAACTTTTCTTCTGTGAAACCATGTGTCGTTATCACCACCACAAACAGTTGACAGAGATGGGAGTGATGGGCCTTTTAGGCTGTTGCTGTGTGCATATTAATGTGCCTGTGTGTGTGAGAGAGAGAGAGAGAGAGAGGTAAGAGTGAAAAGTAAGAGCGACAGGGCTAATTATGAAAGGAGACAGTCTGAGGCTGTTTATGTGCAGAGAAGGGAAAAACATGTAGGACAAAAAAATAGAAAGCACAAACGTACATACTGGCAAAATATAAGAACAAACAAATGCTAAAGAAGAGTTAAACAAATTGTCTGATCTTATTTAAAAAGCTTTTAAATATTTAAATATTTATATAAGTGTTTATGAAGTGTTTATGTATATGCTTGCATGTCTCTGATTGTAACCTCTATCTCCTACATTTTGTGTATATGTTTTTCAAAAAATAAACCTGGTTTACTTATTTATTTATGATTTCTTTATGATGGCCAAAAGTTTCAGAGGCAGTGTGTAAATGTGATTGACACAACTTGAGGTTGTATTTATTTTTCAGATGCAAGTATGCAATTGCCTTTAGTTGTTAGAAGCAGTGAAGCAATAACAGCAACCCTGATTATTACCTAGTATCCAGATGTTAAAGGGGAACTGACTTTCATTGAGGGTGTTCAGTAAAGTTGAACTGAGGATTCCGGCGTGTGATTAGCCAATGTGATAGTCAAAGTGTTAGTATTTCAGGTCAGGTTTATTTTTGTTTAAAATGCTATTATTGTTATTAGAAACAGAATGCACAGGTATGTTCAGAGTACTAGGATTAATTAAATCTTTTGTTTTCATTTGGAAATGTTTTCCAGAGGGTTCTCTTATCAGTGGGGTTTAGAGTTTGTGGAAGGGAGTGAAGACACAGAGAGCTTGTTCTCAGATCACAGTCAATGCTGTCGTCCTGGAAGCATGGTCATGTTGTTTTACTTTGCAAAAAAAGCAAGCAGCATATATGGTGGATTATGATGTGATTAACTGACAAACTTTGTTTGGTTGCTGTCTATGTGAAATGAATCTAAATAAGCAATTTTTCAGAAAAACGATCTGAAAATGTTATGTTTGAAGCAAGGATTTCATGTGTATGTTTTTTGGTCAGTAACGGTCAGTTAATGTGGTAAATGTGGGGAATTAAAGATTAATCATTCGTTACTATCACTTAAATTAAGTTTGGATCACATTAAAAGCCTAGTTTGTACATTAGTATATTACAGCTGTTTGCGCGTGAGCCGCAAGCACCCCAAAATGAAACTGATTAATCGACCATGATAGCTTTACTCGATTCCATCTCTTATCGGCAATTAATCGATCACTGATTAATCGTTGGCATCCCTACTTTGAATCAACTGAACATTAAGTGTAGAGATTTTCTAACCAGTAGGTTAGAAACATATTCCACAAATTAACATGGTTTTGCTACACAAACTATAGTTTAACCATAAAAAAAAATCATGCTTACTACACTTTTACTATTTAACCATGGTTAAATTGTGTTTTTGATTGTGTTTTTTGGTTTTATTATCAAATGGGTATTTATTGTAAAATGAGTAAAGAGTTTATCATTTACGACAAGAACTATGCATTATCCTGCCTATTACGACAGTAATATTTGGGCATGAAATAATGAGTTCTGTTAACAGGTTTATAACTGTATCATTTCTTAAAAATTATCCATTTCAATTTACAAAATAATCGGCCTAGTAACAAACAATATTACATGCATATGTTGTGCAACAGGCTAACATAAATGAGTCAGCTGTTCAACAGGTTTCACAGCCCTGCCTGAAATGACTTACAGTTATCACTCTTAATTCTCTGATTTCAAATACACTTGATGCCAGAGTTCAACAGAACCCAAAACATTCCATTACATTTTGAACAAATGACTATGATTATGGTAATGATGATGAGTAGTATGATTTCTTGCTGATATTATTTTAAAAGTGGGAAAAAAATACGTTCCACCAATCCAAAGCTGACAGATCACAGCAGGACTTCACAAACAGACTGAGAGGAGCAATAATTCTCCTTTTTTTCTTGTATTGAGGATAAGCTTCGCTGCTGAGTGATTGAAGACTTCCTCTACTAACATCGCTGGGCCAAACTCTCCAAAAGGGAAAATACAATTATATTGCGATCGTTGTTTGTGTGCAAAGCTTTGGGGACTATTACAGGCACATCTGGCCTCACTGAGCATGCCTGCTTACTGTCTTTATCATCTTCAATTAAGCCTTGGCCTGATCAAAGATCCCTTTCACTGATCAGAAACAATGCATTCAGCTTTGTCCAACAGTGTTAGGAAAGAACTAGTTAGGGCCAACTGTAATACAAGGCTAAGAATAGAGTTCACATTTGTCAATGATTTATTGTTCTTGCAAACTACCAACCGGATGAGAAAGAGAGAGAGAGAAACGGGCCTTGATAAAACCGAAATCACTTTTAGTTCAACAAAGGTTTGTAAAACAACAGCAGATCTTTACAGCATTGCCGTTCTTGGTTGATCGAGGCTGGTGATCGAATTCCCACCATTTTTTTGATCTTTAACACCAATTAACCACCAATTAATCACCGATGCAGATTAAGGTCGAGTTGCTGATTTGTAGATACAGTATGTACCTAGTATCGGGACACTGAGTCGCAATTAAAATATCAAGCCAAACCATATCTGCAAACTATTAACTACAGACATTTGCTCTAAGTTTGTAAACATGGTGTCCAAATGCATTTTTTACAGAATAGCAATCATTTTATCGTGTAAACATTAATGATTTGCCTGAAAATATGATTTATTTAAAAAGAGTGTTGCTTAGTTTGATATTTTAACACCTAAAGCATTGGCACGGGTACATTTGTAAGTGTAGCTTAAGTGTCCAAAAACTTTTTTGAGGCCACTGTATGTCTTTCCATGCCAAGATACTTGTTTAATATTTGCTCTAAAGTTCTTAACTTTCTCAGACAACACTGCACCCTAGTGGGTACAAGACAAAGTTAATACAAAGACATTTGTTACACCATTATAAACAGGTACCTTCATTTATTCCATGAAGTAGTAATCACTTAAGTCTTAATGGAATGTTTAAAGGTTGAAGATTGAACAGTTGGATTTTCGGTTAAAGGGAAGTGAAACTTTGGCATTTCGTCAAGGAATATTTGATTTGTTGACTCATGCGATCCATAGAGGTACTGGCAGTCAATGACACTTTGTACTGGTGTGCATGTTCCCAGGTTCTTACAGCACAGTTTGTTATTGTTGAGTAAATCTGCGCTTAAAGTGTAAATCATGACTAACGCTGTAGTTAAACACAATCCGCAAATGACGGGAAAGTCTTTGACAGGAAGTCAAGGGGGTTGGTTTCACCTCTCACCTGATGACAGACTGACAGAACAGGATGGCATTACAATAAAACAAACAATAAGTGCCAGTGGAAACTTGGTGTACTCACAAGACTAAGTGTGTGTGTGTGTGTGTGTGTGTGTGTGTTGAAAGGTATTGGCCTAAATATGTGTTGAGATGGTGCATTGCTCAAAATTGTTCAAAATACAAAAAATATAACTTAAAATACAAAAGTCTCTGAAAGAAAGTGTTTTAAATGATGCGTCATATGGGCCATGAGCATCACTGCAGAAGTTGCGCTGAAGAATATTGGACACAAGCAAAAAAAAAAGTCACTGATATCTGATTAATGTCTTTCACGCTGTCTCTTCACTGAGTTAAAATAATTCCCTCAATCCCTCATCAGTCTGAGATGCACGCTGATGCTGAAATTTCAACACATTTCATCAGTTAGTGTCTCCACTGATGCAACCATGGCCCAATAAGCTCTGGTACTGGAGGAGGAGAGAGACACCCAGTGTCCAAGATGAGAAGCACAAACACACACACTCAACTAGAACATTCTCCAAGCATAGCAAATGAAATGTACTACTATATAACATCTCATGCCATAAAGTGAAATGCAAGTTTACAAGAGAGAAACAAGGTTTTATTTGTGCATGAGTAGTCCTTTAAAATCTGCTACATACATATAAAAATCTAATAAATATTTTAAATATATACATTTGATGAACCTACTTAAAATGTGTGAACATTTAAAGCTTAGCCTGTAAGTGCTGTGGCTACAAGTAAATGGAGTCCAGTCTCTTTAAGATACGAAACATAAAGAAGACGCGCGCAAACAGCGCAAAAATGTGCAGAGCCCTCTGAAGTTTTACAAGAGCATTATTACACTAATATGTGAAGCTCAAATAAAAAAAGTGTAATGTTTTTACTTATTAATGTTGAAAAGTTACTTGGGGCAATATTGAGAAAAACAATGGCCCCTCCATTTAGTATGCTCTGCTGCAGACTCTTGCAACAGTGTGAAGGACTAGAGGAGTATGTAAGTGCTTCAGGAGTTCACTCGATTAGCTGCTGCTAGAAGTGATGCAAATAAAGATTTTGGCCTCTGTATCAGGTCCTGTGGTCGATCAAACTCAACCACCTGCAAGAAAACATACAGGTAGGCTTATTTAAGGACGCTGTAATATTTGCAAAAACTTTTTTTTTTTCCAAAATCATGTTTTTCATTATGCTATCATGTTTTTATTGTGTTAGCTAGCTTTTTTTAAAGTTATTTTTTAACGTAATCTAAGTAGCCTAACTGCAACTTGATTGAGTAATTAGAATGCACAATGAAAATGCAGAATTATCTGTACTTAGCAGTGTCAATTTCAATATAAAAAGCAGTGGATCACCTTGCCCTGGTCCATGACGAGTATGCGGTCACTCTCCAATACCGTGTTGATTCTGTGGGCGATTGTGAGCATAGTGCAGTGCTGGAAACCATCTCTGATGGTGTGCTGGATCATGCTGTCAGTCTCAGAGTCTATAGATGCAGTCGCCTCGTCCAGTATAATGATCTATGAACACAATATTATCAGACCCTTCAATAGCAAGGAGTATTTTTGAGGGTATTCTGGGTGTGTTTGTGTTCTTACTTTTGAATTGCGGAGCAGTGCTCTAGCCATACACATGAGCTGCCGCTCTCCGACCGAGAAATTCTCTCCATTCTCCACTACTGGAGAGTGCAACTTCTCTGGCAGCTTAGCAATCTATATGAGAGAGAAGAGAGAGAGGTGTGGATGATTTAACACCTGAATGCCTGAGTGTTTCTTTTATATTCTATAACTATTATATTCTATTGCTGTTTCTCTATTCTTTTTTATGTTACCATGGCCCAAAGTCTGAAAGGTACTGAGAGGAATTTAAGCAGATGTTACGTCTATGTTTCATCACTATAGTGCAGCTCACACTAACATGCCCACTCTTATTGTGATTTTTCTTTGCTCTCTCAATAAATTATATCCTCACATAAAAGGCTAGATTAACTTAATGATGTTTGAGCTGCTCCTAGTAGAAACCGTGACTGTTGAAATCACAATGAAATCATGGCACCCCATGGATCACCTGAAAGCTAACTTTATCATAATAGGTGAATGGAGTTAAAGTGCCAGTTGATCAAATGCCAAATACTTATACAAAAAGTTATTGTTCATCAAGTTTGAAACTTCGGAGGCGTGCTGCTGAAAAAGTGTGGGCATCCAAGCAATTTTCTACCATGTAAAATGTGTGTTGCTTGTAGGCCTCATTCAAGTCTTTACCGTGTCCTTCATGAAGGTCTTTTCTAAAGCAAGCCAGAGCTCTTCATCTTTGTAGTTGTTAAAGGGGTCCAGGTTATACCTGTATGAAGTAACCACACAAACAAACACACTGAAGGCCCCTTCAACTCTAAATCAACAATACTTCTTTTGTTAATGGAATGTTGCAATTATAAATGTATTTAAATTATATAAACCTGTGCAAATCATTATTTTAAAAAACTAAAATGTATTGTTTGAAATAAAGTTTAAATAAAAAATTATTTTAAAATAAATGTAAAAAAGATAACTTAAAAAAAAATAAGTATATATATATATTTGGCTTTTTTGCCAAGGCAACATTTAACAAGTTTAATTTTCACGAGTTTGCTCTTTCTCATTAATGAATAAGTTTGATAGATTTGGATGAAGCAGATTTGGCGTGCCGTCTGGGAAGGCGAGCCGGTAGAGCGGAGAGACCGAACCCTAGTTGGTCAAGCCCTAGCGAGGGCGAGGGTCCGGTGCCCGGCTCTGCCTCCGACTGCCCCCCGGGCAAGGGAAAATGGCAAAGCGGAGGAGTAGGGGAAGGGGAGGGATTGCAAAAGAGTGAGATGCTGATGGGAAGAAAGCGGGTTTATTTATAGTTGGAAAGGATGCTGATGATTGGGTGGAAGTAACGAGGAGATTGATTAGGGAATTAGGAACAGCTGCGATTAATTCGAATTACCGCTCCTCCCGAAACTTTTGTTATTGTCAAAACATGTACTTAAGTACTAATAAAGACAACTAAAACAAAAATTCATTCAAATTATATGGAAATATTTATAAAAATTAATGAAATAAAAAATTATAAAATTTATTAACAATAAATGGCAAAAACTGAGCAAAACTGCAAACTAGGCATTTAAATAAAATGGAAAACAAAGAAAATAAAAAACTAAAATATTTTCAAAATACACTCTCAGAAAGAGTAAAAAAGCTGTCACTGAGGTGGTACCCAATCAGGGTATCTTCCGTCCATTCCATATCCGTTTCAAACTAAAAAAATCTAAACAAACTATTTTGTTTTTAAATTGAACTCCGTCTCAATCATTTTTTACGTTTAGAAAGATGAGTGTCCACATTTTCTTCAGACAGCGCACATTGTCTTCTGTTGTGCTTCAGCTAAAGAAGGTCACAATCTTTCTGTTCTTTGCTTGGAGTGCTAGGAGGACTCAATAACATTTAGCATTTTCCTAAAACCCACATTAAAATCTGTGGCTATAAATGTACAGATCTCTGTTACCGATCGATTCCTTTGCCCTGTTAGAATCTGTTGGAAATGCCTGCTTGAATGCTGCGGGGATAGTTTGTAATGTGTGCGTTTCTAGTTTTCGTCTGTTTGGGGGTGGGAGGGGCTGCCTTGAGCGTAGCACTGAAAACATTAGATTTTACACACTTTATTCTCTTTTTTTTCTGAATCGGTTTGTGATGCGTACTGAACCGAAAGCCTCGTACCGAATGGTTCAAAACAAATATGCGTATCACAACACCCCTAATATGTACTGTATTCTCCTCTTAATGTTTGTAGCTGACTTTTTTTCTGAGAAGGTACTATATCAATAATACTAAAATAACACGCTCTTTTCATATCCCAACCCCTTTTTTTCAGTTTGAGAAGCCATGTGGGTTTAAACTACTAGGGCTCGGAGTCTGCCGAGCTCCCGGCTCGCTCCCCTAGACAGCACGCCAAAGACACTATTTTATTTGCATTATGAGGAAGTGCAAACTCGTGAAGTACCAGTTGTGTATAAGAAAGTAGAAGAACAGAAGAGTTGAAAGGTGAGAGATCACCTGACAGTGCCGATGAAGAGTACAGGATCTTGTGGTATGACAGAGAGTTGACTGCGAAGATCTCTCATCCCCAGCTTGCAGATGTCCACATCATCAATCAATATAGTGCCTTCAGCCGGCTCTGCCAGACGAAACAATGCCACACCCAGAGAAGACTTCCCTGAATCAGAAAGAGAGGGTCAAAGAAAGATCTGAGAGAACATCTTCATTCATAATGCAAATGCCTTTACTGATATGCACAAGCTGCTTTATGCTTTTTATGAAGTCAACAATTATAATATTAATAAATAAATAAATAACACGTTTTCTCTCACCAGAGCCAGTGCGTCCCACAATGCCGATTTTTTCCCCTGGCTTAAAATTCACGTGGAGATTATTGAGGACTATGGGCGTGTTATCCCTGTATCTCATACTGTAGTTTTTAAAGGTAATGGCGCCCTCCTGTGGCCAGCCGTTGGGAGTATTCGCATCCTTGATGCTTCGTGGACCCTCTGATACACAACTCTACAGCACACAAGCATGTAGGGATGAGTAATCAAAACTATCTTCTAAACTGAACTTGAATGCATGATATACTGAGGTCTCTCACCGTAATATACTCCTGCAGCCTCTCTACACTGGTAAACTTGGCCTCCACCTCGGTGGACAATCTCACCACAAACTGAAGGATTCCGGTCAACTGCAGTGACAGAAATGCAAGGAACGTGCTCAGACATCTAGCTGAATTTGACATAATTACACTTTCATTTGTTAACCTACTGTTTTAGTCTCTGATAGTTACCTGTATTGTGTATGACAAGGCCAGGCCCTTTTGTGAAGGGCTTATGACCTCATTGGAGCTGAGCACTACAAAAAGTGACACTATCAGAGTAACAGTAGCAGACAGGAAGTCTAACCAAAATGAAAGCCAGCGGGTCCCAGAATTAAACAGCATGAAGTGGTTTGTGTTGGTGTCACTCAGCATCTTAAACCTGTCGATGGAAACACAAACAATATGTGACTATCAATTCATTTGTTTGTTTTCTACATTTTTTAAATGTGAAGTCAACATAGTCAACTAAACGATTAGTAATAGCTTTTGTGTGAAGAACACATTTTTTTTCGTAACTATTTCTACTGAGTTCTCTTCAAAAGCCATAGGCCTTGGCCTAATTGTTATTTTATATTCATATTATACAGCAGTTAGTTCTGGTCCTTGAATCTATTTGGTCATATACTGTCTAACAGCACTGGGTCTTTTTAGAGCAGGGGTGCAATTGCCAGGTGCAGGGTTGGGCACCCCTGTTTTAGAGTCTCTTTCTGCAAGTCACAACATTACACCAGTAGGTGGAAGCACACAACCATCTTTGACTCATTGACTCAACTTCTTTGATTTAAAAAACAAAACAAAACAAAAAAACACTAATGTTATGTTCTGACTACATTGCTGGAGCAGAAATGAAT
>JAUMHI010000043.1:14145073-14164188 GCA_032359435.1 Enteromius unitaeniatus
GAATAATTACTGAGTCATTCTGGGATATGATTTACAGGTGTCTTAATTAAACAAGTATTATATTCATTTTGGGCAAGTAACACAATGTATGTCCAAGCACTGCAATATATTACAATATTTTGTAATATAAATTAATATCTAATATGTTAATGCATTGAGGGTACTTACTGTTCAATGTACTGCTGTCTTTTGTCATAGGCATGGATGGTGCTGAGTCCCTGTATGGTAGAGGTGGTGAGAGAGATCCAGGGAGAACGACTCACGTTCTCCATCCTCTTCATCTGACGAATGCTCCTTTGGAAAACACTAGGGCAAAGAGAAAATACAGATGGGTTGTATAGTTCATGCCACTGAAACCTGTTTGGTGGATGAGTGACTGTAATATTTCTACTCTACTTCCGCATAAATACAAATCCATCAATCTTGACAATGAAGTTAAGGTGTAATGTATATGTCTCACTATAGGATTATGGCAAAGATGACTGCGAGAATGGCCACAGCGATTAGGAGATATGGGAACACTACGCAGATGGTGAGAATGGTGAAAGCGACGGTCAGACAGAATTGCAAAAAGTTCTCCATGTTGAATGGCAAAACTGCATCAACCTCATCTTGGTCTTTACTGAAGCGGTTTACCAGGCGGCCAGTTGGAGTTGTGTCAAAAAAACTCATTGGGCTTCCAAGGATCTGATGAAAAATGCAATCACGTGGTATCAAAATGCTACAGTTCTCATTTTACACAATAAACAGTAGCACAATGCTTGATCACTTCAGCTTAATCACTCACATTATAAAATGAGTTCCTTTGCTATGAACCAATAACAATAAATGAAAAGTCTAGTCTAAAAAGTTTTTTTTTCCTTCTGTTATTTGCTGAAAAACAGTACATAATTAAAAAAAAATCTGCTTTGTTATAATTACAGCAGAAGCAGTGGAAATATCTTAGCTTATATGAATTGGGTGTAATCTGTTAATAGTATATCATACCCGTTTGAACATGGTGTCATGCAGTTTGGATGAAGCGCGCAAAGTGACTTTAGTGAAGGTGTAGCCCTTGACGATGCACAGCAGTACCATAATAACAATAATAATTCCATAAATCAGTTGGTAGAATGGCAGGTCTGGATTCTCAGAGATATTACCGCTGCTTGATGAATTACTACTGCTGTTCTAAAAGAAAAAGAGAGAAAAACTGTGATTTGATAGTAGGTCTCAATGGGTCATGTGTGTGTGGGTGTGTGTTGGTATTTGTGGTTTATAGGGACAAAAATGTGTTTAATGACAGGGGTATGACAGAGATACTGTATTACAATGTGGTTTATGAGGACAATGCCTTTGTCTCCATAATTCAAAAGACTTCAAAAATATACTAAAAATAGTGTTTTTTTGGAAAATTGAAATATGCAGAAAGTTTCCTGTAAGGGGTGGGTTTAGGGTATAAAAACCATTAAGTCTATGAAGAGTCCCCATAAATACCAAATACCAACATGTATGTGTGTGTGTGTGTGTGTGTGTGTGTACATATTTACCCCTGATCCCTGTTCTAACCAGAAACTCAGCCACCAACTGCTGAAAACAGTTGACCCCACCAGAAGAATGAAGAAAAGAATAACAAAGAACAGCAGTATATACCCTACAAAGATATATAGACAAAGATGAAGGTATACATTAGAAACGTCTCAAGGTTATGAATATCACCCCAGTTCCTTGAAGGAACAAGACACTGCGTCGATGAGACGCTATAGGAACGCCCTCAGCATGACCACGCTCTGAATTGAATGTGGAATCAGCCAATGATACATTGGGACATCATAGGCGGCTTGATGTCACTGGCCAGGAAGCATATAAGCACGTGGAATACTGCCGGCAAACTAGCTCCTGTCATGCAGCGGAGTGCCGGCAGGGAATGCCGAAAGTGTGGGATTGAGACGCAGCGTCTCGTCCCTTTAAGGAACTGGGGTTATATTCATAACCTTGAGTATTTCCTTTTCAGGAACTCAATGCTTCGTCGATAAGATGCTATGGGAACAAGATGCCCATGCCTCCAGGCATTCAAATTCCCTGCCTAGTGTTTGTTCGTGCAGAAGGGGACAGAAGAGCCCGGAGTGGCTCAGAGATCCATAAAAGCGGATGAAAGTGGAAAGGATGGACCACCCCGCAGTGTCACATATGTCGGCCATGGACACCACTGCTAGCAGGGCCTTCGAAGCCACCACACCGTGTGTTGAGTGAGCTCTGACTCCTAGCCTCGGTGGCATCCACTATACATTGGCTTAAAGTTTGCTTGGTCACTGGCAACCCCTTCTTGGGTGGACCGAAGCATACGTGCAACTGCTCGGACTCCACAGGGCAGCTCTGTGGACGTATCGACACACGAAAAGGGAGGGAGGAGGATTGAAGGCCTGTAGTACTACTGGCTGTGGTGTGACCGTAGGTACCTTGGGGCTGTAACCCGCTCGTGGGTACAGGAAGGCTTTGGCCATGCCAGGCCCAAAATCCAAATGGGAAGGGGCCACTGAGTGGGCCTGAAGGTCACCTTCTCTCCTCAGAGAACACAACGCAAGCAGTTATGTGGTCTTTATCATCAACAGACAGCAAGAAATATCCTCTATGGGCTCAAAAGGAGGCCCACAGAGGGCTTCTAACACGACAGCCAGGTCCCAGGTTGGTACCCGGGATCATACTGGAGGCCTCAACCTCAGCGCACCATGGAGGAAATGTATGACCAGGGTTCTTTGCCAACTGAGGGTCCACCAAGAGACGCGTTGTAAGTCGATATTGCCACCACGTAAACCTTCAGGGTAGAGTGGGTGACCCCAGTAGAGAATCTGGCCTGCAAGGACCGGGCAGTTGACTGGACCTTGCTGGCGTTCTCTACACCAGGAAGTAAACAACTTCCACTTCAAGGCATATAGTTTCCTCGTAGATGGAGCTCTGGACTGGAGGATGGTCTCAAAAACCTTAGTGGAGAGACCTGCAGCTAAGAGTTGTGCCCCCTCAGAGGCCACACTCTCAGCTTCCTCAACTCCGGGCGAGGGTGCACTATGGTGCCCCCTGTCTGTGAGAGGAGATCCCTCCTGATCGGAATCTCCCATGGAGAGCCGTCTAGAAGGGATATCAGTGCCGAGAACCATACTCTGCCTGTCCAGAACGGTGCTACTAACAGTAGGCTGACCGCGTCCCAGCAAACTCTCTCCAAAACAACCGGGGAAAATGCGTACAGAGGAAGCCACCTCGGCCACCTCTGTACCATGGCATCCAGCCCCAGTGGAGCTGGATAAGCTAGAGAGAACCAAAGGGGACATTGCGCCTTCTCTCTCGTAGCGAAGAGGTCCACCTCTGCTTTGTAAAACACTCTCCAAATCTCGGTGTGGAGCATCCATTCCCCAGGCCTCAGCCCCTGTCTCGACAGGATGTCTGCTCTTACATTTAGGTGCCCAGGAATGTAGATTGCTCTCAATGAGAGGGATCTGTCCCGGGCCCACACAAGGATCTGGCAGCGACCGGGAGCTCCCAGCACTGGGTCTCATGTGAGCTAGCACGACATCTCTATGTCTGCTTGCCTTGCTCGTTGACTGGGCCAAAATTAACCAGTCGTCGATATAATTCAGTATACAGATGCCTTGGAACCGCAGCGGAATCAGCGCTGCATCCACACACTTTGTAAACATACGGGGTGAGACTGCAAGGTCGAATGGAAAAACCCGATTTTGGTGATATTTTTGCCCCCGAAAGCAAACCTCAAGAACTTACTGTGAGAAGGATGGATTGACACGTGAAAATATGCGTCTTTTAGATCTATTGTGACAAACCAGTCCTCTGACCTGATTTGTGAAACGACCTGCTTCACTGTAAGATCTAAAATAGGCCTCAGCCCTCCATCCTTCTTTGGAACTATGAAGTAGTGGCTGTAGAACCCGCACTCTTCTTTGTGAGGAGGAATCATCTCAATGGCCTCCTTTCTCAGAAGAGTTTCCACTTCCTGTTCCAACACCAGAACCTACTCTGAATTTACTGTGGGCAAAACACCCGCAAACTGTGGCGGTGCTCTGTATCCTCCTTCTACAGTATGCAGGACCCATTGAGACACATTTGGCAGTAGTTTCCATGCTGTTAAATAGTCTACTATGGGAACCAGCATCTCTAGGCCGGCTTCTGGTGTAATTGGAGGGAGAATGCAGAAGCAGAATGTCTTGACGCAGCCCACCCTCGGGTGAAGCTGCGACTTGTCCCTCCTGAGAGCCTGGTGGTGAACCTCTCAGCCCCGCTATGATGTTGGGCTGAGGAAACTGAGAGGAGCATTTGCCAGAAATGCCCATGCCCTGGAACATTGGCAGGGTTGGTGCGGTGATCTCCAGAGGGCACCGGGTGTGAGTGAGCACCGTGTGATGTGGTGAGACTCGCTGTTCCCCGGCGGGGGGCTGACCTCTGAAGCCCTGGGACACTGATCTCAGGGCTTCCTCTCTTTTTTCTGTGAGGCCCTGTTTTCTTTTAGGACGACCCTCAGGTCTTTCTTTTTCCTAGAGGGCCCCACTACAGAGCGCTGCCAATCGTCTTGATGTTGTGACCTCGGTCTCCTCAACGCCTTCCATCTCCTAATCCGCAGATGAAGAGAGAAGCAGCGCTGCATCGCCATGGTGAGGGGAAGTAGCAGTATGCGCTGCCTTCCTCGCCTGGCTGGCGCCTGATCCTGACACTGAGAAGCGAGATAGAGACTCATCCGTCTCTGACTCCTCGCGGTCAAGATCTAACTGCGATCCCCACGAACACCGCCACCAATCTGCCTCGGCACAAGCGGGATCAGTGAGGATCGCTTATGAAGGCTCCCTTGCTATCAAAGAGAGCCCTCAGGGAGTGAAGCACACGCAGCAGCATTCTCTCACAATGCCTGCAGCTCTCCTCATTATCTGGCTGGAGAGCAGCCTCAGCATGTTTCGCTCCCATGCAGGCAACACAAAGAGTGTGTGTGTCTTCAGGGAGGATATAACATTGCATGGTGGCACACACACTCTATATTGTGAGCTGCTCTTACCCCAAGTCTTTTGCTGTTTCTTTGACATTCTTTTTTTTATTTTTCTAAAGACAGTTACACTTTTTTTTGGCTTTTTAGACACACACACATCCAACACAGAGCGCTTCGCAGAATGACAAAAAGCTAGTTTTCCGGCAGCATTCCACGTGCATATGCTTTCTGGCCAGTGACGTCCCAATGTATCATTGGCTGATTCCACATACGATTCAGAGCATGGCCACGCTGAGGGCGTTCCCATTGCGTCTCATCGACGCAGCATTGAGTTCCTGAAAAGAAACAGTGTCAACAGCATTTATGAAGTACAAATAGACAGAGGGGGAGAAAGAAGAAAAAACCTCCGGCAGCTTTGCAGTATTCGTGGTAAGTCCTCCATGTAACTGAACCTTCAAGCGACACTTCTTGTGTTACTAATTGATCCTTTTTCCCTGTAACACACATACAGACCATTGTGTGAATCAAAGTTAACCAGTATGAATATTATTGATATCTTTTTGAAATATATTGTGGTTATACATTGTGAATGTGTTCATTTATCTACCTTTTGTTTCTGTGGAGTCTTTGGGTAATTCATTTGTTACATGTTTCTCATCAGACATGTCAAATGCTATCAAGAGAAAAGAAATAAAGATGTTTTAAGCAAATGTCTGTTTACCAAAATAATTATTTATTACATTTAATGATATTTATCAGGCAAAGGGGCTGAATATTTAAACTGTAACATCTGCAGCGATCAAGTCATATAAGCACAAAATTGGCATAATCCTTATTTCTATCTGTTAAACACAATGCTGACTTAAACTTAAAATGTTCAGTCAACATTTTGAATTTATATGGAAGCCATGATGCTTTGTTTAAACAATCTTTTCTAATTGAATTTTTTATCACAGGCAGCTATTATTAATTATATTTCTTACAAAACATGTATGTATGGATACATGTATAAATTGCATTTTTTTCTTGTTATTTATTGCCAAATAAAATGATCTCAGGAAAACAGATTATAAAGAAAATAATCGTTTAACAATAGACAGTAGAAAATAGCTATTAATGTTTTTGACTTGGAAATTTTGATTTGTTGCTGCTCTCCTAAAGAAATTAAAAAGAAAAATAGATTCTTCTAACTCTTGTTAATAACATGTTTCACCACTAACCTGGATTTTCGATTCCATTGGCTTTGGGCTCATCTGAATTGGTCTGTTTCAAGTCATTGTGTTCGGTATGTGCTTTGGAATCAGACTCTGAATTTTCCTATATGATCCAAAAATGAAATTCAGTGCCACACAAATACTTCCGTTCTCAGATTTTGTTTTTTTTACTTTTACTGGAAATGGGTACTTATCAACATAAGTTTATTTTAATGACCTATTTAATTAATAAAGCAACTGAGAGAAGTAAGTGAGAGTGGTTACATTGCTCTGCTCCATCTGAAAATTGTTAATGAGGTGAGCATAGCGGCCTTTAGCTTTCATCAAATCACTGTGAGTGCCTGCCTCCTTTATCTTCCCATTTTCCAACAGCAGCACCTGATCACAAAACTCCAAATACTGCAAACACAACAGAGAAGAGCAGCTGATAACATCGATTGAGATGAGCATGCAGAAAATCTGCAAACAACTAATTAAAAGTTATGATTTTAAGATCATTATGTGTAGTTACACATTACAGGCAGATGTGCTGAGTCACACTGACACACACAGTTCCTAAGACATGCATGACACGATTCAACACAAGCTTTGACCTTTCTCTAATGGTGAATTTGGTATATGCAAGTGAAAGAAATGTGTTCCCGTCATTACATAATCGGTGGTGCAGGCTTGAAATTATACATTAAATGTATTACGACAACACTAATTATTCATTATTGTTTACTTCATGAAGCTGTCTACATGAGGTTTATGTGCATGTTTTTATTCTATATTCATTCAGGACAGCAGTTATATATTAACTTTACATACTAACTTCAGCCCTTAATCTCGGAAACATCTGTTTGACAAAAAGCAATGTATGACTATGTTTATTTATCTAGATTTCTGCTTACACAAGAGCTATAACTGGTCAATTAAGTATTTTAGATCAAAACTAGAATAAGACACATTATAAGAAACTGGCCTGCTTTTTGTTACTTAAAAATATATTTAAAATATTTTTAGCATTTCTAGCTTTTTTATTAGATAATATAATGACATTTTACTGATGACCATTAATATTCCACAAAAACCACTTCAAATTCCCTGATATTTTCATGTGTTTCATGTGTCTGGTTGGAGAAAATATTTACTCCATTAACAGTTTCAATCTTTCAAAGAGGCCTGCAAAGCCAATGAACAGGACATAATGGAATATTGTTAGAGTGAATTACCTGAAGTTGGTGAGTGACCAGAATGATTGATTTGCCCTTTAGCTCTTTCTTGATGCATTCTTCAAAAATGTGCTTGCCAACATGAGCATCAACAGCAGACAGGGGATCATCCAAAAGGAAGATGTCTCTGTTAGAATACACTGCCCTGGCCAAACTGACCCTCTGCTTCTGACCACCTGAAAGATTAATACCTCTCTCTCCAATCTAGACACACACACACACATACACATGATTAATATTGCCATCCTCGTATGCTGTATAACTGAATTCCTTAGTATTGCAATACTGTTGTATTAGTATCTAATTAGAGTACTGTATGTTGGTAAAACATGGAAACAGACCTCTGTCTGGTCTCCATATGGAAGTATGTCCAGATCAGGTTTCAGACAGCAGGCATGAATAACTCTGGCATATCTAAAACACAGCAAGCACGTACCACATTTTTTAGGATGCAGCAATTCAGTACAAGGGATCAATGTTTAACAACAACTACACTGATTATAAAGCAGCTAAGACTGTGAGCAGAGCCAGAAATGTACCCCATCCAATAAAAATCATTACAAGCAATAAAGAAAAATGCCATAAAGTGATTCATTGTCTTCTTGGCACTAAAACAGGATCTGGTAAATTACATGTGTTAGAAAGGTGAGGGGCAGCTTCCTAGAATGACAGGACTGACATTGAGGTAAATTAACTCTTGGTACTTGTTATTTCAAAAGATAAATGGATTAGTGGTGGCTAAACCTGCTAACAAAACTGTTCAATGAAATTATGTCATACTAAACTACTTTCTTGCTAATATTTAGATCTAAGGAGACTAAGTACTTCTTCTGACATTTTTTGCAGGTGGAATCCAGTCATTTCAAGAGTCCACACAATCTCGAATTTTGAGTGACTTCCCTACGGAGATTTTGCAACAGCATCAGGTTGGTCATGATCTGCAATATTTTGCCAAAACTGTGGGGCACTTTTTTCCATATATCAGCTAAATTTGTATAATACATTCTGATCTTATGATCTTTGAACGACCTTTAATCACTGTATCTTCATGAAGGTTTCTTTTAACATTCAAGTAGATCAGGCTGTAGACGTTTTATCGAGGGTTATTATAGCTGAAAACCCATGACAAAAAAGGTGAAAGGCTGTGGTCATGAATTATTGAATTGCTTTAAGACATGACTGTACATTTTCTTCTAAGTTCAGTTTAGTAGTACTTTGCTTCTGGTTAATAAAGATGCTGACATGATAGACTTGGCATTTGGCCTCAAGTAAAATGTCATAACTTTAAATGTGGCTTTGTGGTTTAGTAAAGCTCTGGCAACCGCACTGCTTGATTTGGATTGTTAAGTTTACTAAGCAGAAGTGAACTCTACTGACATTTTCAAAAAGACTCAAATGTAACTGTTGACCTTTTTGTTGAAGTCTTTTTGACCTGTTAAAGTGTTCAATGTTTATAATTTCACCTGGTTTGGTCAAATGGTTCTCCCATGAGGACATTGTCCCTTACAGTCCCGTGAAATATCCAGGCTTGCTGGGAAACATATGCTAATGTTCCATTAGCTGACACAGAGCCACTCAGAAGATGCATCTGCAGGAATACATGATTATACTGTAAATCACACCTCATCTCATCATATGTAAAACTATTAGTTAGGTTGCAGAAAAGACAAATACACCACACCTGCTCAAGAATACTTGAAATCAGAGATGTTTTTCCACTTCCAACATTGCCACACACGCCAAGCAGACTTCCCTATAAATAAACAGAATGGTTAATTAGACTCTGTTGCAGTGCTAGAACACATCCTGAATGTTTTGGAAAGTCATAACATCCCATATAGTATAGTCATATCACACCTTTGAAAGAGTAAGGTTGATGTTTCTGAGTGAGGGTTTGAAGCTGTCTTTTTCAGAGGGATCTTGACACTTCTCTGTGGAGTTCATGGCATCTGGCCGGCTCCAGGAAAATGAAGCCTTTTCCATGGTCAGGGCTGAGTTCATATTCTCATCCTGCGTGAGATAGCCTGTGGGGTTCTCTATCAACATAAGTTTCTGTAGAGATGCAAGCATTAAATGTTTGGTTATTTGCATCGTACTGTTGAGAAAAATCAGGTTCATTCAAAGTCTTCATTCAGACATGATCGACATGCGTCAGAGTATCAACATAAGGCATTTGTAAAATCCTCTGAAAATATGTTTTTCCAAGACACTTATCCTTACCACTAATCTTGTCATTTGTCAAGCAATATTCAAATCTCCTTCAATATGTTATTAACTAATACCAGATTAGAGAAGATAATGCGACCAAAAGTACAAAACCACAGGGAAAAGAGATCTTTTCATCAATGGTTAAGGTATAAAGGAGAGATAACTATCTTTGGTTTTGGATAAAATGAGAGAAACGTGAAAGAGTCAAACCTTGAGTCTATGAAGAGCCACTTTACCCTCAGCCACCGCTTTAACAGAAAATGGCAACAAGCCCATAGACATCCTCATGCAGTTAAATATAGCAATGATAGTGTAGGCCTGTGGAGAAACAATAAGAGGGAAAATAATAACTCAGTATTATAAAAGCAATAAAAAGTCAGCAGTAATTTGATAAAAAATATAGCAAAACAAATATTCAGTAAAATATATATATTTTTTTTTCTATTGAAAAACATTTTAACATTTTATTTATTGTGATGGCAAAACTGAATTTTCAGCAGGCATGACTCCAGTCAGTGTCACATAATCCTTCACAAAGTAAAACAAAAACAGCATTTATTTTAAAAGTAGTAAACCTTACAATTACTTTCTGTATGACTGGTAGTGCCTATTTATTAATTTAGCAGGATATTAGCATATTTGTGTGTTTTTATACTCACAGTAGAAGGCAGAAGAGGCAATTTCAGTGCAGTATGGACAATGAAGGTGAGAATGGTTGCTAGTGTGGGAACTATCGTTGTAAAGGAAGAGTTTAAACTCTGAACATAGCCAGCCTTTTG
Organism: Enteromius unitaeniatus; assembly: GCA_032359435.1. Taxonomy (NCBI): domain Eukaryota; kingdom Metazoa; phylum Chordata; class Actinopteri; order Cypriniformes; family Cyprinidae; genus Enteromius; species Enteromius unitaeniatus. The sequence goes on from JAUMHI010000043.1 coordinate 14,155,452, forward strand.
TAATAGCAGCTTCTCCTTTTTCCTGATATCTGGGTTTGAACAAATTAGATAGCAATAGATGAGAGAAAAAAAAGCCTAATGCATTCCATAGAAACATAAGTAAATAAAATAAAATGGGTGGATGAATAGATGGATGGACAACCTGTGACTGTTTTCTCAAAAGACTCCTCCCACGCATACATCTTAATGAGTTTGATGCAGGTCAGAACTTCATTCATTGTGCGAACACGTTTGTCTGTCACAGATACAGCCCGCCTTCTAAACACACCAATCAGCCTGGCAATTGAGAACTACAGTGCACAGTTACTCAGATGAGTAAATATCAAATGCATGTTTGATCTCACAACATGTTACAGAAGAGACCAGCACACCTGTATTGGTAAGAAGATCAAGTAGACCACAATTCCAATAAGTGCTGTGTATCCCAGAGTGACGCAGGCATAAATGATACATATGATCAGCAGGAACGGAACACACAGCAGAAATGTTCCAAATATGACTGCCTCATATATCCGATAGCCATCACTCGTCAACACGTTTATCGTCTACACCACAGAGAAACAAAGAATTAACACATTGTATTTCAAAGGTAGTTAGTAAAAGTGATTAAATAAACACAAACAAATACCCCTAACAAATAACCAGCAAATAGATTCTACAAATGATGAAGTGGCGATATACACTGCCAAAACAACAGTCAATACCTCTCCTATACTGATGCTGGTTAGACTCCTGAGAGAGATGATTTTCTTGAAAGCGAGCATTGAGAAAGCTCCCTTCGATCTAATAGCAGTGCGCAAGTTCACGGCCCACAGGAGCGATGCAAAAAAAGCCTTGCTAAATTCACCCACAAACAAGGCCACACACAAACCCACGCCATGCAACAGTGTAGATGACCCAGGCTGCTCAATGTATCTCAGGATTTCATTCACTAAAATAGACTGGAAGACAGATAAAATGTAAAACAAAATAAAAAATATATATTACAACTATTTGCCTTTTAGTACAATGTAAATTATTATCAATACTCATATCAGTACTCATACATGGTATCAATATAAATTATTCTATTTAAGAACCAACTTTATAATAGCAGGCTTACTTTTATTTTCTCACAAAGTGTAAATAGGTACGTGTACATAAAAATATATAGTTGCTATTATATTTTTTGCAAGTGTGTCTCTCAAAAGGGAGGTTATTTTACATACCGGACCAACAAATGATCCAAAAGCAAACAGGACAGAGACTAAGAATCCCACTATAAATCTTGTCTTCTGGAAACGCATGAGAACTGCAGAAAGAGATGCCTTCTCTAGACCCACACAGGTAACTTCCTCATCCCACAGTCTTTGGAACCTTAATCACATCAGAAATCTTTCTTTTTAACATAATCCATTTACATGCAAACATTTCCCAGGCTAAACCTGGATACGTGAAAAAACATTGTTTCTTTCTTTCATGTTCTCCAAGTGTTACACTGGAGCTACTCATTCTGCTGAGGCATTTTACATTTGGATTTGGAATGGAAAATGGAAAGCTTATGAAGAATATTCTTAGTTGTTGTACCTCTCCCCGTTGGTGTGGGCTCCATCATGAGGTGAGATATAAAGTGAGTCCTCCTCTAACCGATTCCTAAAGAGCTTCCACATCATGGGTGACATCCATGCAAATGATGTAAAGGAGAAGAAACCAGCATCATCGACTGGGTGTGAGCTGTAAAAAGTTGATACTGTATATCAATATCAGACTTTGGAGCATTTTATTAATTAGCAATAACATATGTTCTTTTAATTTCTTCTATGAGTAATTAATAAAATATACAGTTTCATGGTCCCTTTCATAACTGATATTAATCTATGTAATATTCTTAAAATCTGGTGAATGTCTTACTTTGAGTCAAAACGGAATGGGATGAGGGTCTTCAAGCTTTGCTCGTACTTGTGCTTCTTAGGAGGAGGTTCTGGTTCTCTGTAATCTAGTACCGGAGGACCTTCAGGAAATGCACTCATGACTGAAGTACTATCTCTTCTCTGTTTCTGCACAATAAGAGAGAAACACAAAGAGTCATAAAATGAGAAAAATGAGAGTCAAAAATATCTCACTAGGGGAAATGTTTTGAAAAAAATATATATAAAATACAAAGTCAGCATCTCACTTACAAAAGAAATTCCTGACACTTTCTGTTTCTCTGTAGAGTTCCTCATTTTGTCAGTTTCTGTAGGCTATTAATAAAGAATGTTACATGGAATATAAACTCTTGAATTAATTAAAAAAAATGGTAACCTTATGTCAAAAATAGTGACACTGATTTATTAATAGTAGTAAAAGTTACTTACACTTCACCCGCTGTCTGTGTACTGGTCAGGCTAACCACAAATGCCTTACTACGCTAGAAGCAACGTGCTTTAAAGTCCTGATGCTGAGTTACATCACTACTTTACCAGGCTCAAAGGTTAACGTGAGCAGAGGTCTTGACACTCCTCCTCTGTGTCTTTCTCTGTCTCTCTCACCCCCGTTCGGATGCTGCAAATCCAAATCCAATTTTTTTTTTGGCCTATGAAAGTTCACAAAAGTTTATAGCAGAACGGAGGAGGTTGACACAAGGTTCTTTCACCTTATTTACTGTTTATGTCAGTCACCACAACTAGGTCAAAATGAGTTATGGTTACTAGGAATACACATTTTAACAATGTATTGGCAGACTATTACTTTTATTTCTATCTTTTATTTCTTATATCAGCAAAAGATATATCAGCAATAACTTAAAAAGCAATTCTTTCATAAAAGAAATACCCTTCAAACTTTTTATCAATCAAAATCTGAGGTCTGTCCTATTTGTTTATATATTAACCATCATAACCTCTCAGTATGTGATTGTGCACCTGTGCTCGGTTCAGGTCAATGCTGCTTTAAAAGCCTCCTGACCTATGAACACGTATTTCTGATGAGTCAGTTTTGTTGACAAGACAGTTAGCTAGGTTTACTATCTATAAACCTGCCCATGCCCTGCGTCACATTGCATTTATGATTAACAGGGTGTAAATAAAGTAATATTATCATTTTAATATTTTTTATCCTCTTATATTTGGCTTACTCAGACGTTTAACTCGATTATTTTATGTAACTTAGCTAAACACAACAAAGAACAAAAAATAAGCTTAACGTTACCTGTCCAAAAGTAGGCTAACAACACAACATTTTGTAAAATGTGCAGTAAAAGGAAAATAAAACCAAATTCGGCACAGACTGAGCAATAGTCAAGGCAAGCAATAGCCGGTAGGCTATATTTCATTTGGCAGATGAGTAGCAAAACGTTTAATACACATTTAGTAGCTACGTAGCCTATATATTTTACAGAATACCTATGCTTTAATAATGTATTTTGATTCATAAATTACTTACTATTTTTTCATTGACTTCAAAAACTACCGTTTTATTTATTTTTAATTTATTAACACTACTAAAACAAAGTCGCATGTTGCAGATTACCGTTATTTTAGATCATTTTTTCGATCAATTCCTCCTGCGTCCTCGCGGTGTCATACTGTCATTCATGCTACAGTGCTCTTGATTGAAAGCCTTCACACTGAGAGCCTTTGCGTGTTCATTTAGTCCTTTGAACTAATTACCTCTCACTCTGAGAAAAAAAAAAGTTTGGTTCAGCTCCTTTTGCAAATAAGCTCAAAAAAGATTAACGAAAAGTGAAAAAAAAAACAGTTCACCCGTTTAGCCAATTAGATATCTTGACCGTGGGTTAAAGAAAAAAACAATTCTACAAAAAAAGAAAAAAAACTAGATTTGGTTTGCATATTTCTCAAAACGGAAAATAGCTTCAACTTGGCGATACATAAATGAAAGGGAAAAGACTCAGCACAGGCTGTGGCTGCAGACATCAAAGCATGCCCGAAATAATGCATAAATTGCCTAACATCCTGTTTCCTTAGCATCCTGTCTAAAATGCCTTTATCTGATATTTTTCCCCACAAAGTATTGTAGTATACAAAGTATACATGCCCTAAGAAATAAGCTTAGTGAGCCAAGGTGCACACAAGTATTCATTGTAAATCAGATGTGATTTTATGGTGCTATTGAATAGCCTAGATACTACATTTTCTCTGAAACTCTCACATCAGGTTTTTAACATGCTCATGAACAGTTATTAACAGTATAACATGCTGATATATATAGGCTACATAGCTATTACTTATATTTGTCTACAAGTCAGGGGCAGATCCTATTTCAAAAAGAGAAAATTAAACAGAAAATGGACAATACCTTGCATGACTTGTGCAAAGAACACAGGAAAAGGGAATTTTCTTCTTTCTTTTTGTAGCTAACTCGTGATACAGCATGTTTGTCTCCAAATAACCAACAAGTGTTTCAGGCACAAGCCTTGGAGTTTGCTCAGTGATGCATGTTCCCCACAACAACAGCTCTGTGTCTACTGACCAAACTATGTCAAACGCTTGCTCACTTTCTCTGCTTTTCTTTGGTTGTAATTCAATGAAGTCAGTCTCAAGATAAAAACTCCTTTTTTACTCCATATATTGATTATTGTTTGTATGTATTTTAAACAGCCGTGATCAATCCAACCTGCTGAAAAAGTAAAATAATTGAATGTATTAGGAGGATGATATTGCATACAGACAGACAGCAATAGGCCTATAGACAGTCGAAAGAGGCATATATAAAAATGCAGACAAAGTATAGAAACCAAATAAATAAACAATAGAATAAGTTATAATATTTGATATAATATTGCATAGTAAAATATTGGTGAGATTAATCTATGATTTTTAAGATATAAGTATGGTGGTGGTATTTTTATTTAGCAATTAAACAGACCATAAGATGTTATTTGATGAATAAGGAAGGAAGGAAGGAAGGAAGGACGTGACATGTGGCCTCCCGGGGGAGCAGTGCCTTGCTCAAGGGTCTCACCTCAGTCAAGGTATTGAAGATGTAGAGAGCTCTGGTTATTCAGTCCCCCCACCCACAATCCCTGCCAGACCTGGGACTGGAACCCTTTGGGTTACAAGTCCAACTCCCTATCCATTAGGGCACATTAGCTTAATTTGCCCACTTGTGGATGCTGTAAAACAATAAAAAAAAGGCTCTTGATTTTAGCCCTATTATTATTACCTTGCTGGTGTTCATAAATGCTTTAAAATACATTTCTAATTTAGAAATTTGTGCTTTTTGCATCACATCATGTTTCACAATAAAATGAAAATATCTGAAGTAAACATAAACTCTTGTTCATGTTCAGCTTTGTGGATTTTGCCCTTTGTTTATTAATCATTAATGTACTGCTCTGTGACTCAAGGGTGTGTCATTCAGTCACTTCATTTTCCAGACATTCTTTCAGAGTATTACGCTTCCTTCAGCTCACACTGGATTCATCTTAACGGTAGTTATTCTCTTTAAATATCATAGAATTTTCCTTATTGATTGTTGTATATTTGGTCTCAAAACAGCTCAAGCCTGTATGGCATATATATACAGAGAGGTCAATAAGTATTTGATCACCTTGTGATTTTGCAAGTTCTCTTACTTAGAAATCATGGAGGAGTCTACATGAGAGAGACAGAATCTTAAAAGAAAAATCCAGGAATCACATTGTATGATTTTTTAACAATTTATCTGGGAATTACTGTGTCAAATAAATATTTGATCACTTGAGTCAAAAAATTTTAATATTTGGTACATAAGCCTTTGTTAACAATTACAGAGGTCGAATGGTTCATGTAGTTCTTCACCAAGTTTGCACACAATACTGGAGGGATTCTGAAAACAAGATTTTCATAATAATATATAATATTTCAATATTAAAAAATAATCTATTTCCCAATTCATGTGTTATGTCTCCTAAATTGCGTAATAAACATGCTTTTAGTACTGGTGTCCTCATGTGAGGACATGTATGAAACCAACATCCTGTTTCATAACAGAAAGTCATATTTTGATTTGAAACCCCATAATATTTTCCTAAGATGTTTATTTAAAACTTTTTAAATGATAATTACAAAATATGATAATATTTCCATAAGAGTGTAAGTAAATTAATTTCAGACATTTTTGAAGACCAAGAAGAGGCAGTGGTCACGGTGAAACATAAAACCGTGGCACGTATAGTCTCAGAGAAATTCACTAAAATATAATGTCCTTAACAAGGACTGCAGGGCCTTAAGAGGTTAAGATATATATATTTTCTTGCTCCATTACATTTATTATGTCATTTAAGAGGTTATATGTGATAATAACAACAAAAAAATGTATTTCCATGAGCCACACTATTTAACATACTTTAACATGCTTGTAAGTCCTGAAATTACATATTTTCATATAACCATGTAAAATGTCTACACATTTTATGTTAAAACGTTGGACACTGTTGCTTGTAGGGATATAATGGACCTGAAAGAGTACTTGAACAGGATCAGGTTTACTGGCCAATATGACAAAGCTGACCTGGACAATTTGTTCACCATCCACAAGCTGCATGTTATGAATATTCCATTTGAGAACCTCAGCCTCCATTCTGGTGAGAAGAACACTATGGACCTGCACGTCATCTATGATAAAATAGTCAAGAGCAATCGGGGAGGCTGGTGTTGTGAAAACAACCTCTTATTCTCATGGGTCCTGAAGGAGATGGGATACAAATTCACCATACTAGGCTCCAAAGTGTTCAACTCCCGGGAACAGGATTTCCTCCCCACGGACTCTCATATCATCAATATGGTGGAGATTGATGGGAAGCAGTACATTGCAGATGTGAGCTTTGGAGTGTCATACCAAATCTGGCATCCCTTAGAGTTGATCTCAGGCAAAGACCAACTACAGCCTCCAGGCACATTCTGCATTAAAAATGATGGGATGAAGTGGTTGTTGGAGAAGACCGGAAGAAAGCAACTGGTCAAAGATAAGGCATTAGCTAATTCCAGCCTCATTGATAAAAGGGTCACCAAAACATTATACTCCTTCACATTAACACCCCGTGATGCAGATCATTTCCGAGAGATGTCAGATAGCCTGCAGACTAGTCCAGACTCTCTGTTCATGCTCAAATCCATTTGCTCCCTTCAGACGCCCACAGGCTTCAGAGCTCTGATTGGTCGAATGTACAGTGAGGTCACATTCAAAGAGGACTCAGACTTGGTGGACATGAAAGAAATCCCAGACTGTGAGATAGAGGCTTTACTGAGGGAAAAATTCAACATGGTGTTAACTAAAAAATTCACACCCAAAAACAACAAAGCTGATTATTGCATCTAGTGCTCAGCTCATCTATTAATTTTAGTAATCAGTGTGTTTTGCTTGAATATAAAAAATTTTATCTCTGAAGGCTCTCTGAGGGCTGTGAAGGGCATGTCTCCAATTTAATTTGCAAATGTCATAGGACAATGTGGAATCGTTTTCCATTGCATTTGTTAAACATGTTGAATTTGTACATGTCCAATAAAGTCTGACTACATTGAAAAGGACGTGATTAGCTTTATTCAGTAAACTGTGCTCATTTTTACCTTTGTCTACATGCTCTAATATTTCCAGCTCTCTCTATATTCTCTGCCATATTCTGCCTCACTCCAGGGCTAGTAATAAATGATAAAAAGATAAATGCTTAAATATCAGATCAACTTTGAAAGCCCTTTTTAATGATAGAAAGATGACTTAAAAGAGAGGGAAAAACAGTCTATGAACAAATAAACAATACCATTTCCATTTGTCGTGCTAAACTCATAAAAGCACATGATTTTAAAAGAGAAAGATGGGGAGACTTGTAAAACAAGAGAGAAACACACACACACACACACACAATTTTCTTTCTTGTAAACTTTGACCCTGGAGTTTTTGGGGTTTTTTTTCTCAAGAAAAATACAATGGAGAATTTAATTATTAGGAAACTTAAAGTTTTAAGCAGGCAGATGTTGAATTATATATCCTAATTTTGCTTTCAACAATATAATTTTGGTACGAATTTTCCTTTGAACAGGTGTAAAATAAAATCAACTTTAAAAAGTAAGTACAGTTGCATTAAATGTTTAAGTATTTGGCTGTTATTTAAGTTCTTGAAACAATTGTAAGGTCTGGCGTCTGATTACTGAATATATTTAGCTAAAACAGCGAAGCCTATAATAAACAAACTAAATAATTGAACCTAGTTCTTTAAGATGACGTCTTCTTTTCAAGGAACCAACGAGAAGAGAGCTTCCGCGATTGGCTGGCGCACGCTGCGTGTGTTTGCAGGCCTACACTCACCGACTACAGCACTTTGGGGGAAGAGCAATGAATTCATTAGAACAAGCCGAAGGTATTTTTCTAATAGATCGATTATCAGTTTAGTGTTCTCATCTCCAAGTGTCATATCCAAATATTAGCGCTGCGTCCATGTGTTTATGACACGTTAGGTGTATGGTGTTGAAACAGGGCTGCTAGCATCTGAGCTAAGACTCTAAGACCCTTCAGGTGTTAAAAGCGTGATTTATTTTGCTGACGTGCCCTGCAGTAACCTTATGAACGTAAGTATATGAGGCGAAATCTCGCAAGACTGGTGCCTCAGCGAGGAGTGCAGCTCCTCTGTCACTGTAAAACCCGGTCTTGGCTTTTAAACGTCGTGTTGGCCAATCATATCTGACACTGATGTATAATACATGCAAAGTAGTGCACGTTTTCCCGAAAATATAAAAGCTATGAAGCTACCTGTGCATTGATATGCCTGGTACAGCTGTTTCTG
>JAUMHI010000043.1:14169420-14207750 GCA_032359435.1 Enteromius unitaeniatus
AGTAGGTGGAGAGAGAGCTTATAAACACACAAATTTACAAAAAAGACTTGCTGTACTTGTTACCTAATGCATTTCCTGCATTCCTGCTTTTTTTTTTTTTACTAAATCCAAAAAGGTGACAGACTGTCAAACTAAATTTCTTGACAGTGGCTCGCTTTCATTCATCATTTGGTCCAGTGTGATTTTGTTCAGAAGTAATAGTTACACAAGTTTTTTTTTTTCCTCTATTCCTTTCACACATATGAACAAAATCAAGGTCTCTTTGCTATTAACCATTTGTTTTGAATCTTAAAAAAAAGAAGAATTTGAATGAGAGAATTATTACCTAAAATTATTTTTAACCCAAACTTTGTTTTGTAGGCCCAAGCTCTGTGTTTGAGCTGCTTGACAGTAAGGATAGAGAGCGGCTGAATGAGATCCGCAGAGCAGCCAAGGAGCGGAGTAAGTCTGTGGCAAACCTTTCCTCCGCTGAAGATCGAGCTGCAGTTGTGGCTTCGGCTAAGGCTGCCGCTCTACAGGCCCTGTCCAGCCGTTTCCAGTCAAACACCCCACAGCCCGATTCTCTAACCTCTCCAGCCAAAACTCAGGCTGCCTCTGAAACCCAGATGGCTTTGATGGCTTGGTCTGGTCCAACTGCAGATGCTTGCAAAACCTTTAAACCTTTTGCAAAAAATCCCGAGAAACAGGCTCGCTATGATCTGTACATCAACAAACTCAAAAAGGGCGATAAAGGTGAATTGGATCAGCTATGTTTGGTGTGATTTATCCTAGACTTAGTTAACTTGGGTTTAGCTAAATATCTGATTTCCACTCTGTGTAGATGCTTTGGAGTCGAGTCTGGACTCTGCTATGACGGAGTGGGAGAGAGGGAGAGAAAGGGAGGAATTTGTGCGTGCTGCATTACTCTATAAGCCCAGCAACTCTTCTCTCTCCTCACGTTTCACACGTGGCAAAAACGTGGATGATACAGACAGTGTTGAGGTCACACGGGATCAAGAGGTACAGAGTGACCTTCCGTCCAATCAGTTACTTTTTACTTTAACATTAAGTTCAGGACATTTGCTTGGTTAAAATGGAAATAAAAGGTGCTTGTGGTACAAGAATAGTCAGCTGTTTATTATAATTGCATTTTAATATTCACTTTATATTTTAGAATGATGTGGATGACAAACAGGCCGCTGTGAAGATGAAGATGTTTGGAAAGCTGACCAGAGACTCGTTTGAGTGGCACCCTGATAAACTATTGTGTAAAAGGTTCAACATTCCAGACCCTTATCCAGGGTAAGACATGCTATATCGGAAAATTGACCTTTATTTTAAGTATATTAAGGAAAAAGCAAAACAACATTGGTAATTTGCACTAATTGAAAGGAGGACACAATATAATTATGATGATTTTCAGGCTTTAAAGAAAATACAAGAACTCTTAGAGCAATGTGTGTTGTTTTTGTTTCTTTTTTGTACTTCCTTCAACTTTTAAATAAGATCCAAATTTGAAATTAAATTTTATTAAAATGTAGTACATTTAAATTAAATGCTTAGATATGTTTATTGTGCATTTTTATTTTCATGCTAACAAGATTGAAGTAAAATTAAATAAATAATTTTTATTGCATTTCTTTTTATTGACATAGGGGATTTGTTACTGGAAATTTGATTTCACAGAAATTTTATTTGTATATTTCTATTAAGATTTTTCTTTTTGTTGGTATTTTGGGGCAATCTGTCAATTAAAAATGTATCTGGATGTTTCTTGTTCTAAAAATGTATTTAGAAACTAGAAATAAATGTTTTTTTTCTTCCCCTCTTTCCATTTATCCTGTCTGGCTTGTGCAGGTCCAGTACTGTGGGAATGCCTAAAATAAAGAGAGATAAGTACTCTGTCTTTAATTTTCTGACAATACCGGATAGCAGACAGGCCCAGAGTGCTTCCAATCCTCCCAGCTCCAGCACAAACCTTCCCCATTCAGCTCCAGAAGTCAATAAGAAATCCAGATGGGACATAGCAGGGCAGGTATCTGAAACTAAAGACACACTTAGTGCCTTCCTCAGTGAAACTCGCAGTGAGGTTTCAGCGGCCAAGCAAACCGAAGCTGGGGCCAAGAACCAGACCGATTTACATGCTTCTGGCAATCCAGAGGTACCAGTGGATACTTGACTGCATTAATTAACAGAAATACATTTAACGCTACAGTATTTTTAATTTGGTACCGTATATAACATTATGCAGGTAAAAGTGTCCCAGTCCGATGAGAAGCAGACTGAGCCAAAGACTGAGGAGGAGGAGAAGGAAGAGGATGAGGATGAAGAAGAAGTCAGGCCACCTATGGATCTCTTTAAAGCCATCTTTGCCAGCTCGTCAGATGAGAAGAGCTCTTCATCTGAAGAAGAAGATAGTGAGGAAGAAGAGGTGGCCCCTTCAACATCTGAACCAATCCAGAGCAGTGCAGATACACTCAACCCACCCATCTCATCTCTGATCACTCCTGCTCCTGTGCCAGGTATAATCTACAGATGAGCAGCTCCGCAAAAATCTCTTTCATTGATTTAGGTGTCATCGTTAATTTGTCATAATCATTTATTGGCTGTTTTCTCTTCCCATCAGATTTAAAGCATCTTACAGTCCAGAGCAAGCCATCTTCTGAAACAACTACAGCACAAAATACTCAGTCCTCCTTACACAGTGCTCCAGAGACGTCACAAGGCCTGGATGAAGAGGAGTTTGGCCCCAGACTGCCACCTCCTGGTCAGTCACTGTAATCTCTGCAGTAATAGGAACTTGCAAGAGGAGTAAATAAATAGCCTAACATGCTAGAATTGATTTCAGCTAAAGCCTGCAATACACGACATGATTTTTAGCTCCAGATTTTTGCCACTATTTACTAAGTGGGTAGTGTAGTGTATTCCAACCTTTTAATCACACAAGACATAGTTTCTTTAATACCTGAGACTTCTGAATATACAGGTGCAGTAATAATAGTTATTACTTTTTCCTCTTTCTCCCAGGACTATTATATTAACATGACGTTTTACATTGTGTGTCTCGTTACCAGGGTTTATCCCATCTGCGCACTCACCGCACCTGAAGAAACAAAAGAAGAAAGATAAAGAAAAACACAAAGCCAAGAAACACAAAAAAGAGAAAAAGGTGGTTTCTTCTGGAGCAGCTGTGAGCGCCAGGCATCTGTGTAAAATTAGAGATTACGTTTAATTTAACTTCTCTTCTTTTTCAGAAGAAAAAGAACAAGAAACATAAGCATAAAGGAAAACAGAAGAAGAGGGTAGATGAGTCTAATAGCAGCTCAGACGACACAGACTCCAACAGTGAAGATGAAGATCGAGATGTGTCTACTAGTGAACTGCTCCAGAGGTCAGAGCTCATTTGTAATCATAAAGCATTTTGTAAATGATAAGGTTATGTTTACATATTGATAATTTAAAAGCTTGAACTATGATTATTTCTCTTTCTCTCTGGCTTAGGTTGAAAAACATCAGGAACAAGAGATAGAATGTGTCTAAAGAACAGAGAGTGAAGATTTTGTCCTACAGAAACTTCAAGATGAATACTAATTTTGTGTGTGTGCGAGCGCGTGTCTCTTAGTGCATTTAAGTGTATCTAATGGCGAATGTGTTATGATTGCAGATATCTTTTAATAATAAATTCATAGAAAATGAAACGAGTGATTATTATAAAAAAATGTCAAGCTGTACTCTACTTCTATACTGTTTCATTAATTAAAAATTAGCTGGCAGCTTAGGTGTCCTAAGTGAAGCAGATAAAATATTCCAGATAAATGTATCCCCCACCTGACCTCACCCAGATGTTAACCGTCTAACATCAGAGTCTGTATCAGAAAAGACGAGTGTGTTTGCACAAGAAAAAGGACAGACATAGTGCAGACATACATATATGAAACATAACAAATAATGAGTTTACATAAATAAATTAATAACAATAACAATAGCTGTGTTATATGTGGCAATAAAATGTAGAGAAAAATATACCAATAAAATATATCTGCTATAAACCTTTTTTAAAAGGTCATGTTAATAAAAACCATCTAATATGAGCTGTGTAAGATCTGGTCATGATCTGACTTGTCAGGGATATGTACTTGACAAAAATTACCGTCTCGTTCATCAGTGTTCTCTCTAAATAACCATCTATCGTCACGTTAAGTTAGCTTACACCAGATCAAATAGCGCGCATTTTAATGTGCAAAAATATTACGTGAAAAAATATTAGTGAAACCTATGCAACTTAAATTGCCAACATGATGCCAATACTACGTTGTTTCAGCGCAGTGTTCAATAGCAAAATCCGTAACCTTTCTGTCCTTCGTGCTCTGCGTGCATACGGCTGTATAAATACATTGAGCAAGGACCAATCACGCAGCGGCGCCGTGGCTTAGTTGGTTAAAGCGCCTGTCTAGTAAACAGGAGATCCTGGGTTCGAATCCCAGCGGTGCCTTTTGTACCGTACAAGCACACAACTAAACTTTTAAGTACATAACACAAAATCAAACAACAATATAATAAAACGTTGCATTCAAAATGAACTAATGCGACTGGAAATGTATTGCAAATAACATTACAGTCGTATGTACGTTGTATAAACTAAGCAAAAACATTAGAATTGTTTAAATCAGTAAGGTTAGGTGCAGAAATCTCTCAAATGATTCGTAACACGATATTGTATAAGCATGAAAATAATAAAATGGTGATTTTATTCCATGATTTCCAGCGATGCATCCCTCCGTCCACAAGAGCGCAGGCTTCCCCCGCCAGCTGGTAAGTCAGAAAAAAACAAACCAACGCAAATTCTATGAAAAAGAAAGACTATATGCATGAATCCATAATGACATCTTACACGAATGCATCCGGACTTTTGTATTAAGATGTGGCATTTAAGTTCAACATTGGCGTTTACTTCGGCGTCATATTATATTGGTGTTTTGAATAATGATCTCAGATGCGCTCCAGCAGTCTTCGATGGACAGATGAAGACCACTGAGCTGCATTGCCGATATTACTTCACCATACGTCTATAATTGGGACACTGTGGAAGTATTTGAACGATATTAGTACTCGTCAAGATATATTGCGCCAAGAAAAATAGGATTAATAAGTAAATATAACAGGCTTAGTGATCGCCCCAAGAAGAGCACTGGACTGATGAAGAATCATTGTGTGTCCTGTGCTGCCGTCCCCACTGAACCTTCAATCCCGTCTCTCCTCTGAAGGTCTCTCTGCCTTTCTTCAGACCGCGCGATGAGCCTCAGAAAGAGGGAGAGACGCTGCTTTTGATGCTCGAGCCCGAGCGCAAGCGAAACCCGTCTGTTTTGGGAGGAAATGAGCTGAGCTGTGAGCCAGAAGAAGATGACGGCGATGATGATTGAGAGGGTCGGGGCGATTCGTCTTTACCTTATGAAATGGATTTGTCTACGCTGGGCTTGGGTTTGTGTGGGTAAGTGGACTTCTTAAGGAGTGTGATATTATATTTGTCATGTATTTAATTGAACAAAAAGGTGCACGGTTTGGTTAAAATGAGAGCAGGCAAGCTCTAGCTCACTTTTTATTGCATAAAACCCCCCCACGTGTCAGAATAATATTAAATATTGAATGAATATTTAGGCAGGTGATTACAGGTTGAAGTGTATGCGACTGGCAGCGATGACAAAGACAGGTTACGCGGCGCACGCAGGTTTTGCAGCATCCAGAGAACCGACAGATCCGCGCTTGGCTTGTTGCCATGGCAGTTATAAACACGGGAGGAATCGGTCTGGTCTCCTCCGAGAGAGACCGACTGGTGTTTTTATTTTAAGAAATGTCCATTATTGTGCAACCTTTCGCGGATATTTAAAAAAAAATCTAATTTAGTTACTCACGTGCAATTTTGCAAATGTAAACATTACGTATGCTACTTAAGCCAACCAATTACTAAAATATTTCGCTGGTTTCCCTAGGCTGGCCTATTAATTGGTTTTAGAAGTGTTTGGGACACTTTTTTTTGTGGTAGCGCACCTAAACCTACTGAGCACCAGCATCTTCCAGGCTTGGAGACCAGCTTGTAAATCAGTCCAAAAATATCTGGGTACTACATTAATATCTGATAAACTGTATTTTTCGACTTCCTGAGCATTGGTTTGAGCATAAAATCTATGTTCACAACAAGACAGCTATGCTTTCATGGTATACCAAGCGTTGGGCATCTGATCCCACCCGTAATCTATTCCTAGATAGCACTCTAGGCTTGTTTGAGTAACACATGATCTGTGGAGGTCAGCTAAATGCTCAACAAACAACTGCAGATAAAAGAGAGTGAGAAAGACTCCTGCTTTGACTCTCATCTCATCTCATATCAGAGAAAGAAGCATGGATTGGAAAGGAATGGCTGTGGTATATTGGAGGTGGTATCCAGTGAAGGGGTGGTGACAAAAGAGGGTTTGGTTGGGGGTGGGGGCATGTTGATAGTACCAATAACACCTAGAGCTCTTCATCTCTCACACACAGACAGACAAAGAGACCTTCTTCTCTGTCTCTTCAACACTCTCACACACCCAAATGCAAGCCTTTTTCTTTTTGACTATGAATATACTATGTTCCCTACTAAATGTGAGCGTGAATCACTGATATGAATAAAGTGTTTCCCTTTAGAGGATGTTGTATCTGATTCATTATTTTGCAGTAGCTCTGAAATTAAAAACAACAAAGCTGGATATCTCAGTAGCAACAAAATGTTCTTTTTTGTGTTTTTAGGTGATTTGGTAAGATTTATGTTAGGGAAAATAACAAGGCAGACACCGAAATAATACAGGTGGGACTGCTTCGAGTGCAGGTTATTTAAGCCTCACTGGCTCAAAATTCAATATGTTGTCTACCCTGATTACGATTATAATGTGTGCTGTATCTGGGGAAGTAAGAGAGTGTCAGTGAGCCTTAACACTTAACATCATAAAATGATTTGTTGCTCATATCCTGGGATTCCCCTGATGTCTGTCCTGTTCTCGCACGCAGAGAACAGGGTATTATTAGCCTCTTCCTTACAGGTTTGCCTAAGGCATTTAGGCTCTCCTAGACATCATCATATTATATGTAGAGTAAAAGCAGTCTCTGGATGTGGAGAGATGTGTGATCATCTTGGAGGGTAATAAGTGAGTGTTGAGGATGGAGCTGAGGAGCATCACAACTTGTGCTGGCATCTGTATTATCACAAAAATATCAGGGAATTTTATAATTGTGATTTCTAGTTCTTAAAAGGCCATTGAACTATTACAAATATTTTCTTTTTTCTTTGTCCAGCTCTTAATGTATAATATATTTTTATATAAATGATTATTTAAAACCCTAATCACTAATGATGACCAGAAAAGTCAAGGACCTTTATTAATAATCATGCATTATATTTTGATATCATATAAGGTCATGCATAATAAGGCATTAATATGTGTTATTAATAAGTACTGATAAATGGCTAATATTCTAATGGATAATATGCATGCCAATTATGCAACTAGTTACGGGATCCTAAAATAATGTGTTACCATATTTGTAAAAATCATATTCATATTCAATATACAGTGCACTCCACTAATATTGGTACTGCCGGTAAATCTGAGCAAAGGTGGCAGTGAAAATAAATCTGCATTGTTTGAAAAAATTAAAAGCAATTTAAAATGTTTTTTTTCTCCAATACATGTTAGCCACAATTATTGGCACCCAATTATTGCTGCGTCCTTTGCCAAGAAAACAGCTCTGAGTTTTCTGCTGTAATGCCTGAAGAGTTTGGAGAACCTGATATTCAGCTTCATACAGAATCACTCCAGACCCTTTAGATTACCAGCTCCATGCTGGTTCTCCTCTTTAGTTCACCTCACTCAGGGTTCAGGTCAGAGGACTGGGACAGCCATGACAAAAGCTTCATTTTGTGCTCAGTGACTAATTCTTGTGTTTATTTTGATGTTTGTGTTTGGAGTCAGTCAGTTTTAGATTTGTTATCTGTTGGTATTTGATAGAATCCATGATGTCATGTGTCTAAAGGACCTCCAGCAGAAATATAGACCCACAACATCAGAAACACAGCAGTATACTTCACTGTACACACGGAGTACTTTTTATCGCTGTGTTCACCGAACCCATCTTGAGTGTTTGCTCATTAAGACTCATTTTTTAGTTTCATTTGATCCTAGAAGCCAGTTCCATTTGTAGTTCCAGTCCTGTCTGACAACTGAACATTCTGGAGATTTTTGGATGAGTGAGGAGAATTTTTCTTAAACCCTTCTGAACAACATGTGCTGATATAGGGACTGTTTGAAAGTTTTTTTTAAAAAGGTTTTCTGACCCTGAAACTATTTTCTGCAATACTCCAGCTGTGATCCTTGAAGAGTCATTAGCCACTCAAACTCTACTCCTCGCCGTGTATTAGGATGATAGAGACACACGTCTTTTTTGTAACATTTTATGTTGATTGGAAATTCTTCATTATTTCCCTGATGGTGGAAATGCAAATATTCACCGCTCTAGCTCTTCTTAAAGCCACTTCACTAATTGGTGAAGCTCAATAATCTTTTGATGAACATCATAAATATATTATTTGGGTTTTTTCCCCATCATTTTGATGATTAAGGGAATTTGGGCTTTGTTTTCACTCCTATACATATTTCTGTGAAACAAGATACTGGATAATTTCATGTCCATAATCACCCTGGAGTGCTCACAATTGTGAATATGAATGGGGATATACTTCAGTTCAGAGATATTTTACTCATAAACCCTATTTTCAATTGACGATAGGTCAGAATTGTGTGAATTGTTTGAATGAAAGATCAAAAGGATAAACAATGCAGATTTATTTTCACAGCCACACCTTTGCTCAGATCTTAGTGATCTTAATTTTAGTGAAGGGCACTGTAAGTTCAAGAACTATAAAAATACCATTGAATGTTCATTAATCGAGTACTCTTGCTTATTTAACAGTGCCAGCAGACAATCTTATTGAATGTGTGAAGAAGAAGGACCATCAGAAGGTAAGAGCATCATTTGAATATATTAAGCACAAATAAAACAAGTTTGCTTTTGGAGATAGCTTTTTAATGGCTTGCATGCACATACACCTATTATTTGAGTAGGTCTCGGACGTTGTGTTTTGACAGTGATTTAATATGCAAGAGAGCGATCTGTGTGTTTTTGTTAAATGCTCACTTGGCCTAAAGGATATTCTGTCGTCTCTAGCACAGGACTGACCTCACCATTAAATGTCAAGTATCTTGCAGAGCGGAGGCGGAACCAGATAAATGATCCTGCATATTCTCTTGACCTTTCACTCTTTCTTGGTTTCTATGGTGACCAAACAGGCTTTCTCTAGAATGATAATCTCTCACACCCAGCCCAAAACCTGTTCCCACTCGGTACAGAGAGGAGAAGAGGGGACATTTCAGATATTAATGAGGGTGTTTGGCATGTTGTAGTGAGCAGCGACATACAGTGCACAGCGTCTTTTACCTTTCCCAATATTTTTCTTTAAACAAGCATCTCTCTGCCCTTACAGCTGGACCATAGAACCATAAAGTCAACTCTGACATTTAAACACATCTGAAATAAGCAGAACTAAATTCAGACTCTGTCTCTCACACATGCTCAGGTGTTTCTGTAATTACCCGACTGTGGAGTGTAGGGAGTTAACAGTGTGGTGTATAGATGGTGTCTTTTTTTTTCCTCTCGGGGCATTCAACATGAGGAATCTCCTCCAAGTGAGACTGAAAACTGGTGGTCTGGACTGGTGATAATGCCAGTATTTTATGCCCATACTCTCTCTGGTGTATAAAAGAGCCCTGGCAAGTTTCTGACAGATTTTGGGCTTTATCGCATTGAAGGGTCCTTTGAAATACTGACATGTTTGCTATCAGCCTCCAGCCAACCTCCTTAAGCACGTTTGACCCATCACTAGATTTCGTTTGAATAACTGAGTACTTTTTTGGCACTTTGCAATATTTAATAAGAATTTTAAGACACAGGTCAGGGTACCATGTGAATTCCCGTAATGATGCTCTTTTTGGTTTTCTGTTGTTTGGGATGTTTATCTCAGTGTTTGTTTGTGTGACTGGAAGCTTTTTCTCTGCAGTTGAAGGAGCTGCATAAGAAGGGGGCTGACCTGTGTGTGCAGGACCCTGTGGGCCGGACCCTGCTGCACTATGCTGTGGAAGTGGGAAGCAAGGAAATCGTCAAATACATCATTGATAATGGTAAAATGACAACCACTGGCATAGACAAAAAAAGCTTTATCTGTGCAATTATTTAATGCCTGTATGTTTAGCAATCAATTTAAAAGCTGCAGAACAAAATTTAGATCAGCTGGTCTCTATGATCATAAGAAACACATTGTGGTGTGTCCATATTTCTTACTGATGATATTTGCTTTCATTTGCTGTTTTGTGTGTTATCTGTAGTGTGTGTGTGTGTGTGTGTGTGTGTGTGTGTGTGAGGGGGGTGCTGTGTGAAGCAGGTCATCTCTCTCTCCCACACAATCTTTTTACAGCTCTTCATTAAGCAGCACACCATCACCTCAGGACACATGCTTTAGTGTGGTAGTTTGATTATATATATTTTTTTCACAGCACCCACCGATATTCTGGATGTAATGGAAAAAGAAAGGTAAGTGTCATTCTGAATGCCGTTTTTATTTGTTGCCAGTAAAAGTTCAGGTTCTATTTTATGTTACTGTGGTCAGGAATGCCATGCTGTCTTAGGAATTATCTTAAGTTTAATTTTTAGCAGGCATTTTAACAGCCTCCGACTGTTAAATGCGGTCTCTGCTTTCTTTCCTCTCTATGTATCCCCCTCTCTCTCTCTTTCTCTCTTTCTTATTCAGTGGAGAGACAGTATTGCACAAAGCGGCCTCGTTGTGTCAGAGAACAATCTGTCATTACTTAGTGGAGGCGGGAGCATCTCTCATGAAGACAGACTTACAGGTGAGATAGATATGTAGAGAAATACACTTTATGTTCATGGTTGATGCTGGCATAAAGGTTCACCTAAAACTTAAAATTAATAATCAGTCTGATGTGATTCTAAACCCAACAGACTTTGTTAAAGGTTAATATTCAAAACACAAATTAAATAGATTATATTGTGTTTAGATACATAAAGTGATCTCATACTGCGTATTAAAGGAACATGTCACTTTAAAAAAAAAAATAGGCAGTTGAGTTTTACTGTTTTTGAATTAGCCAATCTTCGGGTCGATAGCACTTTTAGCTGTAGCTTAGCATATATAATTGAATCTGATTAGCATCTCCCTCAAAAATGACCAAAGAGTTTCTATATTTTGACTCCTCTGTAGTTACCATTGTGTGCAAAGCCTGACAGAAAATTTTAAGTTGAGGTTTTCAAGGCCGATATGGCTAGGAACTATACTCTCATTCTGGTGTAATAATCAAGGAATGTTGCGAAACGGTCTAATCAGATTCAATGAACTAAGCTGCAACTAAAAGTGCTACAGACAGTGCCGGAGATCGGCTAAATGGATTAAAAAACTGGACCGTTTAACTCTTTAACTCTTTAAAATAAGCCAATTTTTTTTTTAAAAGTGGTGTTATTATTTTTACAAGACTTGGATTAAATGGCTTGATACATATGGATTTGTTATACAAAGCCATTAGTACTTTGTTGGATCTTCTATGTTTTGGTTACTTGGCCTTTCAGTGAAATAACAGAAAACTCTCAGGTTTCAAAAAAATATCTTCGTTCGTCTTTCAAAGGTTAACCAAAGTCTTATAGGATTGGAACAACATGATGGTGAGGAAATGATGATGAATTCCTTTTAATGTTCATAGTTCAAGTCTCATGACCAGGTCTGGTGGTTTTCCTGACAAAAATAATTTGATTATGTTATTGATACACTTTCCTTCAGAGTTTACTCCCTGTTTGTCCTTGATATGAGAATTTAGGAAGGAATAGTTTGGATATGTTCTGACTACAGATCCAAGCCAAGCTGCTTCTCTGTAGACGTTTGTGGCTTTTGGATCTCTCTCATTTTGGCTACAGCCTCCAGCTGGTCTCCATCCCTGAACGTCTCTGTACTCAACTGCTCTGTTACTCAGTGCTGACTAAGGCCTCCGCATGAAACAAGGAACCATTCTTTCCCCCCAGCAGCCCACCCTCTCCCCCGCTCACCTCCACAGATCCAGCCAAGAGACTCAAGAACTCCTGCAGCACTTCTGATTGGTGTACCGCAAAATTACACACAGCTGTAGACACACTCAACTCTCATTACTGCCTCTCTTCTTTTCAGAAGAAACATCAATTTAAAAACTACTTGTTTGAAGAGATCTGTGAGGGTATGATTTTCCACAAGGCACCGAAACCTCATTTGAGGTTAGAACTCTCAGCAGTACTTTCTACCGCTTATGCACACTCTTTTTTTTTTGCTGTAGTTTTGTACCTTTGCACCGCTGGGCCTCAGTGTAGCGGTCTCCTCTAAAGCTCACAGCAGTCTAACGGACCTTTCCCAGCTCCCATCTGATAAATGTGTGAGACGGCACTGATTGAGTCTCCTGGGTGCAGATGGACTCCAGTCTGTCTGACAGCCTTCAGTACTATCTGTGTAATTATTAGTAACTCATGAGCTGTTGAGGGAGATGAAATGTGTAGAGTCACCGGTCTAAGACGATCTGAGAGCAGACCAAAATAAAGATTTTTCTCTTCAGAGGATATCCCATGATTTTCATCTTCCATCTTCGGTGAGACTTTACTCCTGTTCTCCTGACAGACTCGGTCTGAACAAGACCTGATTTAGCGCTCCAATTTTCCTGGACTGTAGTCTGTTGCGATTAACAGCACCATCAGCACATTTCTGCTCTGCTTTCCTTCTGTTTCCATCAGGTCCATCATTCAATCCAGGAAACAGCAAATCCAGAATAAAGTGCCTCATCGTTCGTTGCCCTGTGATAAAGCACACTCCTCCTCTGACTTCCTCCCTCTCAGTTCCTTTTCTCTGTTTCTCTTTTACATTCTATCCATCTTTGTCTTTATATAATAAGCATCACCATTATCCTTTCCATCATTTTTCTCCTTTGTGACTTGTATTAGGATGAATGCTGGTTTTTAAAAGCACTATAAAAGTATTATTATATTTCTCTTGGGCATGCCCTGCAGGGATCAGGCTCTTAACCAAGCTTTTTTCCTCCTGTGTAACTCGTCTCTTTTAGTTTATCATGGCTAATATTCTCTATTGTGACTCTGTAGCTTTTGACAGTTTTTCCAGAACTGCCTTTGTTTGCATCTGAAAGGATGAAAATGGAGGGATGCAGCACCGCGCTGGAAGTTGCGCAGTATGAAAAGGTGCTGGTGGCCAGTCGTACTGTACTCTCCTGAACAAAGGCGGCTTCATCTGTGAAAGCCAACAATGAAAGCGCCTGGCGGGCAGTTTGAGTGCTCTGAGCTCTGTCTGACATGAACAGTCCAGGTCTTTCTCTCACTCTTTGCACCGAGCCTGCCTGCAATTAACAACAATTACTGTTGAGCAATGCTGGCAACAGCCACACAGAAAAAGAGGGGCGTTTTCTGAGAGAACGTGTTTACCATTAGAGGCTCAGTGCAATCTTTGATTTCCATTTTTAATTGTCCATGAAGACATTGTCTAAAAGAAACGGTCTCTAATTAGGGCCTGGAGCAACCATAGATGTTCTCTGTGTATTTAGCTTCAGCTCACGAAGCGTGTTCTTGAACTTCAGTTTGTGTTTGTAATCGGAGTCTCAATGGAACAGAGGGCAGTTCTAAATATATATATATATATATATGTGTGTGTGTGTATATTAGGTGTGACGAGATTCTGAAATATGTGCAAATAAATGTATTTGGTAGTTTAAACCCTTTTATAAAGGACTTTTTTAACGTGTTAGTTGTTCTATACCGGGTGATGGGCGCCATCATGTTAGTTGACGCTGAATCCGAGCTGTGGGATTTACAACATGCAAATTCATCCTCTCCTCCCGAAACACGTTAAAATAGGTCTCCGGTAAACAGGGAGAAGAGCAGACTAAACACAATCTGTATATGCTATTAATAAAACTCAATACATGCGCAATGCCACCAATTGACTTTCACGCTTTCAGCGTTCTTCTCGCACATACACTGTTATACGCGGACAGTCCTGCATGCTGACAGGGTGCACGGCTGTCCGCGAGCCCTCCTGATGAAGAAAATGACGTAATGCATACGGCCGAAGTATACATAGGCCTTACAGCTGGCGCAGCATTTGCTGTAGGCAAGTTTGTTTAGGTATTCAGCACGACTCTGTTTTCCGAAGCTTTTTTTTTTTTATTGCCTACCCGTCTTTTAAAGGAATATTTGTTGAAAAAATTCAAAATGCACTTAGATTTTTTTGGAATGATTTTGTTGAATAAAATAAAAAATTTTCCTAATGTGTTTTATCATTGAGGATTTATTTTTTTTAAAAGTCTAAAAATCTCATCTCGTCTCGATCTCATGAACCCAGTGTCTCATCTCGTGGGATAAGTGTCTTGTCACACCCCTAATATATATATATAGCCGAAATTAGTAGTCTTAGAGTTGTTGCCATAGTTCTTTGGTCTCTATAAAATATATGCCTTTTTTTTACCTCTCCAGCATTTATGTTTAAGCTTAACATGTCTCTTTATTTCCAGGGCGACACTCCAAAGCATCGTGCCGAGAAGGCGAAAGATGCAGAACTTGCGGCGTATCTCGAGAACCGCCAGCACTACCAAATGATCCAGCGTGAGGACCAGGAGACTGCAGTTTGACCTTTAACCTCTCACCCTTCACCTCAACCAGTGTCCTCCTTTTTGTGCCAAAATAACAGTAACCAAAAAAAAAAGTATCGCTAAACCCATCGTAGGCTCTCTGGACTGCAGTGGGGGTGATACATTCCCAGAGAGGGAAGATGGTCGCACACTTAACTGTCTCTAAAGAGAGGTCCCAAGCTTTCATCATCCTTCTCTGAATGACCTTTTGGACTTTATGTCTTTCATTTCATCGCACTGCCAAAACATAGACTTAGAGTTTATATGTATGAGACCGAATGCATTTCCCTCTATGTTAGTGCACTCATCAAGCTTGCTTTTCTAGTTTGACGATACTGAATGTTAAATGAATACGGTGAGGATTTAAAGATGCACGTGTTGGTGTCTGTCTCCAGATTCATCCCTGTCTGTATCTGGAGCATTCACTGTAGCCCTGACTCCACAGCTAGGTTCAGTGCTCTCTTATGGCTGAGCATTAATCAGGTTAGTGGTACAGACATGAACCGGAACCAACATTTCAGTTAGCTGACTTATTTCCTAAAGACAGTAGAGCCATTAAATGACATGTTGTTAATATATAATGTAACGTTTTAAATTGCCCTGCACTGAAAGAGTTCAGGTTGTTTCAAAGATAAGAATGTATTCTAGGGTTCCCGATCTGAGGTATCAGTACTATTTAGATATTTTTTAGGTGTGTTATTGAAAGGATTTGGCATTTTGATAGATTTCTGTGCTGTTTCTAATAACATTCGGTACTGTAAATGTATGCGAGTAGCTTTCTGTTTAAGAGGCATTTGCACTGTAGCTTTGATCGCCTTCTTTATTCTATACTCTGGATTTATAATTGATGTACTAAAATATAGCTTCTTTCCTACAATATTTTTAAGTAAATAGATGTTTATATAATTTGTAGCTCTAAAAGATGTGTTGTCATGTTTGTATTATAAAACTCTGTAAATTAGATTTTGGTTTATTGGAGTTGAGAACAGATCTCTCTGTGATTCAGCTCATTTTTCTTAAACCTTTGTGATAAAACAACGCACTCTACAAGAGTTTATTGTTTTGTTTTGTATTTTTTTTTTAGTGCTGATGTCTTAAAGCAGATTCAAGATTTAAGGATGCTTATATTTATTTTCCTAAATCATTATATATTGAAATTCATTTGGCCTTGAAAGCATACATATTTAATAATATTAGTAATTTATGACTTATTTCAATTATTTACATTTATAGATTGAAACTCTTCTCTGTCTAGAGAGTTGCTACGTCATTAATGATATGACCCACTGGTTTCAAAGTTCTTTACAATGTAATTATAGAGTATGTATGCATATTCATATTGTAAATAAGTAACACACTGTTCGGGTGAACACACTAGCATCTTTAGTGCTCTTCGTTTGCTGTTAGAAATGCATTTTCAGCACTCTTTATTGTCTTCTTTCTTTGAAAGGATGGAGTGTTAAAAAAAAAAAAACATCCATCCATCCATCCATCCATCTCACCCTTTTTACCCAGAAAGCTGTTTGACAGGAGCCTTGATGAACGAGATTATATGAATGACATCATATGCCATAAACACTGAACTCTTTCAATAAACATGTGATATGTCTTAATGATTGATTTTCCTAAATTATAAGACTTTTTTAAGGGTTTGAGATCCCCCTGCCCCCCCACCCCCCTCAGGCTTTAGACCTATTTAGTATTTTTTCGTTCTTTTCATATCCCATCTGAGAAGAGTAATAGTTTCATATAGTTTAGAAAGACACCGGATCACAAATGCATTCTGGGAGAAAACAAAGCTAGCAGATGGGCTAACACTGTTGAGCTTTTTACTCAATCACGCCAAATTCATTCCTTTACTGAGGAATTTAGATCATTTAATTTTACTGTTTGAGATAAACAGCCCTACAGGAACCTCTCGCACTCACAGTGATTGAAGGGATTAAGAGACAATTTTGTGAGTTTTGAGGCTTTCAATTACTTCATAATTATCATAATCCTAAAACTAGGGTTTGTCAGGCTAATAGGCAGAACAGATGGCATGGATTTGCCACAAGTGTTTGAATTCATTCATCAACACTTATGTACTCTGGCAGTTAAAACAAACTTTAGTGTCGCTTAAATCTTAGAATTCAGTTGGACTGAGTATATGATATACATTCAGATTGTTACAGCATTGTATTTCTTCTTGTTTAAAATATGTTAGAAATGTGCTGCCGTGCTTTATCTTTTTTTCTGTAAAACATCTAATTGATTTGGCCTTAAATTACTGACGTGATCTACAGATGTATCCACAATTCAGTACCTGATTATGAGCAGTATGAATTGTTTGACTAGCATGATGATGTTCCACTGCATGAACTCAGTCCACAGCTGTTAACTCCAGTTTTAAGTGCCATGGACTGCGTTTAGCATATCATTTCTATAAGGCAAGCGAGAATTGCAGTAGCCCAATTTTAAGATTTTGTCACCCAGACTTTAATGATATGGCTGTTTTATTTTGGTGTTGATCCATTTACTCCGTGGCACACTCAGAAGAGATTGTAAGTGATGCTGGCAGCATAATATTACCCTTCGGTCTCCCGGCTATGATTTATTTTTGTTTGACCAACAGATCATGATTATGGTTCTGTACAGTGCTTCATTATAAATAATTCATACCTACATGTTTTCTCAAGCAGCTATTTACAGCTGGACCTTACATGTCCTTCCATTATCTTATTAAAACCAAGTTTTAGATCCATAGCTTATTTCAGCCTCTCTAATAATCAGCAATACTCTATTTTTGCCATTAAATACATTTCTAGTTTTCTTCATATAGTGAAGACACTACTGAAGTAAATTCCATGTTCAGTATTTCATCTTCAATATTATGAATTTCACACATTTTTTACAGCATTGCTTAAGAGTTTAGATTTTCCAAGAAATCTTACTTTTTTTTATTCTTATGTGGAAATCTCCTTCCTTTTACTTTCAAAGGGCAAAGCAATGTAATATGTATGTATTTTGAATTTCTAAATGTTTTGTTGCTGTGTATTTTCTTGCTCAATTAAGCTCTTAAGCCTTTAGCCATCATTGAGATGCATGAAAGGAGTAAGAAAAGGAAGAACTGCCTCTTTCGTTGAGTTACAGGGAAAACGATCTTGACCTTGATCTTGAAGACATTGACACTAATTTGTGTCTAGTTTTAAGGGTTTTTATTTGTTTGTTTTTGTTTTTTTGAGTTGCAGTGCAATTCAAGGCTAGGATGTGTTAGAGGTTTTGATAAAGAGACAGAAAGCATGGGTTCCAGTGCAATACATTGGGTTTTAAAAGATGTTTCATGAATATTTTGTTCTTTAATGTAGTCAGTATTTATCTCTTCACTGAATTTATTCTGTTACTGTCTGGTTAATGAAATAATAAAGCATACTGAATGTTTCATACTGAACAGCAAGGTCATTTGTTGCTTAAAACACAGATCATTTACGAAACTGGGTGTTGAGTTTCTGTTCTTCTTACAATCTTACAACACTTATGAATAAGCAATTTAAAGCATATTTGGGATTCGTTGTAAAGAATTGTGAGATCTGATCCACCACTCATAAATGTTTTTTCTATGTCCCTATGTTCTATGTTTTTTCTATGTATATTCTACATATTTCTAATGTATATTCTTCTGCATTGCATTCAGGTCTCCGTCTAATCCACAGATGGATGAATTGCGAGGCTTTTGCAGTCTGGAACAGCTCGGTGCTGTTTTCATTTTAATGTAGTTGTATTAACAACATTTCACTCAAGACTCTGATACAGAGTTTCTTTTTGTCTCTGCAGGAGTGAGCTGCCGGCTCAGAGATGAGAGGCGGTTATTAATAAGAAAAATGCAATTCCTGTCCCTGGCTGCAGCCAGTCATGATACCCGTCATTGAGTTATCACCATATATGATATGAATGTAGAATCCTGATGATGTGCAGACTGATCCATCGTTCAGTGACTTCCATTGTTTGCAAAACTCTTTGCAATATTTTGTTTATTTATTGATAACCCTAACTTACTCATCATTTTTCTTATTTATGATTGCGTTATTATATAAAAATATATTATATATATATATATTATATATATAAAAAAAAATATATATATATATATATATATATGTATGTATATTAATGAATACATTTGAAACTAATGTAAAACAATTTTGTTACAAAATTGATCTAATTCTTCAGGTTGTGTAAATTAACATTATTAAACACAATTTGAATGAGCATGAATTAACCACAAACAAAAATGTCAACATTAACCTAGATTTACAAAATGCTGTAATTGCTGGCAACTCTTAGTTAATGATACCCAACATTAAAAAATGCCACCTTGCTTTAAACTATTACAACTATTTAGGCTACTTACCTTTTTAATAGAATAACATCTTCACTGTTTAGGGTGCTTCTGAATTGTGAACTTGTTTAAAGTCATTGCAGTTGTCTTTCATTATGTATTTATTAGTTTTTGGAGTGAAAAAGACCATCAGCATGTGTATGTGAGAGGAAGTCCATTCTTCTGGTCCTGCTCCAAGTGACCCCTGCGTTTTAAATAATCACAACATGAATAGCGGCTACACTTCTGTGGTAGAAAGCACAGACTTCATCCTTAACTCTTTAACCTTTTCATGGACGAACACTCACATGCTGGTTCACCCTTTGCCTATTTGGAAAGCTTTCCCATGACTTCCCGTTGATCTAAAGGAGCAGAGAGTGGGGAGAGGAGGAGTGTTGGGGTTTTGTTGATCATTTGTGGTGGCTGTGAGCTGCCTTGTATTCAAGCAGTGATTGTTCCATCTGGTCCTCTGTTGTGAGACAGAGGTTTCTCTGTGGAGAGCGGGGGGGAGGTCTTGCCTTTTCAGGTTGCTACAAAACATGTAGCCTGTGTAAACCTCTCAACCCGTTCTTTCTTTCTTTTTGTTCCTCACCCCACTTTGATTTCCTCCATCACCCCCCATTTTCCCTGTGGTCTGTTTAGGGCTCTTGAAGCGGATGTGAGAAATGAACAGTACTTTGCATACAGAAGTATCTTATTTATATATTTAATTACAATAGAGCCTCTAATTGAGGTTATTTTAATTGCCTCTGTTTAAACACTCTCCTTTTAAATGTTTTATGGGGAAATACTGCAAACCCCTTTTTCTTTTCATGCGTGTGTTGGATTTTTAGAAAGTATTTTTTTGAAAGAACACATCCAAAATACTGTTTCTTTTATAACAGTTTATATTTGTATCAATAGATTTCAATTGCTATACATATTAGTTTTTTCTTCTACACTGAGCCATACATCTCCACTTCAGTCGTACCTGCACACAACAACTTTATATTTATATTCCTGTCTATATTCTAACTTGACATCCAGTGTTTAGATTGTTCTTCTAGAAATGTTTGCAAATTAGCACATATTTCATTAAATAATGCATAATTTGCATATTTAAACTTAAGAATAAAAAAAGAAAGGTTTGCCATTATTAATGTAATCAATCAACTAGGTATGTAATGTGATAACTAACATTTTTACCCTGTTCACCTGCAGTGTCTCGCCGTAAAATAAATGCTGTAACTTATTTGTGATCAAATCCATTTAATGTACGTAATGAGGGTTGCGATGCATGATGACTATTACTGCCATTATTTGCAAAGCAAGATCTATAGAAGATGTGCGCTGACTGAAATGTAAAGCTTACAGAAAAACTCATCTGACGCTCCACATCATGTGTTGCTGTAAAGTGCATGATAAGTGTGTTTGTACAGTAAGAGTACAGTATGTGAACGCTGGAGAATGGCTTTACGGGTAGAGTTGGCTCAGGTCACTGTATGTGTTCTGTTCTGGCCTGTCTCAGCCTGCAGAGAGATTGTTTATCTGACTGCACCATTTGTCCTATTGAGCCGCTGTTTCCTGCCCTTAGGGGTCTACACACACGTTCACAAATACACCCACATGAAATCACATAGCAGGCAAAAAAGAAGAGAATCTATAGCCTCTGAAAACATTTTAGTTGTTTAAAACGATTTAGCAGTACAAAACATAAATATACACAAGAAAAAAAGTACTTTTAAAAGTCAGAAAGTACTTTTATGATTTAAAGCTAGCTGCTGTTTGGGAATCAGGAGATTACGGTGTTCATTAATACTAGCAGAAAATGTGTAATCTCCAGACTCAAACTGTCCTGTTTTTATTGGTGTAGGGAAGAGACTGGAATTCCAGACTAAACTTCTTAGTCTGTATCCATTACATTTCCATTGATTTTGTTCTGAGGAACTTTTCAAAAGTATTTTCTTTACCTACAGCCTAGCCTACAGTACTGAATACTGAATTTCTATTTTTTTAGACTATATTATTCATCTTATTATATCTAATATACAATGATTATTACATTTCTTTTGGTTACAGTACAGGTCTCATGGCTGTGCCTAAGGTCTATTGACTAAGGCTGACGTGGGCTGCGACGTCACGGCGGGGTTAATTTAAATGGGGTTCAGGGAGCGAGAAGCGGATTAAATTAGTTTGGGGGGAAACAAAGAGCCGGAGCGACGCATATCTCCAGTGTGGAAACTTTCACCATAGAAAACAAGTGAGTTCAGTTTGCTCTTTTCACATCTACAGTTGTTATCTGTCCGGTACATGACTTTTCTGTTTGATTTACTCCGTTAAACATTTTAAAAGTGCTCTTTGGAAGTTAGAAAGCGAAAAAGTGAAGTGTTTTTTTTTAAGCGATATACTCTTAATCTTTTTTTTCGTAGCCTTAGACCCGAATAAAATGCGGAAAAAACATTTTTAAAAGTTTCTTTTTCTGAGGACTGTTGAACTTTTAAAAAACATAATTTAGATAGGCTAAACCTCCATTATGACTTCACTGGACGTATTTGCTAATGCTCTTGATTTGGTCTGAGGGGCTTTGTTTTCCCTAAATTAAGATAACGTTATCTTAGGCTACTAGATGCTCTGAGCTGTAGAAGTCCTTGCAGTGCAGGAAACCAGCAGATTATCCAAGGTGAAATTATCTAAAGGAAAGTGGAAGTTATACATTTCTGCGTAAAATATAAGAATTTGTATAGAACGTATGATAAGCTGATAAGGTATTATTATAGGCTATATATCAATGCTAATCTCTCTTTCTTTCTCAACAACTTACTATGAATTATATGAAACTACTTGATTATACAATTTTAATAGAATTAAAAAATATTTAAATTGGTTGTGGACAAATATAAGATTTTCCCCTATTTTAAGTAACGTATTATAGTATTAGTATTATAGACTGTTGCAAAAAAGAAATGCATTTTTGGGCATCATTAGGCATGTTCTGGGTTGCCTTGCCTCTCGCTCACAGTCAGTGTGCCCAGGTGCTGTGTGCTTAGGATATCTTTGCAAAAAAAGTTTTTGCACAAGGCAGGTGGGGATCTAAACTATTATCTGTGTTATAAGTGTCTTATTTTTTGGCTTATTTCAGTCTGACTGAAATGTAAATAGTACATCAAGTATTTTAATTTCTGATGTGTGTGTGTGTGTGTGGCAGCTAATGCCTTAAATGGAGAATCACCATAATTCAGTTCCGTTGCTCAAATCCTGTGTGTGTGTGTTTGTACAGGCATTTGTGGTTTACGAGGACACAAATGTGTATAATGACATGGGTACTACAACGTAAACATGATTTATGAGGACACTTCCAGTGTCCCTGTAAAACAAAAAACATACTAAACAGTGTTTTATGAAATTCAAAAAGTGCACACAGTTTCCCGGCAATACCACATACAGTATAAAAAACATTACGCCTCTGTAGAGTCCCCGTAAACCACAAATGCAAGTATGTGTGTGCAAGCGTTAGGGATCATTGTGCATTTAATGCTCTTGGATTCATTCACTCCCTCTCTCTCCTCTTGAATAGAGTGATTAAAGTGAGTACGGTCAAAGGGTGCAGGGCAGAAAGGAAGAGGACCGCGTTCCATCTTTTCTTCTCTTGCTCTTTCAGAGACCCTTTTCACCTGACCTGCATTCTGACCTGCCCCCCTACTCTTTCGTTTCTTTTTCTTTAGACACTTTCAGGGCCTTTTCATCCCAGAGTGGGACTAAGAGATTGCAAAAAATGCACTTTTATTGAAGGGATTACACATTTGCAGCTATACCACTTCACAGCACTTCAGCAAAGTTGTAAACATTCAACCTCTTGGCCTCTGCCCCGTAAGCATATAGCAGAGAGAGAGGGATTCCTCAGGTCAAAACACTGCGATCAGATAAAATGAAACAGACAGTAAGAGAGAGAGAAAAAAATAGGTAACATGATTGTTAACCAGTTCAAGTAAATAATCCTGGGTGGTGAGCACAATTCATATTATACATAGATATTTTATTATTCATATACAACACCATTCAAGTTTTGTTTGATATTCATTAAAGGGGTTATTTCACATTGCCACAAAAGAGAATGGAGTGTGTTTCAGAGCGATATTACAAAGCCTTCTTGCCCTCTGCATAGTTAAGATATGCTTTTAACTCAGCTTCTGGATACGTGAGTGTATGTCCTCAGTCACTGATTTCTCTTTAAGAAACACAGATGCAGTTACATGTTATGTTTTGTGTGTGTGCCTCACTAACTCTGAACTCTCAGATTCACAGGCCTCCAGTGCTAGGCTGGTCACAGTTTCTGTCAGAAAGCATTTGCTGTAACACTTACCTAATGCTTCACAGCACTGGACTGGTGACAGCCTTTGTGTGTGTGTGTGTGTGGACATCACCCAGCTGCACACGCCCATCAGAAAGAATGATGGGAGACTCACAGTGATTTATGACTGCTAGCCTTAGACCTGTGTGCGAGTATATCTTGTGCCGAAGTGAACTTAAACAGCTGTTTTTGGTTTGAACACTGTCTCCAGACGTCTCTCCTCCCCCGTGTCTGTCTGTCAGTCTGTCTCTCTGCGGTTTAGATGACTGATAAAGCCAGTGCTGACTTGAACTCCCTCTGCACTGTCTCAAGACATAACGTGCTGTACCAGCTCAGCCTTAAGGGCCTGCTTTGCCTCAGACGTAATGAAAGCACCTCCGTTTAATATAGTCTTTACAGAAAAACGCAGCATTCATAATGGAGTTTAAGAGTTGCTGAAAGGAGAGACTCCAAATGGAAATCTGTAATTGAAAAGTGGCACTGATAAGCGTGAAACTGTGCCATATGTCTGACTATGAGTGAAGTGGGTCAGAGCTTTGTGTTGTTTTCTCTGCTATGGAAATGAGTTTGAAGTCCAGCTGGTTGCGCGGCGAGGGACTCGCACACTCAAGCGCTGGGTGCTGGAACGCTCTGAAAAGATGTGAGGGGAGGAGAGAGGACCAGAGAAGGGGAGAGAAGAGAAACCGTGTGTGTCCGGCGGTCCCGCATTCCTCTGTGCTTGTGATAATGGAAGCCCCATGGTGTATGATGAGTGAGTAAGGCCCTCAAAGAGTGTGTGTTTCTATGAGAGGAATGGGCCTTTTAAAGGGTTTTCTACCCTCAGAGTGTGTGAGGTGTGTGTGTGTGTGTGTGTGTGTGTGTGTGGACCCAGCGGGTCAGAACAGCCTCGTTAGGATGTCTGGAACACCCCCTCCCCATCATTCACACACACACATATCCCACAAAGAAGACTGCCTGATGAGAGATTTCGGAGAAAGGTCAGAGAAAAAAGGTGAGGAGGGGGAATTTTTTTGGACCCAGAGAGGGGGTGAAGACATTTTTGGGCCAGGAAAACGGGGGTTGGGGCGCTTGAGATTTGTGTTTTTCTGAGAGAGGTTAGTCACGCTCCGCTGAGCGGCTGACACTTAATTACTGTTTGGAGGGAGTTGCAGGATTTACTGGGTCAACAGAATATTTTATAAACGGCTTTAGAAGAGCATTTAGTGTCTGAGAGTGAGAGATGGAGGGAGAAAACAGAGGTAAGAAAGCATTTTAACTGCCTCTGCTTATGGTGACCTATAAAGGTCTGGCGCCTGAGTGATGAAGGATGGCGTTTGTGCTGGGACAGAAGTTTGAGTTGGAAGCTACTGAGCTGAGAGATAGCTCAACCACAACGGGAACAAGAGCGGCTAGAAGACATGTGATCCGATGGGCCCTCCCAAGCAAATGAATGGACGGACGGACACTTGGAGTGCTGTGAATGGAAAGTGGAATAATCAGAATGAGAGACTTGTTTGGGCCTAATAGATGCTTAATTATCCTCAAAGATGGTACAATCTGGCTAATTCTGGCTGCTTTGAGTCTTGCGTCTTACAGGGACCGTCCTCTCTTTCAACAGGAGATCAGCTTTTGTTACCGTTAATTGCTTTTCCTACTAACAGAACTCTGAACCAGGATGTCGTCTTATTGACAAAAAAGTCACTCCCACACTGATAATGGTGCTGAGTTGTTAGTAAATGTGTCTGTGGGAAGCTGGCTGATGTGTGAATGTGCATTCTGTAATCTGTGTGGGTCCATGTGCGAGTGTACGTCTCTGCGTGAGCTGCTGCTTCAGTCCTCTTGCCTTCATATTCACGGAGCGTTCCGGAAGAATGGCATCCCGCGGCGATGATTCCTTTCTCTTCAGACAATACGCTCCTACTATCTCACAGCACGCGGGCGAATCATCGCCATGGAGATCACAAGCAGAGGCTAAAGTGTGCGCTCACACAGCCAGAGTCACAAACACAAAACCCATATAAACAGATCTGTGTACATGGAGAAACCCTTACTTGAGATGATCCAAGCGAGACTGAAAAAGCTTTTTCTGAGAAAAAAATGTGTAATTTGGCACCTACCATTCGCTGTGTAAATGGAAATAAACGTCCCACCGTTGCCAGCAATGTGGGGTCTTGGGGTTTTTCAGTTTTTAATGCTGACATGTTGAGAAGCAAAAGAGATTTATTAATTTACACCATTTTTATACACTGCTGAGCAGAGGCAGAGAGAAAAGGCAGATGTGAGGACTCTGGAGTCTCTGGAGCCGGATACCAGCAGGACAGAAGGACACCTTCAAAGACACATGCCAAGTCTCTTTCTTTTGAGTGTGAATGGATGTTAGTCAGGGCTGCAAATGTTCTTGTGTCGTTTTGGATGTTTATGTTTCCTGATTCAAAGCAATAATGTAGTGCAGTGGTGGTGCTTAGGGTGCCAAGAACGCCATATTATCATAATTCACCATGTATTCTCCCATTTCAGTAGCTGTTACATCATACTTCTGTGTGAGGTGTTTGTGTGCCGCTGTAATGTAAGCGCTGTTGTTACATTACAATCTGGTGGCAGTGATAGCAGAGAATCACGCAGGCCTTCAGCATTATGACCTTTTGTGTTTGCACGAGCCAAGTCTGCGACATTTTACTGCCAGTCCATTGAATTGAGTCAGTGAAGCTCGAATTAATCATTCTGAATGATCACGCTTATCGGCTCCATTCGTTCATCTCTAATTGGGATTTTGAAATGTTAAAAGGGCGAAGTAACTCCTCAGCATAGATGGCTCGATTACTGTCCTGCCCTTTGATAACAGTACTTGTGACAGAAACTGTTCAGTCACTGAAAACTGCAATTTTGCTGATGATTTTGTGTTTTTCAGGATGCGTGGCCTGTTTTCCACCCTCATCGTGGTGCTGGTGGCCTTAATGATCGTGACCACAGAGGCTGGGAAAAACAAGAAAGGTATAAAATATTGCAAAGGAGCTTCCCTCCCCTGTTTCTTCCATTAGTTCAGCTCTCATATAGAATTACATCTTGTGATTTCTCACTTTGAATCTTAAAGCTGGAAAACACTGCTTTTGGACAGATTTTGCCCCAATTTGTCAGCACTAGTTGCTGAGTCTAGTCTGAGCAAGTCTACAATTTTTGGTCATTTTATAGAAAATTGCATGAAGTGTATGCTGTATATTCCTTCAGACTCTGATTCTACCCAGATGATGTATTTCAAACGTGTTATTTCTATTTGCTATCCAAACATGATATTTTGAGCCAGTTATAGAACACATATTTTTACTCATCGTGATGCTTCTATAGACGGTTTCATCGACAACATAAACAAATGTTACTGCGCATGTGTGCTTTTGTGGCCCTAACTTAACTCCCGGTAAACATCCAAATAGAATCAATAACAACTGCTAAGTCCTTCTAGAGTAGATTATGTTTTTAAAAACAAGCGAAATATGTTCGCTGCGTAAATTAGACGGATTTATTAAAAATGGAGACTCATTCTCTCTGAGCTTACAAACGCTGCCTTATATGTAGGATGAAATAACTATGACATTTTCTGAAGACAGTCTTCCTTCAGAAATACAGTGATTATAAAACACTCACGCCTCGGTTTGGGTTTTAAACGTGCATTACGTGCTCATGTTTATTCAACAAAGCCTTTTGGAAAATCGCTTGAATTTTATATGGTGGCAGGTCGCCACAAATAAAGACCTGAGACCAACTTTATTACTCATTAGCTGCGTTTGTAGCCCACGACACTAACCAGACCGCTAAACAAACACAGACCGGAAGTTAACTTGTGTCCAGGCACGTGCGCCCGATGAAACCGTCTATAAGAGGTGGACACATATTTGTGCTAGGAACTGCTTGAAAATCTGATGATGTGTGATTTTCAAGTGTTTACTGTATATTGCCCAATTTGTCCTTCTTACATATGCAACAAGTGTGATGCCTAGTTGTTTCAAATCTGTTCTGGTTTTAAAAGTAATTTAATATGCCTTAAAGGGACAGTTCACCCCAAAAAACTAAAATTGTCATGTACTCACCCTCATGTTGTTTCAAGAGTTTCATTCTTTGTTAAATGTGAAGGAAAAATGTTAGTAACCAAACAGTTTGTGAATACTGAAGCCAGTAGCTACCAGCAACCATTTGCTTACCAACAAAATATGTTTTCAATTTAATCACTTTAAGCAACTAATGAAATACTAATGAAGGTTAGTTGCTTTTATGTGATACGTGGCTGAAAGGGAGAAACTAAATAACACTGCTGCCTGTGTACCATGTGACAGAGAAGAATAAAGGAGGTAAAGGTTCTTCAGACTGTGCGGAGTGGCGCTTTGGCAGTTGTGTGGCCAATAACGGCGACTGTGGAGCAGGCACGAGGGAAGGCACCTGCAATGAGCAGACCAAGAAAGTCAAATGCCGAGTGCCCTGCAACTGGAAGAAAGACTTTGGAGGTGAGTGAGACTGGTTCACCAGCTAAAAGCTTTAGCTATCAGTTTATTTCTACCATTGTGTTTTTATATTTAGTTTTTTATTTACTGTACATACTAAACTGTAATTCATTCCATGCAGCTGACTGCAAGTATAAGTTTGGAAACTGGGGTGAGTGTGATTCAGACACAAGCACAAAGAGCCGCACTGGCACTCTTCTAAAGGCTCTCTTCAGCGTCGACTGTCAGCAAACCATCGCTGTGACCAAACCCTGCACCACCAAGGTCAAAAACAAAAACAAAGGTACAAACCCAAAACTGACATTTTTACATTTTTAATAAGAGCTTGCTCAAACACGCATGACTCAACAGGTGCAACATTGTAAGCAGCGCTTTCCTTTGGTTTGGCTGAATGGAAACGGTAATGCGTGTAATCTGCGCTGGTTGTGTAATCTTGGCCTGTTGGCCGTGGTGGGTGTCTGAGTGGGATACTGAAATCAATAATGAACCTCTGCTCATACATAAGAGGCAGATGTCTAAGTCAGTTCTTTCAAATCGTATGTTTGTGGTTAATATGCTTATCTGAATGTGGCTTCGCGCAATAATACTGTAGCATTATTTTCTCAGAGCATATGCGTTTCCTAACCAGCGTGAGACAGGGAGGCGTCGTCAGGAGGTTCGGGTTTACCGCTGGATCTGAATAATGAGATTTGGTGTCAATCTCTCCACAGGAAAGAAAGGCAAGGGGAAAGGCAACTAAAGGGAGCAAGAGATCCAGAGGAGCAGTAAACACCCCGTGATCATCCTTCATCCAAACACGGCCTTTTATATCTCTGTACTCAGTGTTCTTCAGCATGAGCGGACCTCGCACTACAGCCACAAACACATAGCTTTAGAAGACTATGACAGAGAACCAGCTGAGTATTTGACACGTTACGTGACTCTTTCATGTGAGGGGGGGGGGGAGAATAAAATGCCGTTGTTTAGCGTGTGGTGCCCTGTAGTTGACCCATTCCTCTGATGTTCCCCTCCAGCACAGATCTCTCTTTCTCACTCTGTCTTTATTATCTATCATCTGCTGAAGGACAACAATCAGTAGGTCTCAATCAGACGCATCTATTTTATTACTGTTTTACTTACAAATTTGGTTTTGTAAAATTGTGTAATTTACAGGATTACTAGTGGGGTATGCAAGTAGTGTTGGGATAAGTCACCCTTCTCTTTTTTTGTATCCTAAAATATAAAACTGGAGGAGTGTTGTTTGAAATAAATGATTTCTTTTTTTCTATAAAAGGTGTAGTTTATGTAAAAGCAAAAATACCCCAATACTGTTACTTTTCCTTTTGACTTGACTGTTACTAACAGATCAGAGGGTTGTAGAGGGTTGCCAGCACAGAGACCGTTCCCTCCTGTGCAAACCTGTTTTATAAGCATTTAAGAAAGACAGTAATGTTTTGTTACTGAGCGTTGTGTGTTATGTGTAGTTAACTACAAGTAAATGAGTGATGAAAGTTCCTTATTAAAGACACTTGAGCCCTCTAAATTTCTCATTATGCAAACTAATATGTGTGTTAATGAATATGTAAAGAACAAGCATTCTCCTCTCCTCCTGGTCAGTGCGCTTAAGATCTTTATTAAGCTTTATGCAATAGAAAAAGAACCATACACTCTTATGTACACTGGCTCTTTAAGGGCAGTGGTAGATAAGTCAATAATTACAGTGTGTTCATTCCATCAGCTTCACTGGAGTAATAAACATTGACGTTGCCCTACAGCAGGTACAGTTAAATGGGGGATGTCTTCATTAATCCCTGTAATAATTTACATTTTATAAACATCTGAAGTGGCTGAAGGAAAGAGAGCATGATGGATAAAGTCATTTTATGTAATAGATGTGAAGATTTGACCTTTTCAGAGTTGCAGAAGAACAATATTTAGAAACCGATCGGATTGCATGATTGAATTTCTTTAGTACAGTTACAAAAGGTATTATAGTTTAATAACTCTCTTAGATTACAATATTCTGGTGTGAAGTCTTCTTAGAGTTTGCATCACAGTTCGGGAATCGTTTTTATAAAAGTACATCTAAGTTTGTAGCGTACAGTCTACTTCAACACAGTTCATGTATCAGAAGACCAAAGCAAGTT
This sequence comes from Enteromius unitaeniatus, assembly GCA_032359435.1. Taxonomy (NCBI): domain Eukaryota; kingdom Metazoa; phylum Chordata; class Actinopteri; order Cypriniformes; family Cyprinidae; genus Enteromius; species Enteromius unitaeniatus. Next base: position 14,199,480 of record JAUMHI010000043.1, read on the forward strand.
TAAAACATTCAGAAAAATGGAAATCTGGTTTTAAATTCTTTTTCAATGGCATAATAGTCACTTAGTCTGTCTTTACAGCTCATTAAAAAGAGATTGAGGGCTGGTTTGGAGATACAGACGCTATGAATGGAAATTTTATGTGAATGTGAGGTAGAAACATGAAACCAAACCCAAGACGTTGGAGAGGCAAATCTCTGCATTTTAAAATGATGCTAATGTATGAATAATCTCTCTTGCAGACCGGACCAGAGTGCCACGACCTCTTTGGTTTAATGCTTTAAAGTATGTAACTGCTGAAACTGGCAGCTTGTTAATAATGTAACAACATGAGCCCTAAAACATCAACACATTTCTTCCCCTGTGCTAATTCTGACCACATGTTCTCAAACAAACTGGTTTACAAGCTGCAGTTTCATCAGTTAAAAACCATGTATTAAAATACAAACGAGGCGAAATTATATTGCACCGTGAGAAAACGATATTATGAAGTGGTTATCTACTAAATCAACATTGTGTTTTACAGGGGGAAATAAAACCAATTTTCCATTTCTCTAATTTACGGACAGTCGGTTGTGCCCAGATTTAAATGAAATGCTTGAAATTGAACATTTTATAAACAGGTTAAATAAATGTACTAGTCTTCTCGTCTCCTATTTTTTTTCCCAAGTATATCACAAATTATAAATGGTTTCAACAGTTTTGCATACAGACAACGATACATTTAATATTTAATCTGTAAAATCACATGAAGATCACCAACTAAATACAAGAGGAACACAAACATCCAGACATCAAATGCAGGGAAGAAATAATACTTTCAAGAGCATATATTCATCATAACTAAACATATTTACACACCTCTGTAAGATCAAAATTTTACAGTGACATTTCTCAGCTCAGTATAGAATGTCTCATCCCATTCAAAGTCTATAATGCCTATCCCAATTCATTGAGGAGATCCTTTTGAATTTTGACCTATTCCAGAACCTCAAGAGGATCACACTAAGAGGATAATGATGACTAACTTCTCCCGAGATGAATCACATGCCCTGAATTTGTCGCTCTGAATATAATGGACTACACCGCTGTTGTGGTCAGCAAGCAGCTTCATGTGGAAAGTGGAAGGTGCAGGTATAGGAAACTGAATGTCACTCTGGACAACCGTGCTTTCTTGGACAGTCAAACAGGAATTTAGCTTTTCCATATGTCATCGGTTCTGGTTGCGATATGTTGTCCGATTGCATCCTTTTACAGAAGTCTGGGTCAGAAACAGTGTTAATGCTAACCAAGAGGACTTGATGAAATCCTGTACTTCATCAAGTCTCTTTTGGTTTATATTTGCGCTATTCTCTTTCTTATTACTTCTGGGAATAATGAGCCTGCCTAAAGTGATGTCACAGGCTTGATCTTTACATTACTGTAGTGCAAAATCCCAGATGTCTTAGCAGTGCAGCAATGATCAGATCCTGGAAAAGTAATTTTCTTCATGACCTGAATTCTTCTGTGATTCAGTCTCTTCTCTATCATCATCTTGTAAACACTGATTCCTTAAAACATAAACTTTTGGTTATGACGCACTGTTTCAGCATTATGGGACTGTGATGCCTCACAATGTGCTGCACAGTGCCTTCCAAAGTTTCAAAGGTATCAGGGCCAGAAGAGCCGGGGCAGCCATTGCACCTTTCGTATCATTCCCTCCATCTCCGGTGGCTGCTTCTCATCTTAGTTCATCTGGTGCCAATGTTCTTATACTGGCACATGAGCAGGTTTTTGAAGGTCTTTTTGAAGGTGGCGTTACAGAGTGCATAGCAAGCGGGGTTGATGGTGCTGTTGACGTAGCAGAGCCAGTAGCCAATGGCCCAGACCGTGTCTGGAACACATGACTGGCAGAAGGTGCTGATTAAAACCATCACATTGTATGGCGTCCATGTGATAATGAAGGCCAGCAGGATGGCGAAGATTGTCTTTGTCACTTTTTTCTCTCGTGCCGCCATCTGTCTTTTCCTCTTCACCTGGCTGCGGGCGATGCTGGCAAACTTGCGCGCCACTGTGCGGGGACGGTTCACGGGGATGGAGCGCCTCTCGCCGGTGCTGTTCGGTGGGACGATCTCGATGGCTGTGATGCATTCATCTCCTGCTTGTTTGGTGACTATCTTAATTTTGGACCATTTAGATTGAGGGTTGACTTTAGCGGCGGCTGCCGGCGCGGGTGTGAGACCAGCCTCTGAAGTCGCTTCGCTGTTTGCCCGCTCTTTAGGCTCTTTAGGTGCTATGCTGGCCGTGCTGGAGTCATTTGAGCTCTCCTTCTCCTCAGGCTGCACGCAGGAGTCCGCTTTAGCGGACACCACAGACTCATCCAGTTTGCCATTCTTCATGGTGTCCACTGTAGAGCAGGTATCCAGACTGGGCTTAGGTGAAGACTGGTTGTTGTTGTTCTGCTTCAAGATGTGACTCTTGAGCAGGCCACTAGACTTTGGCCCTTTCTTCTCCTTCTTGGCCTCAGGCTTCTGTTTGGACACACGGCTTCGGCTGGCCAGAGAGATGTGCACATAAAGCACAGTCATGATGACCACCGGCAGGTAGAAGGCAGCGATGGCCGTGCCGAATGTGACAGCGGGGTTGGACAGGAACTGGATGTAGCATTCGCCAGCCTCTACAGTCCGTTCTCCGACGATGAACTGCCAGAACAGGATAGCGGGAGCCCACAGGATGAAAGACAGGATCCAGGCGGAGGCGATCATGAGGCCAGCCATCTTGGTGGTTCTGCGTGTGGGATAACTCAGGGGTTTGGTCACGCAGAAGTATCTGTCGAAGCTGATGATTAGCAGGTTCATGACAGAAGCATTGCTGACTACGTAATCCAGCGCCAGCCACAGGTCACACACAACAGGGCCGAGCGGCCAGTAGCCCTTGATGATGTAGACGGTGTAAAGGTTCATGGAGAACACACCGATGATGAGATCTGCACAGGCTAGGCTGAAGAGGAAGTAATTGTTGACCGTCTGGAGATGTCGATTGACCTTAATTGAGAGCATGACGAGGATGTTGCCCACAACTGTGACAAAGCTGAGGGATCCTGTGACCAGTGCGATGAAGACCATCTCCACCGTCTTGTAGGGGCTGTCGCCGTCTGCCTCAGCCGCTGGACATGAGCCATTGGTGCTGCCGCTGTCACAGCTGAAGTTGGCATCGCTGGATACGTTGCTCAACGAGCCTGAAACACACACACGACAGATAAATAAATGATTGTGGATGCAATCCTTTAAACTGATGAAAACATAGGCAGTGCTTGCATGTGGAGGAACAGTGTGACATTCATTATGATGCATACTACCGCAGAGCATTCATTTGCATCCAGAAATATAAATATGCTGTTTATACTAAAAGAAAGAGACCCAGTTCTCCATGACTTCTGTAATCGTGCCCATATGGAAAGAAATAAATCAATGAAGAAAATCCTTTGGGATTCTATTGTACATTTGTTTAGTGGAATGTGACCCAGCTGGCAAAAAGAAATACAACAGCCCTGAAATCACTCAGAGCTGTTATAGTTATCATGAATCATAAAGCCCTATACATCTAAGTCTAATTTACTTTTTTTCTTGCATGTTTGCAGGAGTGTGGAGCCTAGAATCAAACATTTTTCTTGTGTAATAGAGTAATGGTGTTCCGCTGAATTCAAGTGACAGTCTTTGAGTAATTCCTACAGGATACTTTGATTAATATAAAACTGTGTAAAATCCTTTTTTTTTTCATGTATACAAAATGAGTTTTGTTCAGTGTTATTACTAAACACAAACCAAATGCTTTCTGTCAATTATTGTGAAATATTTGGTAACAAGTTTCAATTCATTAACATTATTACATATATATATATAGTAAATAAATATTGCATACAAATGTGTTATAGTTTTTGGTTAATACCTTTTTTAACATTTTATGTTGTATAAATGAATGCTTTAAGAACAAACATTAATTACCAATAAATAATGATATATTTATTAGATAACATTAACCCAGATAATACGTGGGGTAAACGCTGTTCATTGTTCGTTCATGACACCTTATGTACTAATTGAAGCTTATACTAAAATGTCACCAAATAATTAGTGAGCTACACCTTTGTGTTAAAATCTGACAGTGTGAAACCATTCAGGCATCAGGCTGAGCAGTCTCAGGTGAAGAAAAGATTAATTAAATCCTCATGATTAATAACATGCTCATGTTTTATTCAGATACACAAGCTTGGCTCCTTACAACATTATCCAATCAAAGGATGCAAAGCTGCCCTGTCGTTAAATTCAGCTGACCCCTGGGCTTCTTAATGACCTGAGCTGCTCAGGAACAATTCAAGACAATTATTTGACATGAAACCCAGATTACCTTAGTGCTGAGGAAAAACAAATCATATCAAGCCTGCCTAACCACACTTCTGTACACTCATTTACTATATGCACACAGTCCATCAAATGAATATTTATATTGCTTCCTTTATCAAGTAAGGATCTTGTTCTATAGAGGGTTTTGGCATGCCATAGTGAATGTAAATGTGGACTGCATTTCTACAGGTTTCGTCATGATGCATGCTAACCTTCACGAGAGGCAAGAAAAAGGTAAGTGAAAAAAAACATGTCAATTCTTTTGAATGTAGAAATGTGAGAAGGTTTTGCTTTCAGGTCACGAATCATCTATCACCATTAACCTCAATGTATACTAAGCTGTTCTGTTCATAATGAAAGTATTTATCTAAAGTGCAAAAACCTTTTTAAGGTACTTATTAAATGTGCAAAATACAGTAAAGCAGTGAACGCAAATATCTTTAGCTTTTTAATTTCCAGAAAAGTTGTTTCAGTCATATCTTTTGAAGGTTGCCATCTTCTGGATAACCAGAGAAACTACATCCCATCACTTTGAATAAAGGCAGCTTAAGACTTGCGAAGTCTCCCTAAAATACTCAATGATTTAAACTATGCTTGATGAGTAAAGACATAAAAAAAAAATCTTTATTACTATTCAATCTGAAATCAGTTTCCCACCAGAGGAAGGACCCCCACCCAGCCCCTCTCTTTATCTTTATTCTCTCCTAAAACCACCTGACTGATCATCACCAGGCATCAAAGTGCTGTCATACTCCGGACGGCCAGACGCCACATATCCTATTCCTTTTGAAAGCTTCTGACAAACAGACACACATTCTCTCCTCCTCGCTCATGCCAAAACAGATCACACTTCCTAAAGTCTGCGGCCACTGGTACTTCAGAGATTAGAAAGTTGATATAGCTTGGGTCTGTTTCTGTATTTCCCCCTCGGGTGCAGGTGATTCAGTGCGGGGAGAGGATTTTTTACCCCTTATCAAATATGAATCAGCAATTACTCAACTGTGGATTCGAGCAGAGCGGAAAGATAAGTGCCAAGCCTCATTAAATATGAATCAAGAATATTCATCTGATATCACTGTGGGAGAAAGCTCTCCAGGACTGTTTTTTTTTTTAGCTTTCTTGTACAATTTGACTCCGTACACAAACCCCATCCCCTAAAACCCTAAGCTACTCCAGCTGACTGAGTGTGTCATGCTGCTGTAGAGCCAGGGTTAGTATATTAGTTAGTTTGAGTTTTTTATATATATTCTCAGTATATATATTTCAATATATTTCAGTTTATTTAGTTTAAATTTTAAAGTTCATGCAATGAAAAAAATAATAAAAATGTTTTAGTGAAAAAAAAAACATTTTTTATATAAATTGCCAACTATTTATTTTCTTGTGTAATGCAGATGTGCTGCAACAGGTTTTTACGGTTTGTTAACTGTAAATGGGTGGTTGACGTATGAATGTGATGAATGAATGTGTCCTATGGTGTGATGTACAAATAAATAACCTCTAATTTTGAAGATAAACCTCTCTCATGCTATTTTTAACTCAAAGGGTGAAGATACTGTACATTTTTCTCATGTTATGCATGTTTTTTTTTTGTGTCAACTACCCAAACATTTTTGGGGTTTATTTAGGTTTCATTGTAATTTTGATAATCATAAAAATACTGACCCTTATCTGTTCTACTGTCATTACAGTAAATGTGCAGACAGAAGCTATTTTTTCAGACAACAGCAGCACAATGTGTCAAAAAAGGCAGAATCTCATCACACAATCACATGCTCTGCTGCACACATCCCACACATCCTCGGGGTGTTCGGATCGCTCACATACTAAAGTCCTGCATGTATGGCCAGATGAAAAGCTCCACCACATCCCAGTAAGATCAGCTTTGGGTGAAAGCTTGACTTTTTCGCCTGGCTTCCTCTGATCGGATCTGGCATTTTGTCATTAAAAATCTAACTGTTGGAATCAGAATTCATAAAGAGAATAACACCACAGAAAACCTAGCATTCGAAAAATGAAATCTGTTTACACAAACAGTCTGAGACACAGTCGTCCTCAAAGCGAATGTATAATGAGACATTCAATGTCAGGACAAATCACTCTTTCTGATGGCTGCATTTTCTTTGTGTGTTCTTTATATTCAATGATATTTAATTCTTACTCCAGGGTTTTCACCCATGAAGACATTTAAAAAACAATGTCCTCTCAATGACTGCACCGAAACGTCACCTGATAGAGCCGGCGATGTTTATGTTTGTTTGTTTTGTTTGAGGGTTTTCCCCTCTTCTGAAGGTTAATATTCAGAGAGTCAAAGCTCTTTGAGGATGAAGTGACATTTGTGTGCTGAGAGGGTGGCTGAGCTTTGAACCAGCACAATACGCCACTGACTCATGTCAGGAGATAAAAACAGTCTGGAAAATTTCGACATGCTGACAAACATCTCAGCAAAGCTTACACTAAACAAATATTCTTGCCGTTACCGGTGGATTTTGAACAGATTGTACAATTGCAGTAAAGTGGCGCTTTGCAGCTTCATTGAAATTGATGGCAAGCAAAGCCACTGCTCTCCTCCTCCAAACCGCAGCTGATGCTATCTGGGCCATTTTTTGTGCAGTTTGCATCCGATAGGCGGAACTGGATATCCATAACGGAGACAGGCAGTCGATCTCAAATTAACCGATGATTCCCGTATCTCACTGCATGATGAATATGTGACGCCGCCGGTGTGTGCTACTGAAACCGGACACTCAAATGTACATTCACTTACAGTCCAAAAATAAATTATTGTATGAGGACCTGTGAAAGCTTATTCATGCATTCGATCTGGGATTTTAGTTTTTTTAAAGGGCCAACAACAAACATACACTAAACCACACCCTCCTCTAACATAACCTACCATGATTATACCATAAAAGCATCATGCAGCCTCAACATGGCTAAAAAATTATCACATGCACATTTAAACACGTGTGAACGCCATCTCTTTTGTGTGATGGGATCTCGTTCTGAAGTTCTCACACATCTGTGGTTGTGGAGTTGGCAGGATGCAGACGCAGAGAGGGTGATCAGCGCTCAGCCTGCAGCAGTGAGATATGAGGGGTCTGATCTCAGCTGGCTCTCAGCGCCGCAGCAGCTCCATGCCTGATCACAGCCCCATGCCAAGGCCGCACAGATGTATTCCTCTGCCCCATTCTGTATTCCTCAGCTCAATGTTCTAAGCGAGTCGTTATGGGACCTGCTTGACAGAGCTTTGAAAAACAATACCCGTCTAACGGGTCTACAATTACCAAGAGGACAGTAATCTTTGTCTACAGAATGACCCCGGAGAGGTCACTGTGAGAGCAGTGATATGTCACTGATGTGTTAAGACGTTATTAATAGCGCTCATTTCTAACTGAACACCATTAAGCTCAAGCAGAGCTCCATGGCTTATATAATCATAATAATTCATCTACTTTTACCCGCCCTCACCTCTACTCATATCTCTCTCTGGACACATTCTGCACATTAACTCCGTATTGATGACCCTTATCTCTCCTTCTCTCTCGAGCACATTTGCTCTGTTTGACATCTTTTGCAGTTCAGTCAGTTACGAAGTATACAGTGGTTACGGAAAGTATTTAGACCCCCTTGAATTTTTCACTCTTTGTTATATTGCAGCCATTTACTAAAATCGTTTAAGTTACTCATATATTTAACTCAGGTGCTGTCCATTTCTTCTGATCATCCTTGAGATGGTTCTGCACCTTTTGAGTTCAGCTGTGTTTGATTATACTGATTGGACTCGATTAGGAAAGCCACACCCCTGTCTATGTAAGACCTTACAGCTCACAATGCATGTCAGAGCAAAGGAGAATCATGAGGTCAGAGGAACTGCCTGAAGAGCTCAGAG
>JAUMHI010000043.1:14207850-14221907 GCA_032359435.1 Enteromius unitaeniatus
ATGGCAGAGGATCCCCAAATCCAGGTGTGAAAAACTTGTTGCATCTTTCCCAAAAAGACTCATGGCTGTATTCGATCGAAAGGGTGCTTCTACTAAATACTGAGCAAAGGGTCTGAATACCAAATACTTCTAAATATATTTAAAACTGACTTGACTCATCATAATAATAAATATAATAAAACATACATAGCCTTTATGTAATGCATATTGCAGTTTAAAAAAGAGCTTTAAAACCATGAATAACTATAGATTATTACTGCACTTGGTTTGAAAAAAGAGAACAAAACAACTATAATCACCAGGTGTTCTGTCACACCATACAGTGTTTGTGTCGGTACCTTTAAAAGCCTGTTATTGTTCATTGGAGACTCTACCTTCTTTCTGCACTGATGCTAGGCATTTTGGCTGTTTGGCTGCATGTACAGTGAGGCGGTGACATCTTGTCAGAAATACAGTGAAAGACGTTTCCAGGGTCTCCTAAGCGAGTCACAAACCGAGACTTTTATATAAGCTGTCATTCTCTCCGCTGTGTGTCTCCTGTGCTAAGCACTGGGATGCAGAAGACAGCAGCTGTTGCTCCAACACTTCTCTGCTTCCCACACACACACACACGCAGACACACTCTTACATGTTCATAAAGGCTAAACACTTTTAAATTTAATTGAATGACAAGAACAGGAAGGGAGTCAACTCGGCTGCAGAGGATTTGACTATGGATGTAGTCACACACGCTTGTCTGCACAAACAAATGCATGCTCACCAACAAACACACGGATTCTGCTCATTTAGTGTCTCTACTGGGACTAAAAGCAGAAAGCCTCCAGTTACCAGCTGGCAGCTCGAAACATAAAGCCATCTGTTACCAAATATACTTTTCCCCACCAGTATAACTAAAATCACACACGAATATCTGTTAATTAACATAAACATCGATAACAATGTGTCAGCATACGAATAACAAGCTGACAGCTTCCATTTAACCATCAAAAACATTTTTCATTAGTGTGCCGCAGCCTGTCTTTCCAGGACATTTTTCCAATTTTCACTGGGACCAGTAATGGAAAGCGTCTTTGACAATCAGAAGTTAGAGTTTGTTAACAAGTCAACCAGGACACACAGACAAATACACAGACGGCGCACAGGCCTCTGCAGATTCGGACAGACATCGCAGTGGGAGTGTGTGTGGGCTGCTTTGTGGTCTGTTCATCAGACTCCTCCTTTGATTCTGCTATGTGCTCGTTATAAGATTCCCCATACTGGCCACTGGCAAACTAATGACTCTCTCGTTCTCTCTCCCACACACAATTCTAATTTTCTGCTAATTCTCTGAATATTGGATCGAAATCATGCAAAATGCCCTGCTGTGCCACAGTTTAGCAGTGCTGATTAAGCTGATCGGCTCACAGATGAGAAAAACATCAAAAGCATCGTGATGCAGCATCCTTACATCAGTCGCAGCACATTTTAATGGGAGGTTATAAACAACTAGTCAGATATTCTAGATCTGTCTGATTGGCACGGTCTAAGAGAGATGTAGATGTGGGTGATGGTTTCCTGGTAACTGTGCGGCATAAAAAGAACATTTGCAATTATTTACACACACCGGCTCACACCTCACAGCATTATCATTATCTTTTCCAGCAGGTGAAAACAAATTTGTCTAAGTCAGTGTCTGATGACTTCCAGTGACATTAGGTGGTATTCATTATGGATAAGCGCACAGTTCAGCATTGCTGTTCTCCCAAGGTGCTAAAGGATACAATATACTCCACTGATACAGCAATTTGTGTCAACTCCCATGAGAAATTAATCCAAATGTATGAAATCAAATCCATCAACCCAATCTGAACTCTTGGCATGCTACAGTCACAGCTGATCCCCAAACCTTCAAATATCCAACTTAGGATAAAGAAATTGAGATGGTTTCGGAAGATGTGATTGGTTGAAATCCTTGTAATGATAAATAAAATGGCATTGTACATGAGGTCTTTCTACTGTATGTTCCCTCAAAGCAATTTGGTGCATGCTGACAGTAGAGGGCACCGTTTGGGATCAGAATCTGTTTTAATGTCCCACAAGAGGCTTATGTGATGTTATAACTATCCACTCAAGTCGTCTGCACAGTAACGATATACTGTACTGCTATGTCTGATGAAATATTTAATCTAAAGGTGTCACAGGTGATGCAACTGTTGGTGACCAGTGGCTGGATGCTCTGGGCTTTGTTTAAAGCTACAAGCCAATCTTGCTGCTTCAGCTGTTATAGTTATGTTCTCTCTCCCTGTTGAGATCCCACAGAGAACTGACTGTGTCTCCAGGCATTTCAATTTTTTCTCAGAGTGTTTGTGTGTGAGTGTAACAGGGTGAAACAGCAGCATAGCGACACACTTTCTTCTGTGAAACTGGGTTAACACCCAGCCAGAGACAAAGAGAGCAAGAGTGAGGGAGAGGAAGAGTGAGAAAACCCAACAAAGAGAGAAAGAGAGAGAGAGAGAGAGAGAGACATCAGACTATCACTCTGGGGGATTCTTCTAGTACTTTACCAGTTCACACAGTGAGAATCATGGTCACAGAATCAAAGAGCCGTCGTCATGAGATGTGATTGAGTCGGTCGGAGATAACGGAACTGAGAGATTTGTATTCCTTTAAAACGATCTCAGAGTTAACTGTGACTGACGTTCAGACTTTAAGTTTCCTTTACCGCGTTTGGTGCCCCAAAATGTCTCTGTTTTCTGTTTTAATGTCAGTTTGGAGAGGAGTCTGTGCAAGTATCTGAGGGGGAATAAGCGTCTGCTCTGTGGTGATATGCACTCTGCTTCTTATGAGCTTAAATGGCAAATTTGAGAATTGGATCCAATGCAGAGAGTATTTAGATCAAATATAAATGTGCATTCTCTACTGCATGTGGGATTTCTGATGGTTTGTTGAAAGTGAGGCATTACTGAGCAGGGTTTACTTCCCCCCTCAACTATTTAAAACCAGAACAGAACAGGTGGAACAGGCAGAATGTCATTGCATGTTCAAAAATACATCATATGTATATATAGATTGACCAGAAGAGTGAGACAGACACAGAAAGACCGAGGGAGAGATTTTTTTTCTCTCAGTTTGTACATTAAGCTTCACAGATGAAAATACAATGTAAATATTGTGGTAGAGGTATAACACTGAGCTGTGTTACTACTCTGCAAAAATCATACAGCACAAGCTACAGAAGGAGACCACAGAGGTTTGAGAATCAGGTCCTGATAGATCAGTTAACAAAGTGGCAGAGACAGAGTGAAGCCAAACCTACACTAATCTGCATGTAAACATAAACAATAATCTCAGCTAAATGTCAATCAGCCCTTGTCAAATCCAGCCAATGCATCAGGACACCCAGCAAAAATCCCCACAAAATCACTCACCGGCCACACACAGACTAGAATAGAAAGAATTTGGGCTACATATGGTTCCCAGTCTTTTCCTTGAGGAACACAGTGAATAAAATAAATCTTTAGCTATTTTGCAGTTGTTCCTAAGTACAATTAAAAAGTATTTCATTCTCTTTTCCAGCTCTTACTTGACACAAGGTGTAAATGGACCTACCGAATTACATAGACTACTTAGACAATAACACAAACACTGAACATGCTCATCGTGGACAATTGGGACAATTTGTTAGAATAACACCACCACATTTACGAATGTGAGTTACTTTGGACAGGGTCTTAGTATGTGCACTCACACAATTCGTCGTAAATGTATTTTATTATTAGAGAAACCCTTTCTTTTCTAACTCATATTAAGCTTTGCCTCCTTCACTCGCAACTTACCATTGAAGTTCCAGGGCGCGAGTCCCTCTGCTCCAGTGCTGTTAGTTACATTCATGTTGCATGATTTTAAAAATGCTCAGCCAGCCAGAAGAAAAAAGAAAAAGAATCCACCCTTCCTCCTTCACTCCGTCAAGTTCTTCCTCAAGATTATTAGAAGAGCTGTCCTCATGTTGCGCGGGAGCACTTTGTTTTTCACATCACGCGCTCTTCTCCAGCGGTGAGGAGCTCATTAAGTCTCTAACCATCGCGACTGGCTGCTCACCTAAACACACCTCGAGCGAATGGTTTTCTCTAGATCGAGTCGGTTTACAATCCGCCAGATGTGGCTCCCATCTGCGCGAGCGCCTCTGATCTCTTTCCAGGAGTTTAGCGCGCGGCTGAGGCAGCGGACTTTCAATGATGTCATCCACTCTAGCCAATCACCTGAGAGTCCGCAGGTTCGGCTAAATCAACCAAGAGCAAGCACTGTCCTGTGAACCAAGCGCTGTGTTTTCCCGCAAACTCTAAAACACCCGTCCAGATAAACGCATTTACTGTAGTGACCGCCTTACAGACCCGCCGGAGCTCATTGCAGGAACTGGCTAACCATACGCCTACTACTGAGTAAAACCATGGTGTGAGTTATGGTGGTTTGTCAAAACTGAGGTTAAGTATGTTTGCGGTCAACTGTGGTTTCTAACATGTCAGTAAAAACAAAATGCAGATAAAACGCTAGCAAGTGCGCCTTTACTCAGCTGGCAATAAACAGACTTGAAGAGAAATCGCGTTCGCCTGAGGTAAAGCAAGAGTGGATCGAGGGAGTTTGAGAATAATTAGGACCACACCGGCAAGACACAAATAGACCTAAATATTCGGCTACAAATACATCACACCTACACTTCACTTACAAGCAAGATAGTAGTCATTTGGAAAAGGCAAACTGCGTTGCTCGTCAAAAGATAAGCAAAACCATCAAGTCTAGGGGTTGGAAGAGTGTTTCTGTCCCACTCCATGATTTAGAGTTAATCAACTTTTACAACCAGATTGTCTTAGTATTGCAGTTATTTAAAAAGACGCTCACAGTAGTTTAACATTTTAAAAAGCCCATTAAAACTGGGAAATACTTGTTTAATACAAATTTAAAAAGAAACATTTAACATACTTGAATGAGCTCTGATTTTACCATATGGTTGTAAACACGTGTAGCAACAGGCTACTCGTTCACAAATAAGTCACCGTACATTTTTTAACGCACGCATAAAATGAAGTTTTGGGTAGCCACTGATCTGTCGGAGTTTTCCCCTTTTCACTGTAGTGGGCAAAATAAGGTGTGGATTTAGGGAGGGGAACCTGATCCTATACCCGTTATCCCGGAGCAGCAGTTTGAATCCCACAGCATCTGTGGTCATATACACAAATGATGTACGCGGTCAGGGGAAGGCTAAGCTTTCCCCAGCCGTGCAGACGCTCCGCCTTTGTGGTTTGTGTCTTTACATCGGTGTAATTGCTTATAAGTGTGGCTCTCGCATGAGTTCAGCACCACCGCTCTTGGACAGCGCCCTGCAGCGCGAGCTTTCAGTTCTGTTCCAAAAATATCAAGAGTTGGAAATAAAAACACGTCTTTTGCTTTTTACAGTGTTTCCCCAAAACAACAGCAAAAAAAATCAATAAAATAAAATGCATAAATAATAATAAATAAATAAACCATATTAAATCCTATAATGAGGTTCTCCATAAAGTATAGATGGGAAGGGATGGGTGTTTTCTCCAGTCACAGAAGCATCCTCCTCTACGGAGTCATTTTTAAAACAGCTGAATGGATGCTGTGCGCGAACTGGCACCAGAGCAATGCATGGACCGCACGCGTTCAGACCTGCGTGTGCTCTGATAGTGCGTGGAAAGTCAAAGGCAGCACGTTTTAAAGCTTAGGCGTATTTGGGAGCTTGTATGAGGTTTATGAATGACAATTCACCAACAAGACATAGCCCTTTCTCGCCCTCATCAGCCCCTCTCTCGGCAGATTCGGAAGGTTTGCACACAGACTCACGGATTAATCTGGCAGCTGTCTCACAGCAGACAAAAATGAGATTGATGCCAGCCAAAACAGAGAGATCGCGCGCAGAAAATCATTTCAATGGCAGCACAGAGCAGAAACCTGACAGCCACTGACAACCCGGAACGAAATCGTCTAAATCAGACGCAGGCGGAACGTTCTTTCAGCAGCGCGAGCTTCGCCGCCGACGAGCAGCGCTGTTAATTAAAGCACACAAGCGTAAAATGTGGAATAAAGAAAGCGCGTGGTGTAACTAAGTTTACAAATATGTAGGCAATCAGTTCGCCTTGTCTTATTTATTTTGCTGCTCCCAAATTACGACTCGTCATTTGCACGTGCCGTTTATGCAATAAGACATCTAAATGTCGCCCATAATATAGGATAGACATCTCTTTAACTTTGTTAGAATGACGAGTCTTATGTTATTTCAAACAGGCATGCATTTTTTCTTCCCTCTATATGTGTAAACACGTCCTATAAAATGTCTGTATGTTCTATTGTAGATTGGAAGAAGATTGGAATTTGGAGGACTTGCAGGAATACTTTTTTTTTTCTCATCACATTTAGCAGGCATATGTCCAACCTAATCTTAGCAAACTGGCAGTAGGCCAGCCAGTTGCTTTAGCTTTGATTAATACAGGAAGTGATGCAATTAGGTCATGTGATGTGCCAGAAGGCGAGACAGTAAATTAATAGTTGTGCCTGTGTTTAAACTTTCGTCATCATTGTGCAAAGGCCTTGAGATCCTTCTGGAGCCAGACGTACAGGCAATAAATAATTTTAATATTGCTTAATATTCAAGCAAACAAAAGAGAGAAAGAAAGAGAGAAAGCTTTTCAGAACACTAATTGTATTTAATCTAAGGTGCATGAGCAGACTTTGACCTACAGGTCAAATTGGTAAGTCCTTACCAAAAGCTTTTCAGCTGTAGGCCCTGCTCACAGATGTGTTAGACCCTGCTTCCGATAGTGGCTTCACATGGCTATTTCTTTTTTTTAGGACACAATTATAATAATATATTTTCATACTGATTCAAACCTCAGAGGATGAGTGGGTGTGAGGAGGTGTGTGTGTTCCTCTCAAAGGCAGAGACGCTCTGAGTAAAGAGGGAATTCTGTTACATTCACAGAACAAAAGTACATCTTTCACAGCACAGCTTCACTAAACTCCCAGCAGCCCTTCCCACAGAGCGGCCAATCTGTTTCCATTAGCTGAGCAGGTACAGGCAACTATTAAAGCAGATAAAAACATGATGTGCTAAGTGACTTGGATGATTAGTCTGTTATTAAGATAATGTGTGTTTCGTGGTATCAGTAATCCACGGGGAGAGAGAATTCACCACAATGACATCAAACAGCACCACGGAGAGAACATTAACAATCGAGTGCTGCTGTAACTTCACCCACTCACCTCCTATATCCTCTCTTCAGCAAAACAAGGAAAGACACAGAACAGCCATATAGTTTTAACACAACAAACGATAGAAATTCCTGTTCAACTCTACAAGTGTTTTGCTATTAGCTACATTCTAAAATCACAAACATGCCTTTTAATATATTTTTATTTAGGATGGATTCATCTTTTGGAAATCAGTCCCTCTGCAGCTCACAGTCTCAAAATGTTGGCTGGAAATTAAAATATTACATCATCATACCTTTTAAGGCGAGACACTACAGGTGAATAGGGTAAAATTTGTCATTTTCAAATAGGACCATGAAACTTTACCAGTTGATTACTCACATGAATAGGAGAAAAAAATGTATTGCAAGGTTTTTTAAATTTTATGTTTAAATATGCAAAAGAGGCAATATCGCATGAAATATGTGGAAATCTGTATATATTTCTGGTACATATATCTGAATATAGGATAAAGCCAGGTGCAAAATTATTTTTTCATTTTGTTTATACACAAAATGAAAATAAAATTACAGAGGGATTTTTGGATATCTGCTTTCATTACCTAGGAAATCAAAATATACCATCCATAGCCTTAAAAATAGCGATTTTTGCCATATTTATTCTTTAAAATGTCACATAACCCAGGCCAGGAATGATTTATTAACAAATCCCTCTGTAAATATCTTCAAAATACTAGTGAGAGTATAACTGGAAAGTTTGGTGTACAAAGGTGCAACATAGGCTGAGATATTGGTACCGGAAAATGACAAAAAGCTCATTTTGAGAAAACAGCATTTGAAGATTTAAATACGGGAAGAAAGTTATGGTCACCAGTAAACAAAACGTTATAAAATAATAATTTTAGCATATTTTTATTTACATTTTCTTTATAGTATTTCTAAAGAACACATTTTGAGGGATTAAACTAGTCCAAAATCTCAAAATTGACCACCGCATAAAAAACAATGTTTTTGCCTGTAGTGTCTCGCCTTAAAAAACACTGTAGTGTATATTTCAATTTTGTGTCAATTCAAAGTCAATTTTGTGTATTTGGTTTCATATTTGTGCAACAAATCACAGATCACCACACAACATTACAATATGATCGATAATTAATTAGCTGTGTGTTCATCCACCATTAAATGATGTATATTAGTTACCTTTAAGGAGATAATTCACCCAATCTTGTTTTTTTTAAATCAGGTACTTTTTTGTATTCAAATATGCATCTTTAACTAAATACTTTAATAAGCAAACACTAAAATATTAAGTTTACAAGTTAATACAATACTATATTAGTGTTTTATTTCTGTAAGGGCTTAAACTGTTGGGGCTGTGTTTACTTGTTTCTAGGTTTTTATGTAATGTGTTTGCTCAAGGCTGTAAGTGACTGTTGCAGGTAGGAGGAAGAGCATTTTCTTCCATTCTCCAAAAAAGAAGCAGACTTCAACTGTTGCACAAGGCCAGCAAAAAGACACAGCATGAACCCTAGCATGGGTAAATACCAGAACAGAACACCATTAGTGACTTTGAGGAGGAAGTTTTGGAGAACAGGAATAACAGAGCACACCTGTGTCTCCGGAAAGCCAAAGAGCAGAAGTGCTGGGAATATAAATATTTGTGTGAATTTCGGTTGCATCAGTCAGTGCAGAAATATTTCTGCTGTCTGTAGCACCAACTAACGGCTTCATAATGGGTTTCTAAAGCAAAAGGAAACACATTCAAATGTCCAGTCAAACTCATATGAGTGTGTGTATGAGGGGAATTGCCTGCAAACACTGGTACAGCTGGTACTTTGGCCTTCTTTGCCTTCCCTGCATTTCCAGCCTCCATCTCTCCTTTCTCTGATGTGGTTATGTTAAATTAGATTTCCTGCAGCATAGCTGATCTAATTGGACATAACATGCCTTCGGGGAATGCCAGTATTACCCAGCATGCCTCTCTGGGGAGCAGTCATGAGCATGTCAGTGGTGGTGGTGGTTTCTACAGGTGTGGAGTGAAAGAGAGAAAATAGATCTAGTTGAGCAACACCTGTAAGACAGGTATGATGCAAACGCTAAAATGCATCTTGACTTTCTTGACAAAATGTTTTTCTGTCAACTGTAAATATTGTTAAATGTCCAAGGCATAAAGTAGCATTTGATTCAGTATTTATGGCTGTTTATTTGTCTGGTTTGTGCTTGTCTTGAAGTTAGCTGATGTAATCCTTGGTCAACTCAACTGTCTGTTTTATTTTAATGAGGTGATGGAGAAGCAGAATAGATGTAGGTTTGTTCAAATACACACCAGCTCACATTAGTCTAGACAGTGGTCTGTTTCCCTGTTACCTTCAATGTCAGACACACTGAGAAGCCCACACACATACTGTAAGTACACAAAACAGCTATTAAATCACATTTTACAACACTAATATAAATACTCTGGTATCCCAATTATTGTTAAGGATGAGGAGAGGTGTGACGTTACTGGCAGATAAATCACAATCACAGAGCTGCATACCTGTAGAATTCATCTGAGATCTTCTGACAGTTGAGTGCCACAGAAGACATATTGTGCATGTCTGCGTGAGAGAAGACATTTGATTGACAGAGGCTAAATGCAGCCTGACTTCCTCTCACAAACAACCCTATTTATAGTAGCAATCTCACCTCCGCTTGGATTCGTGTTTTCCAACAGCGCTTCAGTCTTCCTTATTTTCCAAATAAAATTAAGCTCATTAAGAGGTTGCTTTCACACAGGAGGATTGCGTGATCTTCAGTGAGCATTCTCTCCATAACGGTTGGAATCAGAGACACGGGTCAATTACGCTACACCAGACTGAGTTAATGCCAGAATTACACCACAAGCTCAAATGGCATTTTGATTGCAACAAGAGGTCAACTGTGTCTGATCCTGCCTTAGCTGAACACCGTGTGCATGCTTTGTGACTGAGAGAGAGAGAGACAAATACAGAGAATAGTCTTCCTGTAGTCAGCAGTGAGAGCAGTGTTTGTTTCAGAGTCTCTGAGACCATTTGATTTTGTTTTTCCCAGCTCTTGTTGACGTTTTTAATGTACAGACATTGTTTCCCCATCTTGTTTCCCACATAATTTATGAGGTTGCAGTATTCCTGGTTATTTCATTTATGATACATTGCACAAGTCTTAAGACAATAATAAATAATTGTTTTTACAGTTCCTTGAAATAGTATACTCCATTATAATCAAAATCATCATTGTCATTTTAATGATCATTTTAACCTGAGGAAAATTCCTAAATTAAACATTAAACCAGGCTCTGCAAACTACAGAGTTGTAAAAATGTTAAAAGATTTTTTATTAAAAAACCAAAAAAACATGAGCAAAAAAACCAAAAAAACCTTAATATGGCAGACTGAGTAATTGGCATCGCTGCGACTTGAGTGAATTCGCTCTCATCACTTCCTGCACAGCGTTTCATACTTTATAATGTCTCTTCTGCTGTCGACTGTACCACACTACAGCATCATCGCTCTACATGACTCCAAATGAAATCCCAATGTCTCCAGACGTCTTAAGCAGTAGACTTCATGGGAAATGAGGGAGATTAGCGGGGAGAAAAAGGGGCCAGAATGACGGCCCACAAATCAATAGCTGCTTTACAGATGAGCAGAATTTATACCTCTGTAAATAGAGTTGAGTCTAGTGGACGGTAATCAGATTTAGACTTATGTGCTGCTGGTGCTACTGCTGAAGAAGCAACTGAGGAGCACAGTAAACAAACCCAGAGAGATAGAAGGACCCAGGGCAAATGTTTGGGGTAGAGGACGAATGCAAGATTTTTTGTAGGCGAAATGGCCCAAGGCAAGAAAAGCAAAATGTGCATGACTCAGGTCCCAGAACTAGAGGATGCTAGACTTTACTGTATGTTGGGGTGTTTTCATGCTTCTCTTCTTTACTCAGAGCGAAGCCGCTGCTCATTAGGCTGGACAGATGATGGGGAGACGGGACACAAGGGATGTTGTTACTTTTGGGCTGCTTTGATTCAAGGCACAGTATAACTGTGGGCAGGGATTTAATCAAGAGTCCTCCTGAACTACACCAACAGCTGGGACTTTGGGCTGTGTAAACACTTTAAACACCTTAAACACTACTCCATTGCCAGCCAAGTTGCAACCCTGACCGACAAACCATCTGGGCAATATTCAAAGTGTTAAGCTCTGTACATCCCGTAATTTATGTAACTTCGCCGAATCCACAGTCTACTCCCTGCAGTGTGTTGGGAATGCAGGTTAGCTGTCTGTTTGTACTGGCACTGCAGTGTAATCTACAGGGCAACATTTGAACCAGCTGAGCCAAAAGACAGCGAACACTCCATCAGAATAAATGCCAGTGGGCCCTTGTCTCCCCTTGCAGTTAAATGTCATTCTTTTACGTTCTTCTCTTCTCTCTCACCTCTATCCGTTCTCCCTCTGCCTCTCTCTCCTCTCATTTCTGACAGTTGCTCAAAGCTGTGTGATTATTATGCCGCTAAAATCTATGACATTCAGAAGAACCTGTCCTGCAGGAAAGGTCACATACACACTTTTTCTGTTCTTCATATATATATATATATATAATAAAGGGAGAGAGAAATCTATTAATTAAATAGATAGCACTCATGACAAATGACTAAACACGTTGAAATGCATAACTGCCATAAAAAAGTCTTAAATGAGTCAATATGCACAGCAAATAGATTGTCAGATCTTGGATTACTAAACAATCTTCTCTTAAATCCTCTGCAGGTCAGAACTGCTTTAAAGATAAAGGTCTATTAGTGGAAGCATGCAAAACCTCAGCTGACTAAATCAATATGTAATGAACACACTTGTCTCCTAAGAATACTACAAACTCTAAATGAACATAACAATTTGAAAGTCATCTATCAAGAGAGTGACTGCAAGCAGATTAGGCTAGGCTATTGCTTAGACAGCAAACCTAAACATTTACCATATCACAACAGGTTTAGACAAAATAAAGTTGCTAGAATCTCATCTTCCCCATACTCCAAAGGAAAGTAAAATGCAACAGTGTATTCTGGTATGTGTTTATATATAAGCTGTAATGGTTGTGCAGTCGTAATTGTGTTTTGCTGAAAATAAAACATGCCTATTGTCCAATCAGCATCATGAACCAGAACTATTCGTTATTTAATAAATATTAAGAAAAAACAATATTAAATTAAAAAAACAAATTTCTTAAGGTTATATAATGTTCTTAAATAGAATCAAATAAAGTTTATTTTCTTGTGTACAAAAAGTATCGCTCCATAACATTATGGTTGAACCACTGATGGCAGATGGAGTGTACTGACGTTAGTTGAGGAAGATTTCGCATGACTATCCATTACTAAATTAACCTTTATGAACTTTATAAACCGCAACAGATCACATGCACTATAGGGGGCTAAGCCCTAAGCCTGAAATCCTGGAATCACCCCTGGATTAGTCAAGTCAAGTCACTTTTATTTATATAGCACTTTTAACAATACAGATTGTAGCAAAGCACTGAACATTATCAAGTAGGAGAACAGAGTGATGGTAATGTATCATGACAAGAATTAAAGTATTTAATTAACAAATGCAGAGACGGTCTCTGTAACCAAAACGATGATAATCACTAGAAATCAGGTGCCTCCAACTAAGCAAGCCAGAAGCGACAGCGGCAAGCAACCAAAACCCCATCCATGAGATAATGGGGAAAAAAACCTTGGGAGAACCAGGCTTAGTTAGGGCCAGTTCTCCTCTGGCCGGACGCCCAGCACCTAATTTCCAGTAAAATTTTAAACACATGTCAGATTGTGTAAAGGACTTATAGTGGGTGTGTGTTTGTGTGCATCTGGTTCCGGCGATCTGTCCACGGAGCTTTACAATAATCTAACCGCATTAATTAACGTTTTTGCATTTGAGGTTACGAGCATACAGATGCTAGAAACATGTCTTTCAAATGAAAGATTGCTATCAAACAGCACACCTAGGTTCTTAACTGATGAAGAAGAATTGACAGAGCAGCCATCAAGAGTTAGACAGTGTTCTAGATTATTATATATGGGGTTTTTAGGTCAAATAATTAACACCTCTGTTTTTTTTTTATTTAACAGTAAGGAGTTACTTGTCATCCAATTTGTATTTCAGCTATACAATAAATATATAGCTGAGTATCATCAGCATAACACAATGTTTCCTGATATTATCTCCCAAGGGTAACATGTAAAGTGTAAAAGGTAACTGCCCTGGTAATGAGCCCTGAGGTACTCCATATTGCACTTGTGATCAATATGACACGTCCTCATTCACTGCTACAAACTGATAGCGGTCAGATAAGTATGATTTGAACCATGCTAAGGCACTTCCACTTCCAATAGAGGTTTCTAGTCTATTGAAGAGAATGTTGCGGTCAATAGTGTCGAACGCAGCGCTGAAATCCAATAGCACTAATAATGAGATACAACCACGATCAGATAATAGAAGCAGGTCATTAGTAACTCTAATTAGAGCAGTCTCAGTACTATGATATGGTCTAAACCCTGACTGGAAATTCTCACAGATACTTTTTTTCTCTAGGAAGGAATATAATTGTGAGGATACTACCTTTTCTAGTATCTTTGACAGAAAAGGGGAGATTTGATAAAGGTCTGTAAATAACTAAATCTTTGGGGTCAAGTTGCGTTTTTTTAACGAGAGGCTTAATAACAGCCAGTTTGAAGGCTTTGGGGACATATCCTAATGACAATGATGAGTTAATAATAGACAAGAGAGGATCTATGACTTCTGGAAGCAGCTCTTTTAATAGTTTAGATGGAATAGGGTCTAA
>JAUMHI010000043.1:14222007-14239459 GCA_032359435.1 Enteromius unitaeniatus
CAGGAAGATTACTTACAAAGCAGTCTTTTGTGGTAGAAGTGATAGTTCTACCATACTTGTAACAAGGTGCAGAATTTGCTGGTTTATCTATAAGGTGTTTACACAAGACTGGATAATGATCTGAGATATCATCGCTTTGCTGCAGGATTTCAACACCATTAACCTCAATTCTATGTGACAGTACTAAATCTAGAGTATGATTTCGACAGTGAGTGCTGTCTAACCCCAATAGACTTCAGAATATCTAAGAAAGCAGATCCTAAGGCATCTTTTTCTTTATCAACATGGATATTAAAATAACCAACAATTAAGACTTTATCTGCAGCCAGTGCTAACTCAGTTAGAAAATCAGCAAATTCTTTCACGAGTTTGCGCTTCCTCAATCTTGAAGGCAAATGAAGCAAAATTTGGCGAGCTGTCCAGGGCGTACCAGGAGGACAGCAGACTCTGAACCCTAGAGTTTTGAACCCTGGCGAGGGCAAGGGCCCGGCCTGCATGCCCCCCACGGAGGAAGGCATGAAGACCATCTCTTTTCAACAGGCCCCAAAAAATCGTCCAATTGTCTATGAAACCTATGCTATTTTGCTGGCACCACTTAGACATCCAGCCATTGAGACCCAGCAGTTGCTGTGTATCTCATCACCCCGGTAAGCAGGGAGTGGACCAGAGCATATTATTATATTTATATGATATTATATTTTATTATATTATATTTATATTTAATATTATTATATATATTATATAATAATTATATTTTACATCATTACATCATTAGCACCAACGTGAATAACAATCTTACGTTTAGCATTAGTCAGCGCTTGTCAGGCGCTCTGGCTCCCAGAACACATTGTACTATGGTGGCTGGTATCTCTATTTTCACGTTCCATACAATAGAATCGCCAATTACTTTCATCAGGTTTCCCAGTGGGTGCATCACTGAGTGGGAAGAACCTGTTTGTTGTTCTGATCGGAACAGAAGAGCAGTGTTTTGACCCGTGACTATGCCGTCTCACAGTCACCCACTTGCCCTGCTGCAAAAACATATACATGAACTGAACTATCCCCATCCAAAGCAGTATCTACAGCCCTCACATTCTGACTGTCCTTCGTTAAAGTTTGGATGCATGTCTCTAGTTCTAGGATCTTCTCTGTCAGCCTAACTATATCCCTGCATTTATCACATGTGAAACTCTCTTCGCTGACAGAGAGAGATAAACTGAGCATGTGGCATGATGTGCAAACAACAAGAGAAGGAGAAGCCATACTTACCGAGATTGATGGATTATTCACTTACCACTGATGTTTGATAAACTTGTGAAAAACGGAGCGAACGAGAAGTGAAACAATAAGTTAAATGGAGTGGGAAAAAACAATAAAATAAAAGGAGACGATAATAGAAGATACAATAATATCCGCAAGTGTAGCGCGAGCAAAGATGAGAATGACAAGCTAACTGGCAAATGAAGCTGAGCTGCACTTGCGGTTTTTAGAATGAAAGCGAACGATCAACAAACAAATAGGTTTTATATATAATATAAGAAATATTGAGGGAGATTAGGTTGTATATTTATCACTATGAACAGCAGCAAATGTTAGACAGAAATACAAAGTTACGTATCCGAGCTACAAACACACAGCAGTCTCTCAGCAGAGCGGCCTAATTTCAAAAGGTCATGCAGAAGGTCAAAATAAATCCCAAATCATGCACAATACACAAGGCAACAGAATTCTAAGTCAAGTTGTACAATATTGGAGATGTAAATTATTAAGAAACAGTTATCCTGCTAGCAGTGTTGATGGAAACTACAGTATAAGTGTTTGTCATTTAAGCTGTAAAAGAAAACTACTCTTTCACAGCATTGTGCAACTGAAATTGCTATCATTGATCAGTGCATACCTAGACACTTTCTTTATGAGTCAATTACTCACCAGCTTAGGAGACTTAAAAAAACCTTGGATGTTTAAGAATTAAATATTCTGTGCTTGTACAGTTTCTTTAGTTCTCTGTGGACGTCTTAGAGTGGAAGCATGTTGATTTAAGAGAAACATTAAAAGCAAATACCTAGCAATTACCTAAATAATTCACTCCAGTTCTGTATTAAAGAATTCTGTACACGCAAGTTTGGGGATTTTTAGATATCTAAGAACATCTGAAGACAAACTCTGTGGGGGACTGACAATGGAAGTGTGTGTGTGTGCCCATGGTCAGTTTCACACAGGCATTAAGGGTTCATTAGTTCAGTTCATTCTAATGTTGATTCTTGAGGACACATCAAACAAGCCAGTGATTAGCTCTGAGAGCTACCGTACCATGTGATGTTTGTTCCGATCATGTCTAGAGATTCAAGAAAGGAAAAAAGAATGACACAAACAATGTAATATGTTCTACAGTTTTCAACCACTTAATGACTGTTATAAATTTTAGATTAGGATGAATATTCAGGGTCATTTCTGCAATCTGTTCAATCAATCCACTAATCAACGTAATAGTCATTCAATCCATAATCAATACGTTCCCTCCATGGTAGATGAGGCACAGAGGACGAGAATATGCTTCTCTCTGGCATAAGAAATAAGTAGGACCACACCTGATCTCAGAGCTTTAAATGATTGTGTCAGCACTGTCAGTGTCTGTCTGCCTCTACCATAAACACACATCACTGCTGCCTCTTTCTCTACTCAGCAGAATAATCTTTCCACAGACATTAAACCACCCCAGCAAACAGAGTTCAGAGGTCAGATCAATTAGATGTTTGTCCAGCTCCTCCAACCTGCATAATTTAAAGCGTTTTATCTGACTAAGGCTAATGAAAATTCCTCAGGACAGAAAAGAGAGCAAGCCAGTTAACATTGTCGAAAAATACAACTTTTAGTTAAAAAATGATTTTATTCATTCAAATATGCAGAGCACAGCAAGCAAATCATCAAGGGTGTTAGCATTCAATTAGGTCTGCACTCTACAAAACTACAGAGCACATCAACCGAGACAGACATTGACACTGGAATTTCTCTTCTATTTGCTATTCATTTTCAATCTGTCTACACTAGTACTTAGAAATTCATTTTCATTTCCCAGTAATTAAGATAATGCATTATAGTTTTTACTTAATTTTAAAGTCTATGTAAACTGGAAGTCCGGAAGTTTGCAACCAATTTTACAGAATATTGAATGAGAAAAACACAGCCTTTTCCACAGAGATGCTTTTTTTTCTGCTGTGAATCGATTGGACGTAGAAAAGTAGGCATTTCATTCTGAAATCAACACTGAGAGTTGGAGGGGCGTGGTTAAGGATGAAACACTCATGCTGGCATCATCAGAAAAGGCCTGTGTATAGGAGAGGAGCATTTTCAGATTTGCATTTAAGATTATGAAGGCAATCAAATTTTTTGTGGATTGACTTTGTTCACCACAAAATAGCAATGTGAGCTACCAAAATAAATATAGTCGATTTTGATTTTATGTTGACTTATTGCTTGACTGACAATTTGACAGCCTTCAGAATATTTTCTGCTATGCATATATGAACATACTATACATCAAAAAAAGAACCAGGTCTCTGCTCTCAAACTAAATATTATTTTATCTTCATGTTTTCACGTTTTATTATCACTTGAATGCAGAAGAAAGCTTTCATCAAAAATACTAAACTTTGGACAAAATACATTCACATGTCATGAAATTTAATTATGAATAACTGAAATTGATTTCAGAAAACAGAACAAACTGACACACACTCACACACACACACACACACACACACACACATTTAGGTTACATTAGGGGTGGGCGATATGGAAAAAATATCATATCACATTTTTTTCTGGGGAAATCACGATTCCACGATTTTTATCCCGATTCTTTTTCAAGTTGTTTTTAAGACTAATTTGCAAATTACAGAGGTAGTGGTGGGTGATATGGCAAAAATATCACATTATATCATGATTCTTTGTCATTGATTTTGCTTTCTGCAAGTTGTCTCAGCAGTACAGACAAACTAATTTGCCTTTTTTATTAAAAACATAGCCCATAAAATAAAAAAGGGCAGACATTTAGGCCAAAATGTAAAAATCGTTGTAATTTTATCTTTGTTATTCAAATAGATACACATTACAAATAAACATAATATGAATAAAACAAACAGTGCTTTTATTTTTCAGGAAGATTAGGTATATTCAGCAGTACTGAAAGGTGAAACACTATATAATTCTACACTACATCCATCATTCTCAGCTCGTCTTTATCTGAATGAGTTTATTTATTCTGTTGAACATTGTATTAAATTTAATGAGGACCACCTACTGTTTGGTTATTTAAAATATCTTATTTTGCATTTAGCACAAGAAAGAATTGGGAAAACATGTAAGTGAGTAAATAATGACAAATATAATTTTTGAGTGAACTATCCCTTTAATGACAAGCGGCGCATGTTTAGTTCTGTCCCTATAAGAGCTGAACGCATCTAATATACTGCCACATTTTTCTCCTGATTGTTCACTTTCACTTTCACTTTCACTTAACGCTGTGTGTTTTTGACAGTATTACCACAATCACACGTGATAAATATCTTAGTTCAGTAATTAGGCGCTATTAGACAGGCTTAAGTGCGCGCGCTTCAGGTGTACGCGCTGGAAAAGTGTATCCGGTCAGCACACATATGAAGAGTTTAATCGGCACGACTTTAAAGCAAATAATGTACTTTTGTGATTGTGAATAAGTGTGGTGTCCGGTGAGTGTAATTCTACCTGATGATAACACTGATGTGAATGTGTGTCGCGTTGTGCAGCATTTTGAGACGCACGATATATAGCACGATAATACGATATTCCTTAAAAGGAAGATTTTGGAGAAATATTTAGCATCCACGATCAAAAATCGTCCTTTCGCCCACCCATAGGCTACATCCATCCATATATATATATATATATATATATCAATATATACACACACATTCAATGGATTATTGATCTATCCACGAAAGATCTAACAAGAGATGTTTTTGTGTCTCTAAAGGCATCTCAGTCACTAACTAGCCTACTTCGTCCTGATCAGATTAAAAATAGTCAAAACACGATCTATATGCATGATCTACAAATATGATTTCTCTCTCTCTCTCTCTCTCTCTCTCTCTCTCTCTCTCTATATATATATATGATATAAATTGTTTCTGATCCTTCCTACCGAGCACGGTAGACCTGGGAAGTTCCTTAACTCATTCAGAACATGTGTTTCTTACCATAATACACCTAGGAGATTGTCATGTTTGGATGGGAAGAGTTGTAACCTAATTTACAAGATTCTATGCCACGAATAATATTAAATATTTTACCTACTTTTGAATATTTAGCATTAGTTGATCCTGATAAGTGCTCGTCCTCATGTAATGGAGGCCAGCAAGTACTGTGCAGGGAAACCTCACTCCCCTGATCTCAAAAAGAGGCGCTCTAGTGACTGACATAAAAGGTCATGGGATTTAGCCTCCTGGTTAGAGTCCCCACCTCTTATGCTGGAGACCTGGGTTCAAGACCAGCTTGGAGCGAGGATAAATTGTGGTGGAAATAGACCACGGGTCATCAAACTCAGTCCTGGAGGGCCGGTGTCCTGCAGAGTTTTGCTCCAACTTTCCTCAACACACCTGCCTGGAAGAGCAGTATACCTAATAAGACCTTGATTAGCTGCTTCAGGTGTGTTTTATTAGGGTTGGAACAAAACTCTGCAGGACACCGGCCCTCCAGGACTGAGTTTGATGACCCCTGAAATAGACCCAGGTGGATTACACTCAAAGACAGCTTTCATCTTTTGTGAGGGAGTCACAGCATCATTGTTTCTAGGTGGAATGTTAAAGAACGCATCCACCGGAAATCATGTATAATTTAACCAATCTGACAGCGACTTTGAAACTCCTGAAGTATGCCATATCAAAGAGTATAGAATACCTTAAAGAGTCTTTGGCCATACGCATCAGACGTTTAGCCAACATTCCGTGGAAGTGACATCTAAAGCTGAGACTAGTATTTTCATGTTGGTCTGAAAGAAAATGCAAATTCCTTCTTTGCTACTAAATGCCTTTTGGAGCAGTAAAAACAGTAGTTTCCCTCGTAACGCTGTACACAAAGAAGCACTGCACAAACAATGGTTTGTCAGGCATTACTGGCATGATGAAATTAAAATGAGAATCACCAGATTAGCGTCACACAAAGGCAAATATGAACCTTTCATTACCCATAATATGGGCACTTTAAAAGCAATAATTAATAGTTCAAACACAATTTCATCAAAGTTTAGTGGTTTTATACTCACCTGAAGATAAACTGGGAATAAGAGGATTCCTTTGTTGTTCACTGGGCAAGAGAAAAGAGAGAAATAAACCTTCCTTTCAAAAATTACACATTTCAAAACATGAGCAGAATGATAAAGAATGTAGAGACCCGTCCAATTTCTAGCCCTTTAGTATAAAGCGAGGCTAGGAGAAGTAGACAAATCACCACAATGTCATTCAGCCATGTAAAATGTTTGCCTAAAGCACAAAGTGGATTTCTCATAAAATGAATCATGTAGCATATACAGCAGAGAATATCAGTAATGAAAATCTTATCAGTGGTGAATGAAGTACCACTCCTGTGGTTATAAACCTTTGGATTTAAAGTACAGATACTGCTCAGGCAAATACAGCAAAATCTAACAATACCAAATATATATTTGATCAGACCAGATCTCTGTGTGGAGCACTGGCTGTTGTCAGACTCTTGTGCAGACAATAATCTCACTGCATTATTACAATTAATGACAAAAATAATGTTTGGAAATGTAAACTGTCATGCTACCGCAAAGGATAGAAAAAACCGACATAAAACCATTTTTTATTGGTGAAAATATTAATGGGCTAAGACTTTTACACAGTACTATATACATATATATATATACATATATACAGTATAAATGTAAAAATCTGCACACAAACAATGGACTGAAACTATCAGTGTTGTTAAATATAAACTAAGCGGAGCTACAGCACAAGTTTAGTGAACTGTCAAGCTACAACATTTTTTGTCTAGTGATTAGGAACAATATTATCTACTGTATATTAGTGATATATACTGAAATTTGCATTATTTGTTTTTATTTTATTATTACTTTTTTATTTTTTCATAGCTTTTCATAAAATGATGGTGCAGTTACAACATCTTCCAGCAGGAGCCAATGGCTCCATATTGTGGAGAAAATTTGTAATTTGCATTCCGAATTACAGTTTTCATTGTACATCAAGACTTTTATCTCCAAAGATCAAAGAAAAATTGATTCCTCATTATGTGACCCCTTTAGTTAGAGAAGGTATACCCCTATGAACTTCTTTTGCAATTACCCAAATTATTTTTGTAGCGTTTGATCAAACCTGCAAAAGAATTTTGAGGCCTACTTTTCGGCATTGACTTATATATATCTTTTGCATGTTTGAACGCCATCAGAACGCCTCTGCATTTCAATGAGCCAGAGGTCACTTATTATTGTAGACTATTATAGGATTTCTTCGGCTTCATTCTATTTTTGATTACATCTTTTAGGCTTTAGATGACAGAGAGACGCTCGGCCATTTCAGTGTAAAACTGATAACACTTAATTTTAGCACACCATTACACTCAATCCACAATTAATGATAGCTGGGATGAAGCTTTTCATACTGATATGGAGCTTCATGTTTTCTTTAAATATAATGTTTTTGTACCTTGACCAAATGTTGAGCTGCTGTTTTGTCTGGCTACAAACCGTTGTTTTAGTACTGCTTTGGAAAGCCCTGGTTTCCACTACAGTTACCTCTCATGTACAACATCTAGCAGCAGTTCTGATGTTTTTCCATCTGTCAGCTATCTTTGTGATGGTACACTGATCGAGGACGCAGTCTTTAGAAATTCTTTTGTAAAGCTTTCAAATCCCTGGGAGTTTCAGCAACTCCTCCCTGGGGTGCTCTAAAAAGTTTTTCCCTTTCAACCATTTTATACTCAAAGTAAAAATGTATTCAAAAGTGTATACGTAAAAAAAAAAGTTTCCATATGGCAAAACGCTAGTTACGTAACTGTGGTTCTGTCAATTCCGGATGACCACCAGAGGCAATGCTTAGCACTAGTGGATAATAGCTGCGCCAGATAGATAGGTCGAGAAGAAATACCAACAAAGTCACATCATGACATAGACCGAGATGCGAGGGTATACTTCACAGTAACTTGACACCCAGCCTTGGAATGCTTTCTCACGCATTCCAAATGACAAAGAACTCTGATGGTGATCCGGAATTCACAGAACCACAGTTACATACGTAACTAGCGTTCTGTTTCATTCCTACTGACCGCCAGAGGCAGTGCTTAGCACTAGTGGATGACACGTACCAACACAGTCATGAGTAATGCCACCAACCTGCATCAAGGATGCTCCAGAAGGACTGCAGAACTCACATCATGGGAAGCAGCCACGTTGACCTTGTAGAATCGTGCAAACGTACATGGAGAGGACCAGGTAGCAGCCGCACAGACCTCCGACAAGGAAATTCCCCTTAAAGTGGCCCAAGATGAAGAGACAGCTCTAGTAGAGTGACAAGTAACACCTACAGGTAAAGGTTTGTTAGAATGGCTATACGCTAACTTGATCACCTCGACAATCGTGTTAGCCTTTGCTTAGACAATGGAGCGCCTTTGCATACCTCACCATAACAGACGAATAACTGATCTGTTCGTCTGAAAGAAGCAGAAGACTGCACATAGGCCCGTACAGGACACAGCAGATGAGATCTCCCCCCACTTGGAAGAATGAGCAGATTGAAAAGCAGCCAGATTAATAGACTGGTTTACAAATTGAGGTGACAAGAAGACTGGATTAGGTCTAAGAATGACCCCAGAATCCTCTGGTAACCAGCGTAAGCACGATTGACTCCCTGACAGGGCATGAAGCTTACCAACACGTTTAGCAGAAGCAATGGCTAAGAGAAAAGACAATTTTAAGGACAGCCACTTACAGATATCCACAACCTCCAATGGGTCAAACTGTGGTGTACAAAGAAACTCTAGAACAAGTGGCAAGTCCCAAACGGGAAAGGGAGTTGAACGAACAGGCCTTAAACGCCTTGCTCCCTTCAGAAAACTACATACAAAGTTGTGAGACCCCAAGGATGCACCATCGACAGGGGCATGATAAGTGGAGATGGCAGCAACATAAACTTTTATGGCAGAAACTGCTTTGTTGTTATCCAAGATATGCTGTAAAAAACTCAATATTTTTGGCAAAGAACAATGAACTGGGTCAAGTCCTTGATCCCCACACCAAGATGAAAAAATCCTGAGAAAAAGTGAGAAGTGGACCCACTGGCCAAACCCAAAGCTGAATACGAGCAGGATCTGGATGCCAAACACGGCCGTTCAGCTGAGAAAGATGTCTGATGGGAAGCTGCCACGGCTTGCCCTGTAGCAGACTCAGAAGAAGAGGAAACCATGGCCTTGCTGGCCAACGAGATGCCACTAAAAGCACCCTGTGATTGAACAGGAGTACTCTGTGTAGGGTCTCCCATATAAGTGGAAAAGGAGGGAACGTGTACAATAGGCGGTTTGGCCATTCGTAAGCTAATGCATCCTGTCCCAACGGGCTGGATGCCTCTGTCCTCACAAACCACCAACGGAAATGCGTGGTTAGCTCCGAGGCAAACAGATCGACCTCTGCCTTGCCGAACCGTTGCCAAATCAGCTGCACCACAGCTGGAGCAATAGATTCCTGGACAGAGCATTCGCCACTTGATTGTCCGATCCTGGAAGATAAACTGCTTTTAATGAAGCCAGTCGGCCTTGAGACCATTTGAGAATCTTGTGAGTTAGTTGTAAGGATGCAAGAGACCTGGTGCTGCCCTGGTGAAAGTGAAAGACTGTGAACATTTTGTCGGATCGGACAAGTACATGACGGCCTAAAAGATTTGGCAAAAAGTGTTGTAGCGCCAGACACACTGTCTTCAGAACATTGATATGTTTGAAGGCCTCTTCAGTTGACCAGTGTCCACCAATCCTCCTCTGATTCCATGTTGCCCCCCATCCTGTTAGTGAAGCATTGGTTGTGATCACTTCCCAAAGAGAAGATACCACTCCTAGTGACACTCCAGCCCTCAGAATCATCACCCGCCTCCAGGGTTTTAGTGCTCTGACACAAACGGGAGAAACAACAATCATGCGATGGCGATGTCTTGTTGAATCTAGCCCTAAGCTGTTGCTCCACCGCTGAAGAGGCCTGAGATGAAGTAACCCTAAGGGAACTACGGATGTGGCAGCAGCTAATTTCCCAATCAGTTGTAAAAGAACACCATAGGGTATCTTTGCCTTCAGACGGAAACGAGTCAACAACTGGAGAATACTGACGGTCCACTTGCGAGACAGTGTGGCAGACATTGTGACAGAATTGAGCGTCATTCCTATAAAGGTTATGGTCTGCTCTGGAACCAGATGACTCTTTGTCGCGTTCACAGTAAGGCCTAGCTTCTGCATATGTTCCAGAACAATCCTGCTTTTGCGTAGAGCATGCAATCTCGTTGGGGCACAGATTAGCCAATCGTCCAAGTAAGGCAGAATCCTCATGCCCTTGGACCAAAGGGGAGATAGAGCTGCACTCACACATCTTGTAAAAACATGAGGAGCAAGAGACAGACCGAATGGTAGGACTCGGAACTGACAGGCTTGACCCTGAAGACTGAATCTTAAGAACTTCCTGTGGTGGGGAGCAATAGGAACATGGAAGTAAGCATCCCTCAAGTCCACACTTACAAACCTTACAAAAGTCTTCTTTCATCACAGACCGAAGAACGTCGTCTGTGTGTAACATCCGACAATGAAGACCCTTTAGAAACACATTGAGGCATCAAAGATCAAGAATTGGTTGGAACCCGCCATCCTTTTTTGGAACAAGGAAGAAGCTTCAGCCCCGAAACTTCAAGGTTTCTGGTTTCTGCCCTTTGAACCTGTGGGAGGATGCTGACACAAAAGGGCGACGTGACTGAGCCTTCAGTGACATTTGAGCCAAACAGGTGTCCCGGCACGATAGGAAGTTCCCTCAGCGTCCTCTTACAATCTTCAGACAAGCTTGCCTGAGCGAGCCATACCTGGCGTCGGGCCGTTAGAAGGGTTGCCGAAAGCGACCCAATTTCACGCGTCACATGACCTATAGTCAATAGGGCAGTCTGTAAGAACTGAGATACAGAGGCGTCAACGTTCACAGACTCTAATGTGGTGTTACAGGCAAGCAGCAGCTGGCAAATAGTATTCTCTGCCAGAGTTATGTAAGCCGCAGATTCATATGCTCTTTTCAATAACGTGTCAGTACGATTACACTGGGCACTTGGGCAATGGACATTGCCTTGAAAGCGCTTCATCAGGTGATACCACCAAAGCTGCCACCAGCTGTTCAATGTCAGGTGCCCGACCAACTCCAATAGAGTAAGCATCAGCCATTGATGCAAGAGTGTGGGCTATCTTTGACCTCCTTTTAGGCACATTGGAGCCTGTTAATGCACCGGAGAATTCAGACACAAAGTAATCGCATGGAGGCATAGCAAATTTATTATCAGTATTTTGCGTGAAGAAAGCAGTAGAAATGTATAATGTTTCTCACGTAATAAGGAAAGGGGATCCAAAATATCCGATGATAGTGCAGAATGCGCTGTCACAGCTTTGGAGGGCGAATCCTCGCAACTCAGGTAAGCTGCACTGAACAGCACTAATCAACGACCTATCATAAGCGAGAAAGCAAAAGAGGCTGGGTGTCGAATTGCTGTGGAGTATATCATCACATCTCGGTCTACGTCATGATGTGACTTTGTTGGTATTTCTTCTCAACCTATCTAGCTGGCGCAGCGATTATCCACTAGTGCTAAGCACTGCCTCTGGCGGTCAGTAGGAATGAAACAGAACAACAGAACATCTGATTCCAATCTGTCTTTTTTAATTTTGTAACTTCTGTTTTGACATCGTACTATGTTATCATACTGTGCACCACTGGAATCATCTCTAATTAGCAATATTGAATGAACAGATTATGCCACATTTATAGACCAAACTGCTAGTAGTTGTTCATTAACAAGACAGGTGCGGGAATTCTGATAAGAGTTTGTTGTGAATGAGGCCAGTTATTATAATAACTGGAGACAGCCTCACAATATTGTGGAAAAAAGAAGTGTGGTTTACAGCGCACAATAGAAAGCGATGTGACACTGTAAGAGATGTTTGTACAGCTCAGCTAATGGTTGATTGCACATGTGTCTTGATGCATGTGTTCCTTAAAATGGGGAATAGGTGCTCTAGGGGCATGGGGAGAGATTTGGGACCTCTGTAAAAACTGTTGGCCTGATTAAGTCAATCCTTGTAAAATTCTGGAAACGCACACACACACACGCACACACATTCACTCACTCACTCAGGTGCAAGAATAAAGACTGCATGCTCCACTGGCTTTGAGATGGAGTGAGGGGAGGAGTGGTGAGAGAAGAGAGAGGGCATGGGAATGTAGTGTGGGATACAGGAAAGAGATTGAAAACTTTACATAGACTTTCCAGCGCTTTCAAACCCACTTCTCTGGGAGAAAGCTTTCTCAAATGTGCATACGAAAAGACACAAGTTGAAAATATATTATAATAAAATCACATTTTATGCAATTATGATTTTGGTAAAATTTTAATGGACACAAACTGTCAAAACAAGGATATATTACTTCCAATAACCTACTATACAAGTAAATGTCCAATAACATGTTTCAGACACTATAAACCTACAAGAAATTACATAACTTTAAATAACGTGACACAATTATGTCACCTGGGCTTTACTCAATATTACAAACTAAATAAAGAAATTCTAGTTCGCTGTCCTAAGCTGCTTTTAGCAGAGTCCAGCTAAGACCAGCAAACCAGCGCAGACCGGATTTAGCTGTTTTTTTTTCTACAGAACAAACAGATCAAGCTAATAAATGAGATTTTACCTCTGTCTACACAGCTTGATCTTGTGTTTGTTTAATGAAGTTAACTTTAATTTCACTTGAATTTAATTACATTTGATTCATTATAGTCAAGGCCATAAAAAAGACATTGCCGAAGCGTACGTGGTTTCACTGTGAAGTCTATAATATCAGAAGGGAATATTCTCTCATGCAAACAGACCACAGGGTAGGGAATAAGATCTGAGGGAGTTGTTAATGAGGTGAGGCAGACCAGCACTCCTGTGTGGACATGAAGAGATGTCTCAACTAAATCGCTGCGTGTATAGTAACAGTAATACACTCTGGTCTCTCATTAGTTCAGTATGAATACTAAGCTTGATGATCTGAGTACAGCAGGACAGGAGGAGCGAGAGAGACAGACCAAAACCACTGAAGTTAAGCAGAATAGCAAATATCAAAAGTTGAGTTCTTTAAAAACTAAAACTTTACTAAAAACCCTTTACAGAAATTAATAGGACCACTACTGAGACCCACTTATTTAACACTTATTTTATGTTTTATCGGCTGTTAAGTGAAATACATCCATCTAGTGAACAACAACAAAAAGACAGGTAGAATGAGACTATAATGAACAGCTACTGACTCATACTGGTGTGAGAAACCAGTTCCAGTCAGGAATAGATGTCCATAAGTTCTCTCACAAGTTAAATGATAGGCTCATTAAGCTCATGCATCACAGACACATATAACAAATTCTGTTTCACTTCACTTGCTCACCCACTGCTTTCAAACGAGATAGATTGATGAGATATAGCACTGCTGCTGAGATCAGCCTACATCAGTTCAGTTATGCTTCTGTTATTTTAGAACTGCTGAATCTAGTGCTGTTGAATCTAGATTACACGAGTGTGAGATTACGTTGACACTGAATTCGTTGTATCTGGTGTGTTTCTTATATAGCTGCAGGCCCGAGGCACAGTCTGTCTCAATAACTAGCTAACTGAATTGCTGACAAAGTAAATGACTTTTTCTCAGTTTTCTTGCTGACTTTTTCTGTTAATGTTTATCAAGGTAATGAAAGCTTTTTTGAAGTACCTCTCTAAATGAACTTTATAGGATTGAACCAAAACTGTAAACTGAAAGAATCACTACCAACTACAATGTGTCACAAGTGGCACTTTAGTGTTTGATGCAGATAGAGTTGTATAGGCCTGAGAGTCAGGGAATATTGTTTTATTAGAGAAACAGATTTGATTTAATATACATCTCTCTTGCGCACTAAATTGGATTTTTCAAGAAGCTTCTTTGCAGTAACAGAACTACTGTTTGCGCCTCTTTACACTTTCACCTCCTTACATGGTAAACAGAGAAAGAAAATTCTCCATAACACTGCTTGCCTTCTGTTTTTAAAGGGTTAGTTTACCAAATCCTGTCATTAATTACTCACCCTCAGGTAATTTCAAATCTGTAAGACCTTTGGTCATCTTCGGAACACAAATTAAGATATTTTTGATAATATCAGAGAGCCATCTGTCCCTCCCTAGACATCAACACAACTGAAATTATCCCAGAAACATAGTAAAACACCAGTAAAACAGTCCATCCAGACATCAGTAGCTTAACTTAATTTTTTGACGCTAGGAGAATACTTTTTCCCGTCAATAAAGACAAAAATAACATAACTTAACTCCACCATTCTTCTCACGTGACTTACAAAAATGTCCTGTGGTACTTCAGCAGTACAGGATAAATTTACCACACAAAAAATGATGTCATATGTGGTTTTTTTTGTTGTGTTTCTGTAGTAATTCCAACACAAGTTGAATTTGACAGAATTACCATAGCACTTTCTATATACCGTGAACTAACTAAAGAAAATACAATGCGTGGTGTTTGTATGGTATGGTATTTATATTGTTTTTTTGGGTGCTATTTCCAAAAACAATTCAATCTAGGTGGCAGAAATATAATACAAGTAGTTGCAGTATGTCAAATACAGCAATGAGTAAGGTGTACATTTTAGGACGTCCTCAGTGATAAAATGAAAATGTGTCATGCCTCAGACTAAACGGCCTTTGTCAATGGACCAAACGGCATCGTGACTTAGACTGAAAGGCTTCAGGTCTCGGAAAAAACGACTTCCGCTCCCATGTCTCGTACAATCAGGCAGAGGGCGAAACGGACTCAGATTAAAAGGCATCAGACAAAAAGTCCTCAGGCGAAACGGACTGATATTCTGATATTGTTTATTTTAACAATTTTATGAAATGCTAAACTAATTAAATGTTATGCATAGGATAACATACATTTCATGTGTATTTTGTGCATGTTTAAAAAGTTAGTAATACTGCCATGCCATCGCAATGTGACGTCACACGGGAAGGGGCGGGGCAACGCAACACATCAAACTTCACCTGAGTCCGTTTCGCCTGAGGACTTTATGTCTGATGCCTTTTACATTAATCTGAGTCCGCCCTCTGCCTGATTGTACGAGATATGAGAGCGGACGTCGTTTTTTCGAGACCTGAAGCCTTTCAGTCTAAGTCACGATGCCGTTTGGTCCATTGACAAAGGCCGTTTAGTCTGAGGCATGACACTTTTTCATTTTATCACTGAGGTCTGAGGACGTCCTAAAATGTACACCGTAAATGTGACATTTTTAAGGCTACTAAATTAATATAAGATCTGAATTCATATATGATTAAAAAATACCAAGCTATAATCAACTGCTAAGTATTATAATATAATATAAACATGGTCTTATCATAATTGAAAAATTCATTAAACTACAAATTATTTAAACAAAATCTCTAGCAGCATTCTCACAGAGATCTAAATTTATGATCTAAAATGTATTTTACGACGAATGTTTTATGTTGTAACTATAAAAGCAATAATGTAATGACAAGATCAATATATTCATTTTAAGATATGAAATGCAGTCCTATACTGTGTTATATATTAGGGCACAATAGTAAAAAATAATTTGAGAACACGATAGTAATAAATGATCATAAGTGCACACATTAACAATAGCATCGCTCACTCTGTTATTCACAGGCATTTACTCTTGCATTGCTTTCTGTCCGTTTCCATGGCAATCAAGACTTTGGCGGTTGCCGCACTTTGAACCGTGACGTCAAGACTTTCTTAACCGCGAACCAAAAAGTTTGTAAAATGTTGCCTTTCTGATTATTTTTCGAAGAAAACACGGTCGAAACAGGTCCATCGTGTGTTACACTGAAAACATGCACATTCACGACGAAACTTTATTAAGGAAGAACGGGATTTCTCCGCGGATGTAACTTCACCAGAGACCAGGCGTCTCAGTTCATCTGTGTTTCGCAGGTGAGTAGATTGTAAGTGCTTCTGCTGTACTTTTATGTGCATATGTTATGCTAACTGTGCTGTATTTGTCAGTTTAATATACCACGCAACCACAAATCAATCTATGAAAAGATTGTAACTATCTGCTACATGAAACATGACTAGAAACAACAGCTCTTCATTAAAAGAGTTATTTGTCTATGAATTGTACACTGAAATTGTTCAAAAAGTCCCAGGTCCCAATCCCAGTCCCAGTGTGAAACTGAACAACATTGGTGGATCAGTACATGCAGTATAGCCAGTTTTCATGATTTACTAGACTAATAAGATACATACTGAGATTGGTGTAATGCTCACAAAGTTATGTGTTTTCTGTGTAAGTTGAACAAGTAAAGAGTGCAAACGTACTGAAGAAAGGCACTTTTGTTCTGTATTGTACTGTACAGGTATGTATGTAACTTTAGGCAGGAATTGTCATTCACATAGATTGTTTATCCTAACTTTTAATTGTTATATTGGTTTTAAATTTAAAATAATATTAATGAGTAAAAAAAATCTCAGCTACTAAGTTCAATAAGATGACAGCCCTATTGTTGACATGTTTTTATATTACGGTCAGGCCAGGATGAAAACCTGCTCAAAGAGAGACAGATTAACTGGGAAGATAACGCCTGTTGCTGAGAAACATTTAATGTACGACTAGACAACATTTAATGTAAACTTTCCTGCAAATCTTTTAGTCTTGCAGATGCTACTGGACCTGATGAGGTAAAGATTTACCCTTGATGAGACGGCTGTGCATTCTTTCACAGGGAAGAAATCAAATGCCAATGGACCCTAATTTATATTGAATCTTTTTAATAATAATCTTTATAATAATATTTACATTTCTCAGCAGTTTTAATATTAAAATATATATTTTATCATAATATTACAATATTCCTAATATATGAATGATTATCTATAATTATATAAAATAATAAATCCTGTAAAATTATTAAAGGAATATCACAAAAATAGACCACAGGAGTATTACAGGAATATTAAGTGTTACCATAATAAATCCTGCAAAATTATTACAGGAATATCACAAAAATGGACCACAGGAGTATTACAGGAATATTAAGTGTTACCATAATAAATCCTGCAAAATTATTACAGGAATATCACAAAAAT
>JAUMHI010000043.1:14246188-14270802 GCA_032359435.1 Enteromius unitaeniatus
CACACACACACACACTGTTGGAGGATGTGGGACATCTCTTATTCTGGTCATCTGCAACAAAAAGGACCATAATAAAAATACAATTAGATAACAAAAAACATTGAGCAAGATGAGCATTTGAATACTCATTGCTGTCTACACACAAACAAAAACACAGCTTGTCTGTTATAATTTTATTCCATTTAAATCACATAGAGAACTGTTTCCCAGAATGCCAATCAATGTATTATAGCCTTTTTTCCTTTAAAGAAAAAAATAACATGGTTTTCTAAAAACAAACAAAGAAAGGACAAAAAAGGTTGCTTTTTTAATGTTAAGTGCATAATCCATCAGAAAAGCTGCTGCTGTAATTTTTCTTCAGGTGCAGAAAGAGAACTAATATGACGTTCTTATTGTAGGAGGCCAGTGAGCTGAGCTAAAGCAGAGGTTACACTGTTTACCAAAAGCAGCGGCTTGTGCTCTGACTTGATTCAGGAGACACCGCCAGACATTCATTTTCAGGATAAAGTGGTTTGCCAAAAGAAGCAGAGAGAACATTTTAATGCAGAACATAATGCATTAAGCCTGTAAATAAAATAAAAAACCCTCTCACATAAACATTCATCCAAACATCTGCGTTCCCTATGCAGTACTGGAATACTGTGTACCAGACCACTGGCCAGGGTTTTGAAACACCCATCATGAAGACACTCCCGAAGGTCACGTCTCAACATAAGGTACACTTCAGCAAATTAGACATTGTGATTGGCGGCTTAGTGGTTTGTGGATGAGCTGAAGTCAAAATGTCGCTGTAAATTTTGAAATCCAAAAGGTATAACAACAGAGCCAGTGGCAGGCTTTGAGGTTCAACGGACAAGCTCTCTGAACACACACACATCAGAAATGCTTTCTGAGAGAGCAGATAGGAACCAGAGTGCTACATAAGAAATAAAAAGGAAGGATGCAACACAATTGTTGTCAGGCGCCTGCCTAACTTTCAAAAGGCTTTGAAAATCTACAGTAGCTGACAGAACTGGGATAGCGTCTCCCTCACATACACACACCTGTCAGCCTTCACTGCTTCCCTGCTGAGGCTCTGAGTGTGACGCTTATCACATCGTGTTGAGAAGCACTTAACTGTAAACAGGGAAGGGAAGACCCTTTTAAAGAAACCATCTTTCTGTTTTTCATTTGGGGGAACGCATGATAATTACAGTGTTTTCGAGGTTAAAAAAAAATGAGTGCAAAGGAGACTGACTTGGCCACACGGAAGACGAAAATGCAGACAAACATCTCAACTTAAACTTAAACTCATCATTTACTGCATTTCATGTCATTCCAAACCTGTACTGTATTTGAATTTGAAAGCCATACAGGTTTGGAACCATATTATGGTGATTAAATGATGACAGAAAAGTATTGTTTTCATCACTTAATGCCAGAGATTTAAACTATGCAGTACAAAATATAAAACTTTTGTACACCTCTGTCTTATCATCTTTCCAAAGGCCTAAAAAAAACAGGGTGTGGTCTTTTCAACGTCATAAAAAAACTAAACTAAAATGCACCAGTCATCATCTAAAACAGCAATGACTCGCTAAACTAACCAACAGTAATATAATTAAGTTGTGTAGAATGTGACAAGGTTTTGGACTACTGGACTGTCCAATAAAAATGTATGTTTCTGCTCTAAGCAGCACCTCCCAATGGAAATTAGTTTTGAAAGAGGACTGTAGAGGAACATAGCGTTTAGTTGAACAAATGTTCCTCTACAGACTACCTGCAAAGCGATGCTCTGTCTCTCTGTGGTTCACACTCTACTTTGAACACTTTGATCATGATTGACAATAGGCAGTTAAAGACCCCCACTGGAAACTTCAGCAAGGCTGATTAACGTATATGGAATGGTCTGAAATCATTGAAGAATTTAAGTTGAGCAGGAAACTACTTTTTTGTCCTTTCATTATTTACTAGACTGTGTCAGCAGATGTGAAATATGAATGCTGATGGCAAGAAGAGAGAGGAACACATGGGTCGAGTGCAAGTATTTCCGGAAGTTTCTTTTATGTAGTCTTTTCTCTTCTCGATTGGTTTCAAATTATGAATCCTCTCTAAACCCGGCCGATTTTACCGCCCATATTCATCTCCGTGATAACTACTATCGCTGTTGCTGTAGTTACTGTTATTCACTGGAGAAAGAGAGGGTGAGGATGAGAGTAAAGACGGATGGAGGGATGCAAAGTCTTGAAGCTCCTCCCCCTCCAAGACATTGTCCGTTTCCATGGAAGAGGAAGGTCCATTTGTTTCTAGAGCAGAAGAGAAAACGGGTGAAAACTCCTGTGAAAGGAGGGACGAGTGAAGTCTTTCTTGTTCTATGAAGGGTGCGAGGTCTATATCGGCAGAGCTGCCCTGAGCGGTGTCAGTATGAAGCCCCAGTGTGTTGGAGAGGACTTGGGAGTACGAAGTCTCAGGGGCACCAGAGGAGGGCCCAGGAGTGGGGCTCAAACCAGAATGGCTTTGTGCTTCTGCTCCTGTCTGAGAGCCACGGTGGATTCGGTGGCTGACGATGATGTTGTTGCCAAAGCTGCCCATGGAAGCCATTGTGGTGCTCTGTTCACGCTGGACAACCGCTGTCATTCCTCCCTCAGTCATTAGACTTCGGATCCGAGAAACATACTCAGCCTGACCTAACAGAGAGAGAGAGGGAAAACTTGAGTTCTTCAGGAAATACAAGAGTGCAGGGTAAACGGGGAGCAATAAACTTTAGTAGGGAGGAACAAATTAATATGGCTGCCTGGCCTTTAGGAGAAAAAGTGAAATTGAGAGCTTAAAAAACATGAAGATTTGCAGGTGTTAGTGGGAGATTTATATCTTGGGGGTGTCAGAGGAGATTTACACGCATCAAATGGCTTTCAAACAGCTGTTACAGTGCAGGTTTACAGTCTGGACACATGTTGTACGGACCTAATTTAACAGGAAGGTGCGGTGCAATTAAAAGCGCCACAACTGACTCTAAATTATTCATCAACAGTTTCTGCACACTCAATTCTTTGATCCTCATCTAGTGTTTAGGCACTTTGAATCAAGTACAGTTAGTGTGAATATGAGAGGATGTTTCAGTTGTTTGCATCAGCATTAACAACCCTTTCAAGCTTTGGTTTGTTTCTTCACGGTTAATTCACTCAACTGTGAGTGGATAGTGCGTCTAAAGAATCCGACTGTGATTGGTCTGGGTTCAAAAATTGATGTGTATAATATATAGGTATATATATATATATATATATATATAATTTTAAAGAGCTATTTTGTTTAGCAGAGTGAACAACACTTGTGTCTATGTGCTTCGCATGAAGGTGGCTTTCTGCTATTTGCAAACGGTCTCTTTTGAGGGGACAGCTTATTGCAAACCATTCATTTGTCGCTCTGATTGCACTCATGCTGCACAATTACACTGCAGACTCACTGTGTAAAGACACTAATGAGTGTTATTGGCTAAAGCAAATGCATGCTACTTCATTTCCTGAACAAATGTGGATCTGAATTTGAGTGCTTGGGTTTGGTACAATAGTGCACTCCTTAGCTTCTGACATTGACAATTTTTCATGTGAACCGTGCTCTGGTCCAAAATAAACTGCAAGCGTGTCCATTAATAGTCCATGTTAGTTACCAAGGTAAGCACAATTGTTCTACTTTTCTACTAATAGTAGCCCTAACCCAAAGTTTAACCTAATCATCAACCAACCCTACAGTTGGTGGGTAATATTACCGAATGCTGATAAGAATGTTGTTCAGGTTTAGAACCTAATCTTGACTCCTGACTGGAACATCTCCATGACCAAAACCTATATGTCACATAATTACCTTCTGTTTATCAGTGTGATGTAAGTGTTGGTTACAGTACCTGTGCTGTCTGTGCTGGGTTCAGTGAGATCTGACGCTTCGTCTTCCTGAGGACGACTGTGGGGGGGCGTCTCTGGTACCACCTCAGACCCAGAATCCTCTGGGAGAATCTCTAAATCCAGAGTGTCTGCTGCTAAAGAATAATGCGGTAAAGAATGATCATTTCAGCATTTTACCATTTGTTTTTGAAGCACCCCAGCTGATTTTCAACATAAGCAATTGGGGTGAAGAAAAACAAGCAAGATGATAAAACGGGCACAGGTTAATGGCAAAAAGAAACATAGTTTGAGCATGTGAGTAAATAACACTCACAATAATTATTGCTTTCATATTTTTGTATTGTTATGGCTAAACTAATATTGGATTGCATTCTTCAAACTCTGAATGCTTGAATAAATTGCATTATATTTTTGTATTTGTACTGGGTCTTCATTCTCACACTGCCACAAAATGAAGTGCAAGTATAAAATGTTACACTCCTTTTATTATTACTACTTTCTGTATTGCTTGTTTATGC
Organism: Enteromius unitaeniatus; assembly: GCA_032359435.1. NCBI lineage: Eukaryota > Metazoa > Chordata > Actinopteri > Cypriniformes > Cyprinidae > Enteromius > Enteromius unitaeniatus. The sequence goes on from JAUMHI010000043.1 coordinate 14,250,585, forward strand.
TTTACATTTAGATTTTCTCATCTAACTGAAAATCCATAAACAATCCAAATGTAGTTATCAGACAAACAAGTCGAAAAATAGATATTTGACAACTAGAGGCACAGAACAAAACATCAGTCATGAATAATGGAGAGGAATTCTATTCATCTCAGTATAGTGGTATTTTCCCAGTATTATCAGGAAAAATATCGACTAATAAAATGTAACTTTACTGGCAAGTTCAGCCATTCTACATACAGTGTGCTTGTCTGTAAAACATATATTCCATGTTAAAAGAACAGAATTGACAAGATGCGAGAAAAAGAAAATCATTTTATAATTTGTAATTCAGTCCATCAAAGCGGTTAGGCTAATGGAGCTGCTGTAACAAATACCTTCTATTTAAGCTCACCTTGGCTGGCAGGCTGAACTTCCTGTTGTATTGTATATTTAATGTTACTGAATAGCCTCTTTTTTTACCAAACTGCACTGATGGTTAAGGTCTCTCATTTCCAATATGAATGCTCATTGTGCTTCCTGTAAAATGCCTCAAATTGTGCACACCATGCTCACGTTGCCTCATGTGAGTTCATTCCTCTCTGGACAACAGCTCTCCAAGATTACAGATCCTGCACAGCACCTCTGTCATTTAAACCCAACACAACACAATTCTCTTGGATCACTAGTGACTAAGACCAGTGGGAGGCCTCTAATGCCAGTTGATCCTTGTTTGCCATCACCACACAGCTTTAACACATGCCGAGCACAAAATGCAAAACAAAAGGAAGACACTTTAGAAAAATATATTTAATCTGAAAATGCTATAATTTCCCTGTTTACAGTGTAGTTCTGAAAAGAAAAACACCTTTGGTGAGCATAAAAATGTTTTTGACTTCTTTCAAAAACAAAAAAATCCCTAGTATACCTACATATCGTATGTTATTGACAGCAGTAGTTGTATGCTTCTCTTTAGGTAAATACATCTAACATTAACCTAGTTGTGGTTCAAAACAGTGTTTGCTAATATTTTCCAAATACACTTGCCGTGTTAGTATTTTATTTTATTTGCCGTGCAAATTTTATTTTAGGGTTGATGCTTTACAGTCACTTTCTAACAGGACATTTTTCTTTGTTGTTTTACACATATTAATAATCATTTTATTTCTCATAGACAGTTTACAGACAGTTGCTTGAGGATATTTAGCACTGAATGCAGTTCACTATTTTTGTTCATACACAGCTAATGACCATGCCGATATCGGTCCATGTGTGAGACAATTTAATGGCACCTTCAGGAGCATCTCCTTGTGAGGTTTGTGCTGACTGAACAATGAGAAAGTAATCTTTCTGCAATGACTGCTCCCACGGGCTTCTGTAAGGAACACATTTTGCTGTGGAGCGAAGACTGCCTTTGAGCTATATATTAATTATTTATCTAATACCTAACATCTGTTGTGCCTCCAAAACAGTGAGCGTGCGGGTGCGTGTTAAATGAGTAAGAGGTAGAGAGAAAAAAATCAAGTATTATCTGTGTTCTTATAGGAACATACTCACATACAGCTTTCCTGTTGGCCAGTTTGCAACACGAACACCACTTATACTGCACAATCCTCTCACAAACAAGCTTTCAGTATCAGACAAACGGCCCATCAATGTCAGAATGGAAATGTGAAGATGTACTCTTCTGAGACCACAGTGCTTCTCATAAATGTTTTGACAGACTGTACAGTAAATCCCCTTAAAGGTGCATGAGTCACCGGATATCAACAACACTAGCTATTCAAACACATGGAAAATGGCTGTTTTCTATAGTAAACACATGCATAGATAGATTTGCTTGCATATTAAAAAGGCGAAAGGACACTGAGAGAAAAGAGGGAGGAGGAGAGATTATGAAATCTCTCCTGACCTTTGGCTGGTATTCTGCCTATGACAGCTGAAGCGGATTCCTCTGTAAAGAAGAGCTAAGGTGTCTAAGCATCTTGAAGTCAGATAATGAGGCTGGCCACCGTCTGTCTGTCTAATCTCTGACCACTGAATTATGATGAGGCATTTGGTGGTGAGGAAAATTTTAATGCCAGCTCACAACAAACCCAACTGACCCCCAAAAAATCCCAATGACTTCACAAGAAAAACTGCACACTCTTATTCAGCAGGATACTGCTAATGGTGTCCCTACACTACACATTAGATCACTGTCGTTTTCACACCGACTGCGCTCACCGATGTCAGTTCCAGTCAAAACACTCTTCACACAGGTTTGTGTGAGACTAAATCCTCCCATTACAATGTTCAGAAGGACCTAAACCCAAATAGGCCCCCAAACTGCATCAGAAATCGGAAAACAACACAACACAGCTTACGACACATTTGCTTTAATGCAAAAGACAACTAAGCGCTCTCAGTGTTTGTTTCACCAATCCTAAAATGTAACGGTGGTCTTGGACTACTAACATCACTACAAACATGTTAATTGGAAGTATGGTTCTCCTATGTCTTTTTTTATCTGTGTCTTATAATACACACATTAATAATCTGGACCTTGAGGTCCTCTTGTGGCATGTTTATGCTTAGCGGAAACTGCCTGTTTGGACATTTTACTTGTCCACACCTATTTATACCAGTTATTTATAAAATTAGACATTAGAACGAAGAAAGTAAAATAGTGTGACATCCGCATATATATGAAACATACCACAGCATTAAGATAATAACAATGGTGTACTTTGAACACTAATAAAAATGACAGAAAGTAAAATTGATTGTAATGAATAAGACTCTACATAGGACCAAAAGAAATCCATATGTGTGCATTACTATACACTTATGTTTTTATGTTTCCTTGAGCAAATCATAGGAAGGATCATGAATGAAGGAACAAACACAGCAATAAATTACATTATAAAATGTAATAATATTTCACACTTCAGTTTTTTGCTGTATTTTTGACCAAATAAATTCAGCCTTGGTGAGCATAAGAGTCTACTTTGCAAAAAATGCACAAAAAAAAAATAAAAATCTTACTAACCCCAAAACTTGGTAGTGATCAGTAACTTCCTCCCATATCACTAATTTCCACAGTGCTTGCTGCTACACTTTTAATGATCCATGTACTTATGACACCAAAGAAATCAACAGCTTCAGCCTCTCAGAACAAAAGAACAGGTGCAGAAAACTCAGGTTCAGGTGAAGCATGATCTATCATTAGTCTATTCAAGAACATGAAGAGAGAGGAGGACTGAGATCACATCTTTAGAATGCAAAGAAACATTCCCAGAGAGCATGAAGCTAAAGTGAGGATGTTCGTTCCAAAAAGCATATTTCGTAACAAAGACTTGATAAGATAAACAACCTGATGATACAAAGAATATAGTGTTCAGAACAGACAGAAGACAGTGGGGGGATGGACAGAGAGAGAGACTTTTGTGTTTCTTAGTATAACTCGAGTAAATATAACTTGTGCTTTCCTCATATTCATCACATAAAATGCACAGAGAGGATGCTAATGCTAACCCTAAACGTATTCACTGACAGCAGTTTAAAACGATACCACACTTAACCCTCGCCCACAGATCTCACTGCAGGGAGTGTGGACTGTTTGTGTGGGAAGATGGCTTTCCTTGAGGTGAGACACTCAGAAGTGAACTTCTCTACCCTAAACTTTGAGTCATCAAGTTCTTGGCACCTGTAGTACCTCAGAGACATAAACACACAGGTGCTGCAGGCGAAGACGCAGCACATCTGACCTCAAACAAAACACGCACAGCCATGAAACCTGCTGCTACATGTATAATGGACAGGTTACATGCAAATCAATTTGAGTGAAAAGAAATGCATTTATAACACAACATTAGCAGACCATCAGACCTCAGACCCCTGTCCATTCACTGCTAGTTCGTCTGATATTCTACACAGAATTTTTTTGGTCTAAAATATCCAGGAGTAAAGAGCACACAGGTTCATTTTAATCAGTTCACAAAGAAACAAACCGACACAGAACTGCTTCTCGGGATGAAATAATGACTGGTTTTGCCAAAGCTTGCCAGGTTATTGACATCAAATCTTTGAAAGATACTTTTGAGAAGAATTTATAAAAGCAGAACTGTATTTTCTATTTTTTAGTCTAAAGCGTAGATACACAAAAGACGTACACTCTTCAAAAGTCTGAAAGGAGAGCTTTTGAAAAAGTCTTAATTCCTTCAGAGGGCAAAGCTTTCCAAGATTTGTTAAAACCCCCAAACTTCACACAGTCTCAGGCTGGGACAGTCTCCTTCCTGTTCCACCATTATATTTCTATTCATCCACTGTTTTAAATACTCTTCGGTTCAGCATTGAAATCAAACAGCAAAGAGGTGCTCGTTCTTCTGTTTCCGTTTTCTATTCTATGCTCAATTTTCCATAGAAGTACATTCATTTGACTTTTGCTAAAGCTAGAGCCAATCAATTTAGCAGATGCTTCAGGCAGTACCGGCTAGGGCCGCATGTGCTTGGTGTACTGATAGCTCATCCCTATCCCTCCTCTTTCCTCCCGCTTTTAATCCTTTTATCCAACTGAATTACTTCACACAGCAACACAGTCACTTCGAAACTATTCCCACTAATACAACTTTTCAGCTACAGCTTATAAACTTGTAAACTATGTAAGTTAAAGCAAAATGTCAACTTTATGATTTCCTGAGCTGAAACATAAGCCTCAAAAAAATTGTTATCTGCACTCATACAATTTCTTTTTCTGACAGAGCTTTACAAGTGTTCATACCCGTGCTGCTCAACCAGGAATTACAGTAACGCTCCTGGCATTAAACTGAACTGACCTGGACTAACAGCGAGAGTTAGGAGAAAAGAGACAAAACCAGAAGGTTTGAAACCTGCTAAAATCCTACTGTACATTTGAAAGCGTACACGGGCTTCACACAATCTGTTTCTGACAGTGTCCTTTGGCAGTCACTTTGTTTTCTCTACAGCATTCTAGTACAGTTACTCTCTAGCACTTTGTAACTTTATTGCAATACTATATAATAACAGTTACTAAAATATTGTAGTATTACTGCACTGTAAACACTGTGCATTTCTATTCCAGCAAACCTTATGTAAGCTGTGCAAAGGACAAATAAATGCAACTTGACTGGAAACGACAGACAGATGGTCAGATTTACATTTACAATCTAAAGCTATGAGAAGTTAATTATTAATAATGTGCTGCTAAATATTGCACACACTATGATCTGACTCTTCTGAAGTTGAGCTCCCACCAGGCATTATATCAGACATATCATTCCAGCAGCGGCTCCGTCTGCTAACCATGTTTATAAATAAAACTGCACATTTAAACAGCCCAACAGTCTAAAAATACAAATGTCAGCAGGGTTAAATCTGACGCTCTGCTTATTTCTGCGATTCATATCTGGGACCTGAAAATAGTTAGGCTTCATCAAGATGCTTATTCATCTGTTTGGTGTGCTTCTATAAGCGACACATGAAGAGTAAGAGTAATAAGAGCAGGGAGCTAAAGTGGGCTGATGGGTAATGGAGGCCGGTAGTGGGAAAGAGAGATGCAATGTAGCATTTTCTGGTATGAATGCTCTCTGTGAAGCTAACCGGCATCAAACCTGAGAGCTATACTACACACACATTAACTTAAGAGATTCGGCTGGTGGGTGCCCAGTGGAGTGGCCTCTTCTATCCCCTGTAATTACCATTAGCATAAAAAGACAAAAAGCGGCACCCAATCTTCTCTTTTCACCTCTCAGGGCTACAGAAGAGCAAATATTATAAAACCCACTGGGTGCTATGCTTACATGAAGCCTAATACTCCATAAATGTAAGTGATACCTCAATAAAACAAATCATTATGCAAACACCTCAAACAAAAAGAAATAATCTGAGTCCAATCCAAAAAACGAGTCTAAATAACGAGATAACTGACATTTAAAACAGACAATTTGTACAGTCTGATTCAAAAATGTGGATTTTCATTTGCAGCACAGATCTTCAGTGGGGGGCTGTGAAGCGAGGTGCAGCAGTGCTATTTTAGTATCATTATAAAACATCATAGTATTTAGGCATATTTTGAATTGACCTTTTTAAAATATATGTTCAGTTTTTTTATTTTAATTGTTTTAGTAATTCTGTATTTTGTCATTTCTATCAATTTTGTACCGTTTTTAATATTTTCTCTTTTTTGTTCATACGTAGCTTATATAAGTACTTATAATTAATGTTTTTATTTACATTTATTTCAGCTCTATTTCGTTTAATAAAGCTTTAGTTTTATTTAACAGAAACGATACTGTGGTGGGGACTGAATTCTGAAAAATAAAAAGTGTTAGGAGACAAAGAGGTATGAAAAGTACAGAACGACGACTTCAAGCCTTTTAAGGAAATAAAAGTTGTGGCCAAGTTCTCTGAGGACTTCTTGTTGCTATGGTAACACTAAATGCCACACTTTTGCATGCACTGAATACATGTCTGGCACACGTAAACAGATGCTGTCGTCAGACTGCAAAGTTTAAGGCTTACTTTATAAACATTGCAACTGGAACATGCACTCAGATTGAAATTATTCACATGGGAGAATGTTTTGTTAATACAGAAAATTCCAGCAGAAGCAGCCAATATGTTGAAGAAACCAAGGATTTGGCTTTTAATCTCAAGGGCAAACCTCATTAATGATATTCTGACTCACAGAGAGTGTCTTACCATCAGTAACCTGTGACCCCTGAGAAGTGCTGGGCAGTTGAGGTTCATCTGGATGGTCACGGTCTGTTTGTGTCTCTGCATGCTGTAACCGCAGAGTCTGTGTCTGCGTCGCCTGTGATGTAACAGCGGGGGCAGGATGTCGTGGCTGCAGACCAATCGCATTCATCAGACCCATCTCTCTGTGGGACCTCCAATCAGCCCTGCTGTTTCTACAAAGAAGAAACATCCCAAAGCAGGGTGAGTAATGACTACACCAAATCTTCACGCAGTCTTCAGGCGATTCTGGTCTGATCTGATATGACACAGAGTTAAATTCTCCACAGGGCTGGAGGAACTTTAGATGGAACGGGATGTGTCTGTAAAACTGCATCCTTGGTAAAGATAAATCTTTTCTGACATAAGGTTGTTTTCTTTCATAGAAGTTTGTTAAGTGAAGATGTACTACAAAAGCATGTACAGTGGAGCTCAAATTCATACAAAATGTATGATAACATATATGAACAAGACATTTCACATAAAAGATGTTTACATATAGTGCAAATAATAGTTGAATTTATAAAAATGACCACATTTCAAAAGTTTACATCCCCATGATTCCTAAAACTGCGTTGTTTCCTGAATGATCCACAGCTGTGTTTTGTTTAGTAATAGCGGTTCATGAGTCCCTTGTTTGTCCTGAACTTTTAAAGTGCTGTTCTTCAGAAAAACCCCTCTGGTGCACCTCCGTGAAGTTAGCCCCACATCCAATGCAAAACTTCACAAAAGTAGTCTCAATCGTTTCTGCTGTAAAAATGTTCAATTGTGCTGCTTTGGTTTATGGTTAGATATAAAATATTGCTTTAAAGGTCATTCTCAGGTCACTCAGCCCCCCAACATACTCCAAATTTACCCCAAATGGTCTCGTTTATTTGTGCTTCGTTTGTGTCAGTAAAAATTCCATTTGTGCATCTTCAGTTTTTAAAATATTAGACTTTACTTAATAGGAAATGACGTCACCAGACCCCCGACACGCTCCAAACTGACCCAAAATAGGCTCAATAGTTGTTTGTACTGCTTTTTATTTTGCATTTTATTTTTTGTTGAAGTTTACCGAACATTAATTTATAAAATTACAATAATGCATTAGTGCAGGGAGCAAACTACAGCTTGGAAAATGTTTTTTCGATTTTAAATCCCATTTTCTGCAACTACACAGGATTAATTTTATATTTAGGGACTATGGTGATAGAAAATCCAGGAAATAATCAAGTTAATTATAATGATAAATTCTGCCAAAAAAAATAGTAGGCTACTACTACAATCACTAAGATTTCAGATAATGATTTTATAAAGTCAAAAATGTGTGTGAATAAAATTTAAATAATGTGAGTCTTAATTTCCACATGCAGCAAACAAAAATAATTGTAGAAAAAAAATAATTTTAAACTGTTTAACTGATAGTATTACTCGGTTAAAATTCTTACTGTCAGTTCGGTTGAACGGTCAATATTAGCATTCCCAAACTATGATCCGTTTGGATCTTGTCTTGTTACTTAAACTATATTGTGGAGAAAAAAATCGAAACAAAAACAAACAAACAAAAAACACAGCAGCACAAATTAATTTTTTACCTGCACAAACCTATCTTCAGTTTGGACAGTTAGTGTCAGGGGGCTGTTGTCATTGCCTATTATATTTTAAAAACCGAAGGAGCACAAACTGAACTTTTACCGGCACAAACTAAGCACCAACAAACAAGACTATTTGGGGTGAATTTGGAGCATGTGGGGGGCTGACTGACCTGAGAATGACCTGTAAATAAATATTTTATATTTAACCATTAACCAAAGCAGCACAAAAGAATTTTTACAGCACAAATGGAGCACAAACAATTGAGACCATATTTGCGAAGTTTTGCGTTGGGTGGGGGGGCCAACTTCACGGACATCTCAGGTGCCACAAATTCTTTGGTTTTCAAGCTTTTTTTGTGTATTTGAACCCTTCTGAAAAATGACTATGATTTTGAAATGTATCTCTTCACACCAAGGACAACTGAGAGACTTGTGCATTAAGAGCCTTTTTGAATTTAAAGATCAGGGTAAATGCAACCTATATTGTCTTTTGGGAAAAATTCTACTGTTTTCTGTAGCCTCTGAAGAGTAGTAATAAATAATAAATATTATATTTAGGCAAAATAAGACATGTGCACATTGTACACATCTCCATTCTGTTAAACAGTTTTCACCCCTGCTTTTAAGGCATGATTTTTCCTTTTAGGGGCACCATAAATAACATTTTGCAAATACTTGACTCTCAACTGTATTTTATCTGTATTAATCTAAACGATGCCTATTCAGACAAGCTAAAGTCTTCTTCATTCTGAATTGTTTTTTAATTCTGTCATTGTTTACTTATCCTTGTGTTTTCCCAAAACTGTATTCTCTCTTTAGGTTTAAGAGTGTATTTTTTCCATTTCAGTTAAAACTACTATAGAAAAACTGACAAACAGGCAGTAATGGGCAGTGGATGACCATTAGTATTAGTTATGCCTAATCATGTGATGCCAGCAGTCTTATGTTCCTGTGGCCTTCCTCTTGGCCACCTGCTCCAGCTATGAGCCCAGACCTGAGCTGCCAATATAACGGTCAGGATGGTGATACTTTGAAGGGAGATGGATACTTCATCACAATTTCGGGTGAAGCACTGCTGAGTGAACTAAGATGTCTCATTAAGGCTATTGTGGACAAGTGTGGCAACAGTGTGTCAGGAAACGAAGACCAACAAGATGGAAACAGCAGTAATACACCTTACTGAGGCTATTTTTTTTTCCCGAAAAAGTGTCAGGAAAACAAGCAGGATTCATGGCTGCTGTGATGAGACTTAATTAGCAGCAGCCGTGCCTCACAGCTGTGCTCTGCTATCATGCCCATCCACTAAAGTGACACGCTGCTGTTGCCTGGGCCTTGGAGGGCTGGTCGTGATAATTTAATGGGAGGTGAATTATCAGTCACACCAGATATACCACATCACAACAGAATAGATGAAAAAGGTATTAACAAAACAATACTTCTTTATTAGCACTTAGAAAAATGCTCAGTATGCCAAGCCAAATAACAAAAATTTATTAACTAACTAATTATATATATATATATATATATATAAAACGAGACTCTTATCGCGTGATAAACAAATTATCGCCGTTAATCTATTCACAAAGTTGGGTTGGAGTCTACTACAAGCTATGGTGACTTTCAAGAGTTTAAAGAGTTACACTGTAGTCTTATTCAGACGGGACTAGTTTTCTAAACTATTTTCTGTGTGAGCTTCGATTCTTATCACCTGTCGTCCGTGATCTTCATGTACCGTTTGAAATGCATTGGTATTAAATGCACAAAATCGGCGCGCTGACAGACTTGCGCGTCACATGAACATTTTGTTTGCTTATCCTGAAGCGTCTGATTGCCGCTGCGGCTAAATGCACTTTTATACAAAACCGATGAACACACCGTCAGTTATGTTTTCAGAGCAGAGCAAAACATCTGATATAACGAAAGAGATCCGTGCATTAGTCTGAATGCAACCTTTTAAAGCTGCCACTGTATATAATCTCATCAGCAATAATCAGAGGAAAAAGGAAAAATCCAACTTTTAAAAGTCAGGACTATTTCTGTAAACTTTTGTATATTCAGAGCACTTTTTTAAAAATAAGCAATAGTTTTAAAAGAGTAGCCTGTGTATATAATGATAAAAAAATATATATTTAATTTTGCCCAAAATAAATGTGATTTAAAATGTAGAACTGTACTGAAAGAGAATGTGCTATTCTCCTGGTTTCACAGACAAGGCTTAAGCTAGTAACAGACTAAAATGCATGTTTGAACTGCTTCAACTGAAAATATCTTGCTCTGACATATCATTAATATCTTAATTTAACTAAGGGCTAGTCCTGGTTTAAGCTAAGCCATGTTTGTAAAACTGGGCCATTGTGTTGATAATAATAATATTATTGCATTGAATTGTGAAACCAAGATTCACAACCCTACTTTTAAGATATATAAATTTTTATATATTTTAAATATATATATAATTTTTTTTTATTTATTTATATATATATATAAATTAATTAGTACCAAAAAAAAGTATATATATATATATATATATATATATATATACACACACACACACACGCACATACATTTAATTACATTTTATATAAGTGAAATCAATGAACATAATGTATTAAAAATATACATTCTGGTGCTCTCAATAAAAGTATATACTCACCCTGCTCTGTCTCCAGCCCTGCTGCTACTGGTTCCAGCCCCTCCACCATTATTGATGGTGAACATTCTCTCAGAGTGTTCAGAAATGCTGTTGTTATCTGAGTGGACATCACTGGAAAGTATATTTCCATTGGCCACATACATGGGCAGACAAAGAAAGAGAAAGTAATAAATGACTGTAATCCAGGTAAGGCTTATCATATACTGTGAAAGAAGAAAAAAGGTTGACCTTTGATTTAACTCTACAGAAGCTAAAGGGTTTAAAAAGTTTTTAATTCCAAGGTGACATCCACTGGAATTATTTAATTACACAGAAATAAATAAAAACATAGAAGAAAGGGAAAATGTGTTTCTCCTGATTCAAAAAACAATTAAAAATCAGATCCATTAGGTTTTTAAAAAATCCTCTTTGACTATAGCAACCCCTTATTTTACTTTGTTGGGTTTAAATATAGAGAAAAACTTCACCAAACACAGCACAAGAACAAAGAGCTGAGTTTAAACAACAGCAGACCGAAAGAGAAGCCTCTTTCTTTTCTCAACTGTGTTAGAGCTGTAGTCCGTTGACTGCTCATTTGCCTAGCTCAAAGAAACTCGCTAGTCCCCACGGACTCCCACAATGCATCTATGCGGCTCATTAGCATAGCACTGACAGTCCCGTAGTTGCCGAGGCTGACATCCACTTCATCGAACCATCCCGCGCACCTGTCTCCAACCAAGAGTTCCCGAAGATGTTACCTCCCAAAGGGCCTGTCCAGCTCTCCTTCTTGCCCCGTTTTCCCTTCTACTATTCTTCTTGTCTGTTTGTCTCTTTCTCTTTTATCTAACTAAGTGAAAGCAAAACATCTCTTTGACTACCGTTTGAAGAGCATTGCAGGCCAAAAGGTTTGAGAAAGTTGTTAGAGGTGATGAATACTTGCATATTATATAGCTAAGATAATTAATTATGAAACAGTGTTACGGTGTATAACACAGAATAACCACTGCTTCAAGCTAGGGGTGCTTTTTAATGGATAGGAGACAAGGTCTGCTCATAGAATTCTTGAATGTAATCAATATTTGTGCACTTTTAAAATTGATCTTTTTTCAGCAAATCATAATGAGTGGGTTTCCCCAAGCATGAGAGTAGGCTGATATCTGGAACCACTGGAGGCTAATTACCGGTTTCAGTCGGATCAATCCATCTCCTGCCAATGTCCATCATAAGCTAAAGAGTCTTAAAGGTACTGACAGATAGGAAGCAGCGTGTTGTAGCAGTAGGATTTTTAATGTAAAGACGTTTCTTCTGCTCACCAAGTCTGCATTTTATCCAAAGTACAGCAAAAAACAACACAATTTTGAAATAATTTAATTTAAAAAAAACTGTATTCTGTTTGAATATATTTTGAAATTAAGTTTTCCCTGTGATTTCAAAGCTGAATTAGTAGACTTAATCAGGTTTCTGTGATGAATAGAAATTTCAGAACAGTGTTTATCTGAAATATAAATCTTTTGAAACATTAGAAATATCTTTATCAATATCTTTATAAAAAATCTTTAAGAAACAGGACTCTTTTGCCTGGTAGTGTATGATCATTACAGGGGATGGGACAAATCTGATAGTATATTAACATCAAGAATAGAATGAACATCCTAATAAATATTAGTGCTAAATTTTGTCTTCAAAATAGTGTCAGTGTCTCATAAGCTGCCTCCATCGAACTGTGTGCATTACTTCTGTTAAGTAGTCAGTGTAGACACCAGCAGATCTTTCAAGTACAAGCCCACATTCATCCCATCATGTCCATAACAAACCAGAACCATAAAAACATGTTTTTTTTTTTTATGGAAAGCCTTACGTCCAAGTCATAAAACATATTTTCAAGGTCTTGGTCTTGTCATGAAACTGGGAGCATGACTTAAGCATGACTCAATGAGATGTATGAGTACAAGCATGTTTTCCAGCCACCTCTTATATACTGTTTCCTGTAAGCTTGTAAAATATGCACAGGTAGGCCCAAATCAGGACTGTCACTCTTTTATATAAGTTACTATTAGTTGCAGTCCTCCTGGACAGAGATGGGCAACCTGGGCATCAAAAAACATGAGAATGACATGAGTAAAGGTGGATTCACACCATGTAGTAATTACTATAATTATGATTCAGGCTTGTTTAAAGCATTCAGTTTCTCGTAAAAAACCCTTAATTACTATCTGACCACTACTACGTCATGCGGAAACCAAATGGCAGCACCTCCAGCACCAAAATAACCACTTATTCTCAGTTCCTATTGTTAATGTCTTAATAGTGCACAAATACTCTGAAAATACACAGTAAGAAGCACAACACAGTTTAACACAGCTAGTTGAATAAATATATCTACTATCATGCTGAAATTATACTTTTATTAAATATGTATTTGCATAAATATATATACTGATTGCTCAAATTGCATGTTGCCAAAGAAACACATTATGTCGGTCTGTGAACTTGAAACTATATATATATATAGTCAGCGACACCAACTTCATCTCTTAAACTAAAAAAAAGAAAGCACTAGTGCATCACTGAATTATTAAAATGTTAATAATGTTTTCCCTGACACATTCATAATCCTTACTCCTGCCAGTGTAATTTAGGCAATTAAAAAAAATTAGGCAATGTAGGCAATTAAATGCACATTATTACTATTTAAATGATTTATTAATAAACGTGCGATTAGTCAAATAATGCTTCAAATGAATGACTACTAACCAGAAAAATGTTTAGCAAGGGCAGCCAAAGGCTGGAGTGTCCCTTTAATCTGCATTATTGTAGCTCACAAAGTCATCATCAAGGTCTGAATCCCAGGGAATGCATGAACTGATAAATGTATAACTTGAATACAATATAAATTGATGTGGATAAAAGTGTCTAGAGAGTACTCATTTGATGACATTTCTTTTTGTGGTTAAATTTAAATGATAAAATGTGACTGAAATGTAAAGTTTACAATTATCATCTGCAACAACGATTAGATCAAATAACCTTCCTTAATCAATAATCGAGACAGGTTCTTATACGTTTGTTTAAGACACAATTCTGTATATTACAATACAACAGATATATTGCTGAGTTTTCACAACATTATAACCGGACACCACACACACTAGTACATAAACTACAAATAAGTCTATGAGCTAGTGTATGATGCATTTTCGGGTTTCTCTAATTAGCAAACTGTTTGCATTAATGAAGTTAAAGTGTGTTTACAATGTAGAAATAATGTTTTTGCTGCAATGTGGGCTTTTTGTATCCACGGTAACCTTGATGATAATTATGAGAAACTTGCAGAACAGCAACCTCCACAGACAAGCAGCAAATTATACAACCAAATACAGTGGAGGGAAATGATCCTTGAAGTGAATTAATTAGTGTCTGTTTCGCTAACAAACACCAATCACTTGCAGGAAAACTTCTTTTAAAACTGCTGAACAACTGACAAAACCAAAAAGGTTTTTGAGATATAAGACATTCATTTACATAAACATAAAACAGAGCAGTTCTCACCAGAAAACAAAAACAGATGGGCAGAGAAAAGACAGGCTCAGCTCAACATTCTAAATGCTTTTATATGCAAAGCATTTTTATCGCAACTTGCTTTTCCATTGGTTAACATTACGGATCATTTCTCATTTAATGTTGACCCACACCCAGATGAGTAAAGGGCTCTTTATATTTGGCAAGCAATTAACTTGAGGAGTCCAGCTGGTTTTCTTACACATTTCTTCAAAAAAAACACTTACAACAGCACTTCTGTTCTTTAATGCAGCAATAAGGACAGAAAAAGTGATTTATGACCCACAAGTGAGCTATGGAGGGATGGATAGGAGACTCACACAGGTCTGCAGATGACCAGATCTCCTTTGTTGGTTCCATAAGCAAGCCCAAGCCCCGGTTCTGGCAGCCACCGGGCAGAATTTATACTGACGTGTCTCCGCTGGTCTGGGGCCATTGGATACACCACATCAAACACCCTCTGAAAAATATACAAGAACACACCTGTTTAAACCAGCCCACAGTCCTCTCAGTAGTTTCACTCATTCTATCAGTCGCCAGCACCTCCCATCATCCTCTCCGCTGTAGACTGCAGTCTCTGTCAGATATGACAACGGTGCTAGCATAACTGAGAAGAGGCTAAACTGAAAAGTCAAATCTCTTTCTCCAAAGTACTCTTTCTCTTTCTTTCCAATCCATTCCCCCGTCCCTGTCTGTCAGCCTTGGCATACTACTTACACTCCACTGGCTCTAGAAAAAAAGGACAAAAATAGGACAAGCTCATGTCTGCCAGGGAGAGAGAAAGCGGTTTCATTCATCTGCAGATGAGTGATCAACAGACAAACTCTTTTTCTCTCTCTTTACTCTAGACACACGAAATTCAGGACAAGGATAAAAGCCACAAAGGCTGGCAGTTCAAACTGTCTCTTAAGAGAAGAGAGGGATGCACATGTCTGCAAGACACCACCTGAACGCTGTGTGTTTGTGCATCTGGACCCAGTAGATTGCAGGGATGTTGTGGGTCTCAGCAGTGATGATGACTTAAACAAATACAGCTCTTCTGAGTGTGTTTATATGAGTAGTGTTGATGTATATAGCACAGATTACTTACCAGGAGTACCAACATTTTGGGGCAATAAGATGTTTTTGAAAGAAGTATTTTATGCTCAACTATTATGCTTCATTTAACTCAGAATAGAGTTAATAGTGATACTGTGAAATTGAAATAAGATTTTTGGAGTGACTTCAGTGTCCACATGATCTTTCAGAAAAAAAACATTTCTTATTAGAAATGTTGAAAGTAGTTTTGACATGTAATATTTTTGATACATTTTGTTCAGGATTCTTCGATAAAAAAAAAAATAAAAAAAAATTCAAAAGATCAATATTCTTTTGTAACATTACAAAGTATTTAGTGTCACTTTTGAGCAATTTAATGTATCTTTTTCTGAATAAAAGTATTAATGTCTTTTAAATAAAGAAATCACTTGAATTCTACATTGCCACTGTAAAATTCTTTGAGTACTAATATTACATTGCTCATTGCCAGTTACCCATTTTAAGCATCCTAATGTGAAACTACAGTGTGCATCCGCACTATTAGAGAAACATGGCAGGTAAGTGGCATGACAAGTACTTTAAAACAACCTGAGAATGAAAATGGCATTACATTAAAAAAATTAATATGTAGAAAAAGTTAATCACAGCAAAGCAGAAGATAGAGCCTTGGGCTAACCTTTGTTCATTTTCTTTCCACTCTCCGGTGTATAATTAATCCTGCTAATAAGCAGACACATTAATGGTGCTGATGCATTCAATTTATTCATTATCTACCATATAACTATTCTTATAAATAAAGACATGAGGGGAAACAAAACATAATCATGGAAAATGATAGAAACTAATACATATTTATAAATAACATACTGTATAATATACTAATAAACATACACAGTGAGAAACGTATCTTTAAATGGACATTCATAAAAGCTGAAAACAAAGAAAATGAAATGCAACAAAAGTGCTGGCTACAGTTGAACTAAGGCACCCTTTAAAGATGTAGCTAACGTATAGCGGTTAATATGCATTTTGCACACGTACACACAGCAGAAGACTGTTATCATTTTCAGGTTTTAGGTGTTTTATAAATTCGCCAATAGAAATTACATTTGGTTGTTACTGCAGACTTTTGTAATGTCTAAACAAAATAAACGCAAGCAAAATAATGCACTTTCATGCCAAATTAATATATTTAGAATTACTTCATTTCTCATAAATCCAAAAATATTTTACTCCAGGTAAAGTGTACAAAAACCCTTTAAGACCATGCGTTATTGCCCTGGCCTAAACTTCAATTCTACATCACTCACAATGGTTAGCTTGAAAGCATTCTACACAGTTCCTAGAAAAATCTTTTCCCAACAAAAGCACACAAAAAACCGGAGCTCTTACTTAACTCAATCTGACAGTTCAAATGGTTCTGGTTCTTGCAGTTCCTACAACAATGTTTAAGCAGTCCTTTAGTTGTTCAAGAAACTTTTATCTCAGTCTAACATAAAATGCAGAAAAAAGTTAAATGAAAGAAGTTCTGGGAAAAAAAATTATTCACACAGAGACGTGAAAGGCTGATAGTCAGGAGGCAGACCTGTGAAGCTCAAAGACTCATCATTAAATCATTTAAGATGTACGACTGCAGCATTGTCCACTTCATTACATCACCTTTGGTAGTGATGTACAAAAGCCATTATAGCTGAAAAAGGGTGCTTGAGAGTGTCATTAAGAGAGACTGAATTAATGTATGGATTATATTTTAAATACAGCTCAAGCAGTAGAAAACAATGGTACTAACCTCCTTTAAGACCATCACATTTTCTGATTAAGACATAACTGTAAGAGCTACACTGTGGTGGCCAGCCTAATTAAGAGGAAACTGTATTTTCTTTATACAAATGAGGCTCAGGAAGAAACACATAGACTTGAGCAGGGAGTACTGATGAAATAACCACAAAGACCCATGAAAACATGAACAAGTGCTCACTGCACGCCGGATTTCTAACCTCTGTGGCGAGAGATTTGGTGTTGTATGTTTGGAGACTGAACAAGGATAAAAATGAAGCTCTCCTGCACCATCGTTTTCAAATTAATCCATGTTCAGAATCCTGCCACAAACACAGCTTACAAAAACAAAAGTCAACCATGTGGATATTTCCATTTCTGCCCTTCGCTCCACACAAACGCACAGTTTTCCCATTTCTCTCTCGCTCACTATTTCTAAGAGAGTGTATCTAGGTCAGGTTCCTACTCAAAGGCTTTTCTAAACCCCAGGCTCCCCCCTCTGCTGTAGAGAGCACAGAGAGCTGATCTACATAGGGCAGACCACCAGAAATAACCAAACATAACAATAATCAAACAGCATGAAAGCAATGACTGAGTTGACTGTAAATGGAGAAAAAAATGAAGTAAATGGTTTTTGTGGCCTGTTTGGAGCCCTAAGTTTGAGAGTGTTTTGGAAAACATTGAAATGCGATTTCATTTTTTAAAATACAGTACTTTTTGTTACAAATATTTGATTTTATATTTGCCTTTATTATGACAGGAGGACAGTAATGAGACAGGGAGAGAGGCGGAGGGACAGGATCGAGAAAGGTCCATGAGCCGGGACTTAAACTTGGGACAGCTGAATTGCAACGGCATGTTGCCCACAAGGCTATTGGTTTATTTTCATTTTCCAGGGGGTATGGTGGTTTAGATTTTAGATAAATAAACTGCTTTTCTCTTTTCATAAAGCATATTTGTTCACGTCTTGACAGTATTGAGAGCTCAGGCAGTCTCTAAAGAAGAAGTGAGGTCAGAAGTGACATACCCTCATAGACGTCTCTCCTCCGTGGGGCTGCTGCAGTTTGAAGACCTGTGCCACCATGTGATCGGTGATCTGATGCAGCAGGATACGTCGAGATGCCAGACCCACCATCACGTAACGACCCATCGGAGACAAACTGACAGAGATGGCATTTGGACCTGTGACAAACACACACGGAAACATTGACTAAAAACTACAGGCTAAGCCAAACAATCATTTTAACAAGACTGGGATAAAGAATTGTGTTTAGTCGTAACGCATTTTGTTAAAGTGACCATATAATAAAGCAATGCACAGAATGAGCTAGCCGAGCAGTAACCACACATTTATAGTCAAATCATGGCAGTAAGACTATTGTGGAAAAAAAACTAAAACTAAAATGATGAAAATCCAGGAAATGTATTGTGAACCCTATTAATACAAAAATGTTAATTTTGTACATTATTAATTGCTGTAAATGTCATAACCAGAGCATTCAGACCAATCTGTTAAGCGTGAAATTAGAAAAGTTCACACCTAGACCTGCTTAGACTGTAATTATAGCTAATATAATTTTTCATCCTAAAACCTAATTGAATTTCATAGCCATTTAACTTTAGAAATCAGCCTTGCTTGGCGTGTGAATGAGCCAAAGAGTGCTAGTGATGTGATCAGCAAATGGAAACGAACGATTTAGTATTGAGGACCATGGTTGATTGCTCTCATTAATCCACTGTTACTGGATAGGAAGAATGATAGTTCCTTGAGGCCTGTACAGCTGATGTGATGACCAACCCGCAAAGAGAGAGAGAGAGAGAGAGAGAGAGAGAGAGAGAACAGCGTTTCAAATCACTTTAATCTAAAACAAGCAGGACCCATACTTCCTCATCATTGGTTTTCATTAGCAGCCTGGTCCCAGCCCTGCCTTCATTTGGCTTTTAAACGGGGGCTATCTAATTAAAGCTGCCTCTGAAAGAGCTCCATCACTGCTGTCTGTTCAGCCAATTAGAGCGAAAGTGAGAGCACAATGCAAACAGCCGTGTCCCTTTGCCTTCAATTTAATTAAGCACAAGTTTAAAATAATTTCAGCTCTGATGGCTCAATCAGTGTCTTAAACCCTCATCAGCACAGGGAGTCGTTTTTACAAACTAACTGCCTTCTGAGGTCAAGCGGGATTTATGTCTAATGGTCACTCACCAAATCTCTTGGAGTAGAGCATCTCTCCCAGGTTGTGTGAGGCCAGGGAGTACACAGCCAAGATGCCCTCATCGGGAAAACCCCTCTGACTGCTGGGAATGAACACAGCTAGCAGCTGCCCGTCTGCTGAGATGTCACAGCTTGCGTCATTGTAGATCTTACAGTTGGGCACCAACACATTCACAGAAGCTAAAAAGAAATCAGACACAAGAGTTAGTGTTGCACCAATATGAAAACTGCACCTTGGTAATAATAACTGATGATTATTTGCATTTTGAAGGCAATGTATATTGTTCAATATTAGATTAATTACTAATTAATTAATTAGTATTAAGCTACATTTTACAAGACTGACTACATTAAATGCTTCAAACAACACCAAACATATTTTTTTACAGATTAAAATATGTGACCCTGGACAACAAAACCAGTCATAAGTGTTAATTTTAATTTTAAATAAGCTTTCCATTGATGTATGATTTGGATGGATTGGGCAATATTTGACTGAGATACGACTATATAAAAATCTGGAATATGAGGGTACAGAAAAATCTAAATGCTGAGAAAATCACCTTTAAAGTTGTCCAAATTAGATCTTATCAACGCATATTACTAATCAAAAATTAGGTTTTAAAATATTTTTGGTAATAAATTGACTAAATACCTTCATGGAACATGATCTTTACTTACTATCCTAAGGATTTTTGGCAAAAAAGAAAAATCTAT
>JAUMHI010000043.1:14275012-14289134 GCA_032359435.1 Enteromius unitaeniatus
CGTCTTGCTGTCTGCCCTCTGAATACATTGGGAAAAAACCCGCTCTCGAAAGACAACACAGAGGCTGCAATACCAAAAGAAACACTATGGGCACCACAACAAAAACAAACCCCACCTCTTCTTGCCGATTGGCTGGCCGATGTTTGTTTTTGCTTTGGTGCACATCCTGTACCCCTAGTGTTTGCTAGATCGCATAGAGCACCTATAACAGCAAAGAACATAACTGCATGCTTATAATTGTATTTTCATTTTAATATAGTTTTATATAGTTATAGTATATTAAACTACTACTATAATATAGTAGCACAGTTGTATGGTGTTAACGTTTCTTACACTAAACATAACCACCCTGCATTTCACATTTTCTTGTGTGCTGTGGAGAGTACAGTTGTTTCCCTGGGTGCCATTAGATTTCCAATGTAGACTACCACAGATAAAGAGCTTGTGCTCTTTTTTTTCATTAAAAGTAGACATGCTATTGAGGCCATAATTTAATGAAGCAGCAGCTGCAAGCACTTTACACTATGCGCTCGCTATAATATAGATTCAGCCTATTTCATTTCCTTTACAGCCGTGAGCATACTAAACATGTCGAGGCATTTTACAGAAAATCCTCTTCATCATTTATCAAAAAAATGAATATTCATAGACTCTTGTTGCATTTTGCATCAATGGGTCTGGTATGCATGTAAAGTATATATTATGATCTTGAAGCTGGAGCTCTGCAAGCATCGAAAAAGCCCCTCAGCTTCTTAGAATTTACTGAGAAATAAAACACACCTTAACACTACAATCAATGCCTCGCACTGAAAGTCTCAAATTTCATTTGGGGTTTTACTTTCCAAGTGTCACAAAAATCCTCTTGCTGCACTAAAACCCAATGAGTTAGCTTTTATGAGGATAGGAGTGAACCTGCACACACATAAAAAAAATTAAAATAGAGGGGGAAGGAAGGGCAACAAAAATCACACATCTTATTGACAGAATGGACGACCTGCTACACCTGTTTTGCTCTAACGAGAGAGGACTTTGTGTTAAAAAAGAACTAGAGCGGAGCGTTTAATTTGATTCGACTCATAGCTCTCCTAATTAAAACTAGCATGTGCTGCTATCCCAGCAAAAGTCCACATAGCCCTTAGCAATTCTGTAATTTAAGTTAAGGCAACTCAGAAACATCTTTGATTTCAGGAACTGCAACATACTAGGGCTTTGAAATATTTTGTCTTTGATCCTCTGTTTTGGTCTTTATATAGAACAAAACGTACACAGGGCTAAAGATTTCATCTGAACCGTAACAAAGCAGAGTACAGGAGAAGAGCTGCTGGAGGCAGCATCATAAATGTCAGTGTTTACCTTCTGCTGCCGAGACCTTGTTCCTAGCTTCCTAAAAAAATAAATACAAATTCTGACAACTATCCCTCTGCTAATTATACATTAATGAGCTGGGTGGTGTTGAAATGATAAATCAGCTGGGATGGTTTACATTTAGTCTGAGTTACAATTACACTGATTTATGATCCCAGCGGATTCCTGACATTATTGACTTTGGAAGGATGATGTAAATGGTTCCTCAATATGAGTTCACATAGCACTCTGTAGCTTTATGAAGCAGTCTCCACTGGTAACTGAAAATTCCCAAAACACTCTCTAACAATCATTTCTCAGAAACTTCTCGTTGACATTCCATGTTTTTTATTGATGTGTATTACACCAGCGTTCAAAAAGTTGGGCTTGGTATGTTTTTTGATTTTTATATAATTAAAACTTTTATTCAGCAAGAGTGTATTAAAATAATTAAAAGTCACAGTTAAGATGCTTACGATTTTACTAAATATTTATATTCCAAATAAATTCTGATCTTTTGAACTTTCCATTAAAAAAGCCCTGGGGACCATAAGAGAATTAGTTTGATTAATTTAACATTTAAAATTAATATATCGTACCTACCCCAAACTTCTTAATGGTATAGTAGTGTAAAGCTTACAAACCTTAACAATGGTAAAACCAATGCTACCTTACTGATAATCTAGCTCATTTATATTTAAACACACAGATATTTAGGATATTAAAAGATTTAGAAAATGATCTAAATGAGCTACATGGTTATGGACAATATTGACGCACATGGAAACACACCACTGACACACACAACACATCCGCACACCTTGGCTGGTGAAGCACCCCTAGACAGAGAGTTTGTATTATATTCTACTGGCAGTTAGTGGAGTTTACTTGCTTGGTGTACATGTTATTAAGCTTGCATGAACCTTGGTGCTTTGTATCAGGGCTTCAGTGTAGCCAGTCATGTTCTCCGCTCTATTAAAATAATGGCTTTGATGTAGATCACTTCCACCCTCTGAACTTTGAGACACTCTGCTAATTTCAGATTCTTGAAGCCATATATTATCATGAAGTAGATGCATCAGAGAGCATGGAAAAATTTTGGCTCATTAATGCTTCTGCTCTTAGGCGTGACTTGGCCAGAAAGTAGTTTTTTGAGGAAGGGGTAGTTAATAAAGAGAATTCAAGCTCAAGTTTGATAATAAGCTTACTCAGCTAAAGGCTCATCTTGCTCAGATGTCTTTGCCTCAAATTTGCATTTGCCCAATAGAATTCTCCACCTCTGCAGGCAAAAAAAAAAAGTCCAAGGATGTTTTTTTTTGTAATTGGCCGGTAGTTTGCTTTGTTCCAGAGTTTGGCGAAACTGAGAAGAGGGAAGAGGTGGCTGTGGAAGGCTGGTAGGTGTCCAGTGCTACAGAGTATGTTGACTGCTTAGAGATATCAGTCATTGTGCAGGCGAGTGATTCACCTGTCGTGCCTCCTGCTGCTGAACAATGTCATTATCGCCTCTTGGAGGTGCCTGTCCCTGCTCTGTCAGGTGATAGGGTGCAGAACCTTAATTGTGTGCTGGTTGAAGCGGGCAGGAAGGACTTCAGTGGACAGCTATGTGACACATCTCTCTTACTGGTCATTGTCTGACAGGTGGAGGCATCTTGGAATACATAAAATGTATCAGTGTTTGTTAAATGGAGCCTTTTCGAATCTGTTTGCTGGTTCTTAAAGTCCACTGTTATCGATTTCTTACAGAAAGGTTAGCAAGGTTATAAAGTGCAACGCATCAATTTGGTGGTGGATCAGATTGAGTTTTTTCCCTAACCATTTGTCTGGGGAACACCATATTGCACTTATATAAACTTGGTGAAAGTGAAGTGTTGTTTAGACTCCCTAAAGCCACTTCAGGTCTTTATATTTATTACTGGAAGCCGTTTGCGTGTTTTTCTCAGTGTCAGAGATATTATAGCTCATGAAACTAGAACTAAAACTAAAACCCATAAACACATTTTTGTTACATAAAATTAAGCAAACTTAAAAAATATAGACATTGAACATTTTTCCATTTAGATTTAGTTGAACTTGGTGTGCTAAAATAATTGAAATTATATTAATAGAAGACTATAACTTAATTAAAAACACAACAGAATTACTAAACCTTTAAGTAAAGTTCAAATGAAAACGAAAAAAAAGAATTCAAATATTAATATAAAGCACAAAGAGTTACAATGATACCAAAATAATACTGTTTCCTATTATATATTAAAGCAGAGTATGGATGCATTAAGTAAAGTGAGTGGAGTGAAGTGACTTGTGGCCAGGTATGGTGACCCATACTTGGAATTCGTGCTCTGCATTTAACCCATCCAAGTGCACACACACACACACACACACACACACACACACACACACACACACACACACACACACACACACACACACACACACACAAACACAAACACACACCGTGAACACCCCCCCGGAGCAGTGGGCAGCCATTGCTGCAGCTCTCAGGAAGCCTTGTTTAAGGGTCTCACCTTAATCGTGGTATTGAAGGTGGAGAGAGCCACAATCCCTGCCGGACCTGAGACCTGGGACTCAAATCACAACCTTCGGGTTTGAAATCCATCTCCCTATCCACTAGGCCATGACTGTTTTGTCTTATACTACACTAGACAAACCATTTACATTTACATAGACAGTGTTCACTTCTTCACAAGGTTCAGATCAAATGCAGCTAAATTACCACCATCATAATGACAAAAAAGAAAATACCAACTCAACTTCTATTTCTGACCAAATTACAACAGCAAATAATTACTTTTCTTACAGTATGACCTAAAAATCTGTAACATGTCCCATCTGCACTAATGATTATATAGCCTGAAGTCTGACAAGCTATTTCTGAAAAGCTATTTTTAACAAGTGCGCTGGATTTCTAACGGATATGTCCTTCCACAATTTTTGGATAAAAAAAGTTCTCTTAATTAACGTATCTAACTGATTCTGCAATGTGTAAGCCAGAGCACATAATTAAAGCATTTTCTAAGAAGATTAAGTGCTTTTTCTTTCAATTAAACCACACTGCATTAAAATAATTATAGAAGAGGAAAGAATCGTATAGAACACCATAAAGAAAACAAAGTTCACAAAAGCCCAGTCGTGCTTAATTAAAAGTTATGGCAAGAGCATGTCTAATGGAAATGTTTCAATCCTAAGTGTTTTGTAGAACAACGAGCTTCCACAAATTGGACATGAGCTGTTTAAGTATTACTCAGTGCTGTGACTGTAGCACAATATATGAACTTCTAATGGGCTCCAAAATCAATAGCACAGTTTATTTGTCATCTAATGTCTATTACGGGTTTCTTGTATTTGTAATTCGACAACAGTGTTGGCCATATGCAATGTGTACTGCGAGGGGACAGAAGAAAACACTCAGGCCTCTGTAGAGTGGAAGCAGCCTGCTGGGAAGTGAAGAGGGCTTCTGTCCAGGGGGTCAGTGTTCCGCTCAGCTGACACGGTCCAGATCTACCTCCCGCTATTTCCCATTTACTGTAGTAATACCTGTAGCAAATCTGGTGCTATGTGATCTGATATAAAAAAGGACTACTGGCTTTCTTCTTTAGATATAACAACTCAAACTGTGATCAATGTTAATTAACAGTAACTTTTTTTTTACTCTGCAAGCTCATGTGGCTCCAACAAAAATGGATTCTTTTCTCAGTACTGTCTGCTGACTCAACTTTGTTATTTTTATTGAAAACTAAACAAAGTTGCACATTGAAAACACAAGAATAATTTCTACTACAGTGTTGCAGTACAGTGCTGTGGCTTTCCTGATCATAAAGGCCGGTTCACAGCAAAAACAAGTATATAACAGTAACTATAATAATAGTAATATTAGTGTCCACACTAATGAAAGATATTGATGTGTTTATTCCAAACGCACACTTTTGATTTTAAAAAGGTTTTGTTTGGCTCTCAAAGTTTTTAGCCATACATCATCTGGAAAAAAAATGTTCTGAAAGTGACTCCAACAATTGTCTGTATCTTTATCATTATTTTTAGTCTGAATGGACCACATTTTTAATCTGACTGAGAAAACCTTCTATGGTCAACAGACATAAAAAGATAAAAAACAGAAGATCAAATAACAGCAAAAACAACTAGAATGAAATGAAAATGAAAGCCAATCTTTCAATTCATCTTTCTTGGGGGTACTTCACAATAAACATGATTAGCCACAACAAACCATATTTTGCAGGATGTTGCAAAGCCAATTTTTTTTTTCAGGGTGTTTGGGGCAAAGCTGGGGATTCTGCAAACCAAGAAGGGTAAGGGGATTTTCCAAAACAATTGTGCGTGTTTGAATTGCTAACAAAAACCTAACAAAATCTTTTCTTTCCTATAAAACAGCAATTTGACTGAACCGGACCCAACTGGCATGGGGATGTGCAACATTTCTGCATGTTTGATATGCGTTGTGCTGTTCGTCTTATTTCTATTTTGTTAGTTTTTTTCACACCAGCACTGCTAAAATCACATCAGTTTTATTGCCCTGTCTGTTGGAGATCTATTTAAAAATTACAGAGACTTCGACAGAACTGACAAATAAAACTCAATCCTCATCCATCAACAGATCCTCAGCAGGTTGGGCACATCTGGGTTAAGAGATAAGTGAAGGTCAAACTGAATTTTTTAAGGACTGACTTCGATTTCTTTTTTTTTTTTCAAAAAGTTCATACACAGCATTCACTACACTCATTTTCTTGTGTGTATCTGGATGTGTGTACATGCCCTGAGGGATGCTAACCTTTGTTTTCTGAGATATTGAAGAATCTCACAGGTTGAACAGATGTTAGTGCCTAAGTGCTGCCAGGTGTGAGATCAAGCCCAGATAACAAGAATCACTCTGCAATCTTGTAATCAGCCATGGGTAATCGCCAAGAGCTTCCAGTAACGCTCATCATGAGAGGGAAAGAAAGAGCGAGGCGGAGAAGAAAATAACTCTAATATGTGACCAATTTCCTCTCCTGTCCATGGCATCTGCCCTCTTGTGCTCAGTGGAGTGCTCACTCTTACTTTTCTCTACAGCTACTCTATCACGGTGCAGCCTTTCCCCTTCACTACGGTTTCCTCAACACTGTGGGGTATTGAAGCATTTAGTGTTTCTGTTCGGGTGGATGGGCACATGGCAAATATTAAATCTCAGAAAGAACACAGGTGCCTTTCTGGAAAATCCCCCACAGACAACACTGGAACAAGGGATTGGTTTAATCTCAATCCTATTTTGTAATCGATTATTCTAAATCAGTCATAACCAAAATCAAGTCTGTTAGACTATGGCCTAACATGTGACAGATGCTTTAGATACTTGATCAAATTGCTAGTTTATTTAGAATCTTCTAGAATATCCTAATACATGAATTCCCCACATCTCTCACTGATAATTTGACCATCTATTTTTCATAAACGGCTTTCATACACTACTGCAACCACTTACCATTACTGATCTCAGGTAAGTCATATTTGGTGAAGTCCCACCACTGTAGACGATATGTCGTGTTAGCAATATTGCTGGCCACTGCAGATTGACCATCCCCAATTACAGCACCTTTCAAAAAGGGAGAAAAGTTACAGATATAGCAATTAAACAATTACATCGATAAGTTTACATAGTAACATTTCTACATAAACACACTTATAATGCACATTCCATACAGTTCCATTTAAAAGGTTTGGGGTAAGTCTTTCTGGATTTCTTTTTTTCAGGATGCATTAAAATGATCACAAAGTAAAGGTTACAAAAGATTTCTATGCTTAATAAATGCTGTCCTTTTGAACTCTCTGTCCCTCAAACAATCCTACAAAAATGTTAAAACTATGAATGTTATAACCTTTACAATACTGATAATAATTAGAAACGTTTCTTGAGCTGCGTATTAGAATAAATTCTGAAAAATCATGTGACACTAAAGACAGAAGAAATAATAACTGCTAAAAAATTAAGTTTTGCCATCACAGAAATAAAATTAACTTTGAAATTGACTGACATAGAAAGCAGGTATTTTAAGTTATAATAACATTTTACAACATTACTGTTTTGCTCAGTTTTTTAAATCAACTAAAATGCAGCATAGAAGACATTCAAACTATTGATAACTCTTACCGACCACACACTTAAATGCTAGTGTACATCTGACCACTAAAGAAATGGCACATTACAAAAACAAGGGAAATTTAACAGCATTTGACTAAAGAGGCTCTACTAGTATGGAATGATATCCCAGACTTTTTTCAAAAGGAATAGCAAATTGCATTTGCAATTGCGTTTTCCATATGTGGACCCATAAACTGTGACACAATTCAAATGCAATTGCAAATTTTGCATTATCGTTTGCTTTTCCACTTTTGCAGACGAACACTGACTGACACATTTCAAATGAAAAAGCAAAATCCATGTGCAGTTGCATTTCCAACGTCTTACAAGTTATGAGCCTGTCATATTTAAATAGCAAAATCAATTTCTCCGTGTCACGCATGTAACCGGACAAAACTCAAATGGAATCACAATTCCTTTTGCATTTGAATTTCCGATGCATTACGCGGAAACCTGTCAATCAGCGTGAGGGGTGGATTGTGAGGGCGTGATTGTGACGTCTATGGATGGTTCGTTCAGATATTCCAAGAAGGCGCGCAAGCTGGACACACGAGTAACCACACATAACGTAGTACTCAATCATCTCTAGGGGTATGTCTATAAAAGGACGTCCTGGTCCCTTAGTTGTTCTATCCCTTTAAAAAAGCCTTTTAGCCACTTCACTCAGATCGGCGAAGACAACATTACTAATGTTGTTGTTCGTCAGGGCGACAAACTCATATAACCTGTCCAAAACTAAATGACTTCTGAGCAACTGAAAATCTACAGAGTATGAACTATCATCAACTTACTGCACTAGCATCATAAGTTCCTCCACAATTTCACCGATCACCTCAATTTTTCACATTTCTCCCTCTTGGTCGTCGAATGCGAGTCACAATCACGCCCTCACAATCCACCCCTCACACTGATTGACAGGTTTCCACGTAATGCATCTGAAATTCAAATGCAAAAGGAATTGCGATTCTATTTGAGTTTTGTCCGGTTACATGGGCGAGTGAAAAAGCAGACGTGGTAATTGATTTTGCTATTTAAATATAACAGGCTCATAACTTGTAAGACTATGGAAATGCAACTGCACATGGACTTTGCTTTTTCATTTGAAATGTGTCAGTCAGTGTTCGTCTGCAAGAGCGGAAAAGCAAACGATAATGCAAAATTTGCAATTGCATTTGAATTATGTCACAGTTTATGCGTCCACATATGGAAAACGCAATTGCAAATTTCCAATTTTTTCCTTTTGAAAAAAGTCCGGGATATCATTCCATATACTAGGGTTGGGCGATGTAGACCAATTTGGCATCGTAGGATGTCTAATGTGAAACATCACGATGGACGATGGCATCGTCGTCGTAGGCGGTGGTTGTTGTAACTAAAACACCAAGCCCCGCACCATGACTGACAAAAATAACAGTGTTTGTGTGAGCAGGTGAGAGAGGATCGAGCGCAGGAATGATCATGATGACATATCAAGCGCGCACAAGGGTTTGAAATGAGCTTGCAGTCTCCCGTTTCTTCACATGTACATCTATTTTCCTCTCACGGAAATGATTTACCACGCTCGCCAGCATCAGTGGTGCGCTCGCTTATTAATGGCATAGATTTGCTGCCATAGATTAAGTGCGTTTCTCGCGAGATGGTTGCTGCTGCTGCTGCTGGGCGGGGCAGAGGATCGCGATCAGTGTTGCCAACTTTTTTCAAGTAGCTTAAGCCAGCTTGAAAAGTCACTAGATGTCACTAGATGATGTCATACGTCAATTTGCATATCCATTACGTGCATCATATTATATTGCTTCTCTGTAGTCACATAATGTAATTTAATGCACTCAAATTCTCAATATAACTGTTTTCACTGATGTATTTAATGGTTTCTGTTGTCAGAAAAACGGAATGAATATGAAATAGTGACTGAAATGCACCCCATTATTAGGTTAAACTAGCTCTACCTTACAAGATTTTAATCTGGATTAATATCCTGATTTATAATCAAGCCGTTTTCTGATTAAATCAAATACACATAAGATATAGACAATGGCTATGCTGTGATTTTGGCTCTATTTACATGTAAAATAGAGTGAGCAGCAACATAACATCTATTTTCACTGAAAGCTCTGCTCCTCTCAGCCGCGCGCTGAACAGAACAGACGCAGAGAGGGGTGCGCACTCTGAAAACAAGAACTACCAGAGACCCGCTAAGGTTTGTCTAAGAAGTCGCTAGATTTGTCGCTAGTCGCTTTTTTGAAAAAAACATCGCCAAGGGGGTCTGAAAAGTCGCTAAGTTGGCAACACTGATCGCAATGCCGGTTCAGCATCGTGATGTCTATCAGCCATCGGCGATGGACGATGAAATCGTCTATCGACCCAACCATAGGCTCTACTCCGATTTATTATGGCTTACAGGGCATGTCTGAGTGCAACCCAAGGCCAGAACATTCAAGCAAAACACAGAAAAATTTATAATATTGGCCCTACACAGATGGGTAACACCAGGGTAAATGAGAGCAGACGAAAGTAAAAGACAAAATAAGGAAAAGGTTTTACATATCTCCACTATTTGATATAGCTACAAATCTTCTTCTGCATCTAATTTAGACAATAACAGTTAAGCTTTGTTTTGCCTGAGTAATCTTCTCGATCTGCGATAACTTGTTCCGCGAAGAGTCCTTCAATGGTTATATAAACTATACTGCACTCAGGGCAAATCAGACAACACACTCGCCACTGAATTTAATACAGGTCTTTGTCTGCAACATAACTCTTCTCTGAGGTAAACAAGGAAATGTCAGGCTCTCCTCTTCAGTGCTCAGCCCTGTCACCATAATTACACAAGGGAAGAGGGAAGGCTTTGGCCGAACAGTACACTTAGAGGTCCATTTGCCAGTAGAGGGTCGATCCTGGGCCTGGCTAACAGATTAGATTTGCCTGTTATGACCTGGACTCAAGGAGACGTAATGCAGACATAAATATCTATTACACAGCTTCCCCCTGCACTCTGCTGTCTGCCCATTACAGCCCACAGACACCCAGGTGCAGTGAGCTGGCATTCAGACAGGCTTTCAGGAGCTGCTCTAACAGCCATAGACTAATGAGCTGGAGAGCTTCTCTCAGAATAAAAGACCCTTTGGGAACCGGAATACTGCGGACTTTACACTAAACCTAACCTGAAATACAACACTTGCTGTTATTCTACCGTTAACACTGCACATATTGTTATGAAAATAATTTTTTTGGTTAAAATCATAATTACTTAGTTTTTGTAATATTATGCCTTTGCAACTTTTTAGTAAATTTATTGCATGTTTGCAAGTAAATAATTTCTTACAGGCCTCAAAATTCTTAACAGTGATGTAAGTTTTGGCCGCTTCGACAGAGACAGAGCCCTTAAAGAGGAAATAAGAATGATGCACAGAACTGAGACAAGTGTGTTGACCGAAACGGAATCATGAGGGGGTTGTTTTATTTGCCAAAGCGCAGGTCAACAACAGGGCAAATAATCAGGTGAAAAAAACCTTAATAGGATGAATAACACATAAAACCCATCTTTGTGACACAAAGTCATCTTCAAAAAACAAAGGACATAATAAATCATTTTACTGTTACATGGTTTCGTTTTAAAGACAAGCTGGAGGAAGTGGAACAGATGAGGAACAGACAGAGTTTACAAGAATTAGCTACATTTAAATGACAATTTTATCAAAAAAAAGAAGAAAAAAAAGAAAAAAGCACTAAGGGGAGGGTGAGGGATTAAGTATTTATCATCTGTCACAGTTCAGTTATGAGCTAAACCTTTTTCACGGCCATCGTTTTCCTCATAGACGCACAACAAATTGCCCTGAAAATGGAACTTATGGGGGTGCTGAGTGCTTGAGGAGAATTTTATAAGGTGGACAGAGGCTGTAGACACTGGGGGATACACGCATTTACAGTTTTCACAGTCATTTACATATTCACAGACACTCAGTTTAAAAGTTCACTGCTACATCTTGTTTGAAGACTTCATCCAACGCATGAATAATGTGTCACCCTCATTTAAAACCTGTATGATTTTTTTTTTCAATTGTGGAACACAAAAGAAAATATTTTGACAGAATTGTAATTTTACTAGTGAACAATCCTACTACTACACAACACTACTAATAATTAAGACATAAACCATCAGTGTTCACAATTTTGAGATGTCAAAAAACAAGCCTACTTGAATTTTACACCTTTTTCATCAATAAAATAATTTTGATGCTTTATCCATATTCATACTCTTCCATACTCTTCTACAAAAATATATTCTCCATTTACATTCCTGAGAGAGAGTTAAACTGAGACTAACTGAGCCAGAAGAGCTTAAGGGATAAGCTAGCACTATATTGTGTATAATGGTAACACCAAGGATACTTAAACATGCAATCAGATCAAATGTAATCATGTAAGGTAGAGCCCGACTGATAAAAGATTTTGAAGGCCGATACCGATACAAATATTTGTTGGTTTTAAAATCTGATATTCCGATATATCAGCCGATATTTTATTTATTTATTTATGCTCAGAAACATGCAATAACAGATTTCCCTAACATTAGTTATTTGTAGTTATTTATGAGTTTTAACTAACATAAGTTTCTTTTTAAAATGCATTATCATATTGTTTCTTTTATTGTCAAAACAGAACAGAGGAACATCAAATTATATTAAAGTTCTGATAAATAAAATGTATAAAAATACAAACTTAAGATATGAAACATAAAGTCCTTTGAATAAAAACAACAACAACCAACTCAAAGTTAACAGTTTTAAAAGCCTTGGTAAGCTTTGGTAAGTCTTGGTAAGTCTTGGTAAGTCTTGGTAAGTCTGTCTGCCCGACTCTGGCTGGATCCGCAGGTTGCAGGATGTGTGGTGCGTTATACACGAGTGTTGCCAACAGAGACGCTGTAGAGTGCCCTCTGGTGGACAAACTATATGCCATTATAAAATGCCGATACCAATAGTTTGGAAAATGCCTAATATCGGCAGATAATATCGGCCTGCCGATAAACTTTCAGGCTCTAATGTAAGGCTTTTATAAGCCTAAAAAATAGACAGCTGCAAAGAGTAAAAGTGAGTGTTTTTATTTTCTAGGTAGCTGCTTTGTCAGGTATAGCTCAGGAAGGTGGTGAGTGGATGAACACTAGCTCAACTAAACTGCTCAAAATTCTGTAAATGTTAGGATTCACTTAATATTTTGTGAATCTCACAGTGTCAGATAATCAAATGGTTCACACTAGGCAAATGCCATTGGAGATCATTCGAAAGTTTGGATGATTAGTATAACAGGTCTCAGAGTCTTGGCAGGCTTAGCATTTCCCGCCCTGCTGGCTGATTAAACTTCTGCTCAACACCAATTACATTCTCAGCACTCACAGACACAGGCAGTTAGCACCAAGGAGGTCAGGTCTGCACCTTTTCACACAGAGCAGGAAAGCTGTTACAACTGTTAACTAGTAGACACCGTTCCAGCTGGCATGACAGAGCAATGTAACGTTTTGTGGATACAGTTCAGCAGCCCAGTATGCTGTGTCATCTGGATAGATTTGGATTGCACGAACAACAGATCCGTCAAGCTGCATCCTCTTTCGTTTTACCCCGAGGCTGTCACTCTCAAAGGACGACAGTATCAAAAGGGATGAAATGCAAATATAATTTGAAAATGAACTCTTTTCTCCTCTAGATCAGTTAATCAAACATGTTGACGCTTCAATCTGGCAAATCCTCAGATATGCCCATCACCAAAGCTTTTACAGACAACAGTTTTCTTTTCTAGTCTAAATTGTTCCATCAAATTGCTTTAAGGCGACTCTACGATGATGTCCTATGCCAGAGTGAATATTAAACTGTGCTGTTTTTTTTAATAAGTGGAGTAATAATGCCATATATATACACTACCATTTAAAAGTGAACAAAATTAAACCATGAAGATACTGTTCTTTGATCGAATGCATTACTTAACAATAATGTAATAAAGTGTCACTGTTATGCCATTTTTAAGCCTCTTTAATATTGTTTTGAGAGCCTCCTACAATAGATTTGCATGCATGCAAGGAGAAAAATTGCTTTTTCCCCCTGAAATATGCGTTTAATATCAGCTTATTTTCCACTGATTCTCAAATGATTCGTTCAAAGCCGTTTTAAGATTCAGTTTCTCTAAACCCTTCTTTTATGTGAGCCTACTCTGCTCTGATTGGTCAGATGGCCCATTCTGTTGTGATTCTGTTGTGATTCTGATTCTGTTGTTGTCTACCACGTACAGCAGTAGTCAATGAAATGGCGTGTTTGTGGGCAGGGTCAAGTTGTTCTCGGCCTGCCAACGTACAACATAGGCGGGAATTGTTCACATTTGTTACACTGTGATGTTTACCCAGCACGGAAGTGGTATTTGAATTACTAATGACTCGTTTACGCTGAATAGAGTCAACTCTTTATTTTGGGAGACATTACACACTGAATGAAAGGCAATATTTGAAATGGCATAATAGGGGCACTTTAAAATACCAGAAGTCTGCATACAGTATACACTGCGCTACACAATTCAATTCAATTCAATTCAAATTTATTTGTATAGCGCTTTTCATGATACATATCATTGCAAAGCAGCTTTACA
>JAUMHI010000043.1:14289234-14302751 GCA_032359435.1 Enteromius unitaeniatus
GCTTTTCATGATACATATCATTGCAAAGCAGCTTTACACCAAAGTAAAGTTTACAGTAAATGTAGTATTGGTTTGTAAATGTACAGATGTGAGATAAAGATCAACTTATCAATCAACGTACACAAGTATTCAGTAAGCAGAAAGTGGGTATACCATTCCTTACAAAGCTACGGTACCTTTCAGAATCAGAAACCCCTTGTATATAGAGCAGGAAATGGTTAGGACATGTGCCGACCCCTGACCTTTGAGTTCTGCCAATGCAAAAGAATAAAGAGCAGCTGGGGGGCATTACTGATGCAGCACCTCTCAAAAACGGGTCACTACCTGAAGCTGCCCAGAAAGACAAAGACAAGAAACAAGAAAAATAGCGAGGGAGAGAGAGGGGGAGACCTCACCTGAACTCTCCATAGACTCAGCTGTGTTTTAAGAGCGGCTCTACTGAGTGTTTTAAGGAGTGATTACCCAAGGGAGTCTTTGGATGACATGCGGTGTGTGTGCTAAACGAGGTCATCATAACTGTCCCGTACAATAACAGAATTTAGGGCGAGTACCAAGAAAAATGTGTTTCTTCCTGCTAAAACTAATTATATCAGTACTTTCCAAAATGTTTGAAATTGACTTCACACACCAAAACATAAATTACCAATCTGCCTGTGCAGCAGAATTCAGTCATACGCCTCATATATACTCAGCAGCCTCTTCAGCACTCGACAGAGCAAAAATAGAGAGAGAAATTCTGCTGAAAGGGCCATTCCATTAAAGATAATCGGGTCTGTGCTGCGGTTTTTCATGCTCTGAAAAGTCCATATAAACTGGGTTTCTCTGACAATAACAGCCTAAGGGATCCGTCAGGCCTGTAGCGCTGGGTGGAGCAGGACTGAATGGATCAGAGATGGGTTGAATTAGAGAGGGTCACTGTTCTCCATCACTAACCCTTCATTCATTAAACACTCCATTCTAAGGCCCTCCAGCTTTGGCCTTATCGCACTTCCTATCTGTAGTTAAACAATATTTAATAAACACACACACACTGCACACATACCCTAATATTTATCAACAGTGCGACATTTCAACAAACAATTATACTAGCTTAGAGCAACTTAACTATTTTGTAAATGCATGTTATAAATATAATTGTGAACATTTCATCAATATCTGCATCATTTTTTAAATTAAATTAAAAAAAACAAATTATTTCTATTTATGAACCTTAAGATAAAAAAAACAACATTTTCACTGTCTTATTTTGGTTTCCATGAAATATAGTTTAAATACAGTTGAATAGTGTGAAGTTGAGTGACAAATCCCCAAAACAATTCTTATTGAAAACAAATATCATCACTACACAAAACACATTCTGGAAGGCACAAGGAGAAGAAGAGGAGAATCAAGAACACGGCTTGTCAGCTAAGCGGCCCATGGGCCAAATATAATCCATTAATCAATTTATACAGACCTTTGATTGATTTAAAGATCATGGATCTGCCTGATACATGAGTGCTTTCTGAGTTCTAATTTTCGAAAAAGAAAAATGTAGTTTTAATGCAATTTTCTCTAACTTATTTATTTTTCAATTCTTATAAAAAGCTAAAAAGTCCAGTTTTAAGATCCAGTAGCATTTATTATTGACTTGATTATCCTTGATTTTTAGGGTAGAGTAAGAGAGGGAGAGAGAAATCCTGGATATGTGGAACGTTGTGTCTTAAAATAAGGGGATTTATGCTGTGCGCTGTGGGGCTTGTATAAGGTTGCCAGAGAGAAGTTAGAGAAGGAGAATTCTTGAAGAGGGGGAATGTGTGCTGGTAATTGCTTCAGTTTGGATATTTGCCCTGGGGTTCACAATAACAGTCCTCTGCTCTCATCTTAGAACAAGGGCCAATCATACCGCATGGCTATGCAACTACCCTCTGCAACGCAATATAATAGGAGTCCACAAAACAACCCCTATTACTGAACTTTAATTCTAAAAGTGATTAATGGATGCTGAGTAAAGAAGTTCTCTACCTAAAACTGAAAAATTCAATGAGATTAGTTCTCCCCCAGTGCACCTGACAATTACAAAAAAACTAGATAAAGTACAGATTTAACAAGAATTTGCAGTTATTTTATGCACATAATTCATCTTGCCACAGAATAATTAACCAAGCACTGCCATGTACTTTCTTTACATCACAACTGCACAATATATTTAACCCAAAAAACGGAAGTTCTGTCATCATTTACTGAATGTAGGCTATTTCTTTCTTCTTCAGATAATAAAGGTCAAAAAGATACTGGGCCCTACTGATTTTCATTGTTTGGGGATAAAAAAAAAAAGATTTAAAGTATCTTTCACAGAAGAATTCAGTCATACAGGTTTGCAATAGGGATGTCCAGATCAGATCACATGATCGGAAATCGGCCCGATCACGTGGTTTCAGACCTGATCGGAATTGGACGTTACCTCCCGATCAGGACACAAATATATGTTCTCATTATTTTTTTAACACATCTATAGTTATGCGGTGGCACAGAGTTAGACCTCTTGACTCCACACAGAAACTGCAATGCGTGCGGCATGACTCCACTTTGTTGCAGAGATGCTATTGGTTAAATGCCGGCAAAGTAGAATACGGAAGGAGCTTGATGCGCAAAGCGCGAGTATGTCTGCGGTCTGGAGCCTGGCTTTGCAAACACTGTGGCACTTTTATTTTTCTATTTGTTTACATGCCTGCTGAGTATTTTAAGTTGAGGTTGAGGAATTTATGTTATTTACGACTTGATTGTTCAAGCTACCTCACAGAAGTCTTTGTTTTACAGAAATTAATTAATTAAACAATAATCAGACATCCTGGATCTGTTTCTTTGCTCTTAGTTACCCTTTCTTTATGTATTATAGAAGTATCAGATCGGGTTTTGGTATTGGTAGATACTTAAAATCAACTGACTCGGACTCGAGGGCAAAAAAACCTGATTGGGACATCCCTAGTTTGGAACACCAGAGAAAATAAATGATAACAGAACTATAATTTCTGAGTAAACTATTCCTTTAACGGTATAAAAATGGAGAGGAGAGGGACTGAACGATTGCTGCTCTGTAAAGTGAAGCCTTGATGCTCTTTTCTGTGTGAGCTGGAAAGGGTTTGAAGAGGGGCATTTCTGAACCTAGTATCTCACACTGCAATTAGCGTGGGCTGAAGATACCTCTTTGTGTGGGAGACAGAAAGAGCGCTGGTGTGCAAAAGCGAGAAACAGCTCTGTGGACATTTGCATTGTGTTGAA
The DNA here is from genome assembly GCA_032359435.1 of Enteromius unitaeniatus. NCBI lineage: Eukaryota > Metazoa > Chordata > Actinopteri > Cypriniformes > Cyprinidae > Enteromius > Enteromius unitaeniatus. The sequence continues at coordinate 14,292,496 of JAUMHI010000043.1, forward strand.
TTGGTACAGGATATGTTGGGAGTGGGATCTGTGAAGTAAGGGACGTCCACCCTCACAAGCACTCAAAAGATGGCTGACAAAAAAAATTATAAAGTTGGTCCTGAAAATAAGAGCTGTTTGTGTTGTTTCCAAAATATCTGATTTTTTTCTGCTTCCACAGTACACATCTAGTAATCTACTATTCACTCCCAACATCTGTTTGATTCTTCCGCACTTCTGGAAGGTGTTGACTATATGTAGATGCTCAGCGGCATATCCGATGCAGCTGGCAGCTGGTTTCAAGACAGTTTTTTTAATAACCCTGTGATGCCAGGAAACACAGCTGTATAATGATGTATATTTCAAGACATCCTTGTGTTTTGAAGTGTAGTGAAGGTAGTTGAAGTCTAGGTTTGGTGTATAGGAATTAAAAAAAGGAAATAGAAAGCAATGTATAAAACATAGATAGTAGCAAGTTAGCTGAAACAATATTGGCATAGTGAATACTTTAGCTTCAGCTGCGTAGGGTTAATATTGAAGGGTTAGTTCACCGAAAATGTGTTTATCTAACGTTGTTCAGTAAAATCAAATAAAAAAAGTCAAAATGACTTTAGTGTTCCATGGCTTCTGAAACTCTACAATAGCTTTGTGCTGAATAACACACATTTTGGGCAACAAGAGCATGAACAGATGACAACAGACTATTGTCCCTGTACACACAAACACACAGAACTGGTCAGCAACAATATAATCATCTAGTCTAAGAATATCTTGCTTAAAATTATTTATCTTTTGTAATTTTACAAAATACAAAAGTCAGATTGTGAATACTTAATAAACGAAACAACTAAAGTGCTTAAGCATTTCCGATGAATGAGAACATCAACATTCTCACAAGGTAAGAGTGGGAATGATTGATAAAGAATGGAAAGAAAAGAAAAAGTATATGAATTTTTTTTGGCAGACATAAATATTAATATGCAGGCTAACAGAAAGACTGATGGGTTTCATAAGTATTCTGATGAATATGGATCCATGGTCCCCGATTGCAGTGAACACTGAACTCTCCAGCCAGCGGGTGAAATTATTCATCAGCTCAGAGGAGGGCATCTAATCCGTGCCAAAAAAAGAAGGAAAAAAAGAGAGAAAGAGAGGGGGAGAAGAGCTGCGTGGAAACAATGATATTCAACTAGTGGAGCGGCTGGAGAGAGGGAAAGGGAGACATATTTGGAGCATTAATGGTTCCATTAAAATAACCAATGACTAGTTGGCTGCTTCCAAAAACACATTTGCAAACAAATTAAAAGAGCGTTTGCATATTACAAATATGATTCTGGACCTCATAACAGTTTCCAAAATAAGAGTATTGCTCTGGTTTTTAAACGTCTGATAATGAGACTGCAAGGGATGTGTAATTTCATCATTTGCTAATGGAAAAAAAATTAATAAAGAGAACAAATCCAAAACTCTTATTGTTTTAACCCATGCCCCATCTGCCTTTGTAGAGTCTTATCAAATGTCTTAACAGATGTCTGTCATGCACACACAGCCTGTATCGCCCACTCACATTTTCACTAGATTTTCATTATCTCATTAAATTCTAATCATTAAACCTAATTTACATTATATTTAATATGTGTTTATGTATTTATTGTGTATTTGCTACCGTTTAATAGTTTGAGGTCAGCAAGACGTCATCATTAAGTATATAAGTAAATTCATTAAATTAGTAAATTAATTCAATTTTCTTACAAGTTTCAAATAATTATTTTAGTTTTGTAATATTTCACTGTGTTTATTAAATAAATGCAGCTTTGGTGACCATAAAAGACTTCTTTTCTGAACCAAAAACAAAAAACTTACTGACCACAAACATGGATGGTGGTGTAATTTGTTTAAATATGTGAAAGCCCGAGCAGATGGCCTTCCCTAGGTTGACCAATGTTTGTTATCAGTCTCACTTGCATAAACTGATTATTAGACTATTGTTAGTCATCTAATTGGTTTTCTTCAAGACTGGTACCAGTCGCACGAACAGAAACTAATATGTTAAGACTGTGTCGACCAATTAGCTAGCCAAGGGGTAATCAGTCTCACTTTTTCTCAGTCAGTCTCACTTAGACTATCATTAAAATGTTCTTTTTCTTCAAGACTAAGTAGTTTAAATATGTAAGCCCAAGCAGGTGGCCTTCCTTAGGTTGACCAATGTTTGTTCAAACATAGTAGTTTAAACATGGGTAGTTTTACACTGTCATCATTGCTGCCACTTTTCTTAGTAAAACTGTTTTAATACAATATGGACATTAAAAAGCACAAAACAAAAGTTTGAATTGAACTGAAAACACAAAAGACTTTTCTTCTCTGACTTATATAATTTCACAGTTGTCCAGCAGATGAGGAAAAAAGCAGCAAGCACAAAGCCGTACATTACTACATCCCATTGGAATCAATCAAAGTGCATTTCAAGCCTGGTGCTATAAGAAGAGCAACTCTGGTAAAATTGCTGGCAAGCAACGATAACATTCTGGGATTCAAAGCCTGCCTTGTATGTTTGCTGGGTTGCCTAGCAACAAAACGGGCAAATAAATCCATAGAGGTTTTTAGAAGCGGATGAGAGCAGGTAAGAATGCAGAAACAATCACTTGGCACAGGCTTTGTGTGTCTGTGTTATTGTTTTCTTACTCAAACTCCTCAAAGTCAACTTCGTTGCTATCCACGCTGGGGGCAGGGCCAGGGGAGAGGCTGCTGGGATTAGAGGACAGGGGTCGAGGTCTGCTGGGGGGTCGGAGAGAGCGCTGGCGAATGCTGTCACGCCGAGACAGATACTGGATCATACGCTGTGCGTAATATGCTGCAGGAGACAACCTACACACACACAAAACACAGATAGAACCCACGATGTTAGATATTTACTAGACCAAACCAGTCATCCTCCTGTTTTTATACTGATGTATTAATCAAATAAACACATGCAAAGAGATGCAATGATTCACTGTGTGTGCCAATACTGGTATACTGCCAGTACTGATAGAGATACTTCAGCATCTTAAACTCATTAATTATAGCTGTGGTTACTTTTTTGTGTTTAATGAATATTTCAAGGTTTTAACTGTGCAGCACTGTAACCAATCACAAACTGTCTGTTGAGTACATTTACGCAATGGGCAATAGGAAATGTTTAAGTTACTCCAGTAAACATAAAACATAGACAATCCAAATGACAAAGGTATATGTTGTATAATTCACAAACAAACATGTTGGATTTTCCTTCTGATGCTGGTTGCATGAACTGATTATTAGACTATTGTTAGTCATCTAAAAAGACTGGTACCAGTTGCATAAACACAGTCAAATATGTAACCATCTATGTAACCGACTTAAAAAAAAGTTCTTGAAGAAAAAGAATCAAAGATGACTACATTTTAAGAATAGTCTAAGTCGTTTTTGAGACTGGCCATGTTCACAACTTTGTAAAGGCAGACAAAAAAGTAGATTGGCTACAGTTTAATGTTGGTCAAAATAGTTCTTAAGGCCCAGTCTTAACATTGTGGCTATGTTTATGCAACTGGCCCCTGTTCACTGAATTACCGTCTGACCTTTCCATCCTGGCAGGAACCTCCCCAGAGGTATATCTTTTTTGCATAGCCGATACATACTCAATACTAACTTTCTTATATCCATCAATAAAAGCTGCATCTACTCCCATTTAATTCAGCTGCAGAGACATTAGTTAGCATTTTGGCAGAAGCAGCCCTCAAAACTAAAATCCTTTGTGCAGTTTAGACAGGAGGAGCATCTGGAGTTTCATTCTGTCTTGGACTAGTTGAGCAAGGACATCTGCCACCAGCTTGGAACAGATGAGCTTAATACTAAGACAAACAGAGCTAAACTCCAAATAAACCCCAGGGTGTGACAATGGTCACGCATCCTCACCAGTCTCAAAGAGAATTACTGTAATCATGAAGCCAATGAAACCGAATATTTCCCCTCGCAAAACACACATACAGACAATTGCAGGGACAGAAATTTGGCAGAACTTCTCAGAGCTCTAAGGAACTGAGAATCAGCCAAATCAGTGACAGTCTGTCTGAAAGAGCCTAAACACACAACGAGCACACAGTTTATCAGCATGTGTTTGAATATGTGTTTTAGGCCAATATACAGAGAGAGAGAGAGAGAGAGAGAGATCTGGAAAACAACCGTGTCATATAGCGCCAATTACTTGTGGCACTGAATGTGTTGGATTTAGACTATCCCTCTGCTCGGATGGCTTCTAACACCAGGTACATTCTGCTCAGGGGGAAATGAGTCTGTTGTGGTAATTCACAGGTTAGAGGTGTGCGTCAGCCTGTGTGTTTGTGCAAACCTGCCAGCGGGAGTCCGTGCTAACAATCCGTCTTGACCACAGCTGATTCCCCAGAGCTCAACAATGACTCACTAGCCATGAACTCACTTTATTATGAGCCTCGCTCACAGAGTCAGAGGATGCTGACAGGCTATGTGTGTGCCCGTTTGAATTAGGGGGACACTGGGGTGCTGGCAGGTCTGAAATGTCACTCTGTTGTCCGGTAGCGTGACACAAACTCTTCCTCATTACCTAGACCTCACCGGCCAAGTGGCATGACCATGAAATGCAGTTCACACAACACACACAAACATACACATACATATCACACACAGACACACACACACACAATGAATCACCTGGCCGGATCGGGATAGATGGGGTGATCTCGTGATCCAGAGATGTCATATCTGGAAAGAGACATCATGGACGACTCCAGCAGCCTCCTACAAAACACAATTACAATGCTTTGTATGTTTTCGAATTGTAAAGACTTTCACGTCCTACTCATATAACGAATTTCTGGACAAGACGTCACAGAAAGAAGAGGAAGACCCATTTTTCTCCAATTTCCACTATGCTGTTTCTACAGTAACACTCCCCACCATGGGCCACCACAATCATTAAAAATCTCATTAAACTGCTCAAGGACATTAGTATGCTCGTTACCTAAATTAATGTAATGTGTAAGTAATGATGTGCGCTCTGCCAGACCCGGCAAGGAATTGGTTAATAACCCATTAAATTGGGGCATTTGTTAAGTTTAAGTTTGTAATTCCTCATACAACAAAGAGTTTGCTGAAGGCCATTAAAAGACGAGACCGAGTCCTGTGGTCGAAAACATGCTGCTTCGCACTGGCAGGGCACAAAGCTGGATGGACAGTTGTGTAGTGAGCAGGGCATTTTTATTCAGCATGAGTCAGTGTGGGGTGTGTGTGTGTGTGTATATGAATGTTTTTGGTGTGGGTGTGCTCAGCTCTTCATTTGAATGCCATCTTCTGCCCTTTGACTCACAGCAAAAACAGAATGGATCGATTCTGACTCCTTTTCACACATTTGCTTTGTTTGCTCCCTTTGACTCTTAAAGATCAAGATCTGCATTTTAACAGAGATGAAGCAACCAATGCTCTTTAAGAATGCACAAAATATTTACTAAACGCTCTGTTCTGCTCATGTTGGCTGTTCTGTATTTTTAACTTGTTTTGTCTGCGATCACATTTAGAAGTAGCACATGTGGCATGATTTGGTGTTACAGTATTAGGATCTTTTTACGTTTCTGTATTTTATAGTAACTTTCAAATCAGTCAGCTTTGTCTAAATGCTACTTTAATGAGGCAACTGTTAATAATTTAACAATTTCTCTTTATCTTACAGTAAACAAGCTGCTTGTTTCAGGTACAACACCATAGCAGGTAGTGGAAAAAGTTCATTCTGAAACTCCATGCTCAAAGCTTGTGAGTCAGTAACACTGAACTGGAGCGGGACTCATGGGAGAATGTCAAATGACAGAGTATTAATTCTTGTTGCACTTCTGCATAAGTGAAGTGTGATACTGTTTTTTGTTGCACAGCATTGGCCTTAAAACAAAGCTAAATAACAGCACAGCCACGCACATGTGACAGGCTGTTCAGTGACATGAAAAGACAAGGACCGTGTGTTAGAGTGCAAGTACATCATCAGAATAAAGACCTATAGGCCATTCGGTGGAGATCTGTGTGCAAAGTTAATGCCACATATGCACAGTGTAATGAGCTACTGCCCCCCAATGGACTTTAGCAGCATTGCAGGAGGGAAGTATCTGCAAAGATTGGCCCATATTTCAGGTCAGATTTCTTACAAAAGTGCCAATGTGATGAACTTCAACTTATAAAAGTGGGTCGGTTAACTTTACTGCAGCACCAAACAAAATCAGACTTCTGTTTATGAGCCAAGTGACTACCAAGTCAAAGTAAGTCAAATGTGACAGTCCAGAAAAGAAGTTGAATAGTCGGCTGTGAGTCAAAGCCTATCTTTAAATGACTCAAGCAGACACAGTGCAGCATCAGCAGTGTGACCCAGAGCTCATACATTACCAAATAAAAATGCAGGACCAGTTTTACAATAGACTGTTTCATGGTGAGGCAAACACATAAATCCAGGCCTATGAGTCTCATTGTAGACTATCAACTTACTCTTTAAAAAGCCGTCATGGTGAAAAGACTACCTTTCAAAATGTTGTTCAAAAATACTTTTTTAATTAGTGCTTTTATTCAGCAATGGTGCAAGTGATCAGTGAATTTCTTTAAATATCAAAATTATTTCTGGAGCATCATATAATATGAATGGCTTCTGACAATTTTACTTTGTAATAATATTTCAATAATTAACTAACTGAAGTTAAACTAAATTCAAGCACTGCCAGCACTCCAAGGACCTGGTGCTGAGATCACATGGGTGAGAAACATAAGCTCACAAATTTAAGATGACAGATTCATTCTGTTTGTGTTGCTGTGAACAGCATAAACACAACAAACGTTCCTTTCACTTACAGTTTCTGTCAGTATCTTGCAGATACTTTCATTTGTTAAAATGGTCTTAGAGCAGTTCAGGGTGAAATTTTGACGTGTTTGTGAAGGCTCCAAATGAACTCTGGGCACCATTTGAGAAGTCTGCAGTGCACTACACTGTTGACATGCTTGGTGAACACAACAAGCTCTTGGGAATTTACACAAATCCAGATATAAAAACAGTGACATGCAAATACACCGGCCTGTTTCTATGCAATACCTTGCTGGCGAGGTGTATAATTTATGTAGCAAAATGCAAAAAGACACTTTGCTTGTCACCTTACTTACTTAAGTTTTATTCATCTCTGCCGTTGGAAAGTGACAGTGTTGATATGCAGATAATCACCTCATTAATACTAGGCCTAGCTCTGGATGACACACTCTGCTGTGAGGGCTAATAGAGTGCACACAGACGGGCACAAGGTCAGATCAAGCTGATTTCCATGTCAGACACTTTTCCTGATCATCTTATTCTAATGGTAGTTTATGTGACGCGTCACTGTCACTATATAACACAGGCTTTGCCAAGTGGTTATTGCTGAAGAATAGGAATGTTAGAAATTATATTTGTCATGACATCAAACTCACAGCTGGTGTGTTAGCACTAGAGCACCTCACGCAGTGTTGTTTCCCATTTCAAATGAGAACCATTTTCCACTCCTGTGCCTTGCATTGCCAACAGCATCTTCGCAAAGCCTGCATTACATTGCGACAGGATCATAAAACAATTCATGCTTAAGTTTGTAAGCCTCCAGTCTTCAATGTCACATGATCCTTTAGATTGTAATATACAGATTTGGTGCTCAAGAAACATTTCGTATTTTCAGTTGTTAAAAACAGTTGTGCCGCTTAATATTTTTGTTAAAACTCTTTTCTTTTTAGGATTCCCTGATTAAGAGAAAGTTAAAATGAACAATTTATTTGAAGAAAATTGTAAATGTTTGCAGTCTGACTATTGAACAGTAGAGTATATGGCCAAAAGATTTTTGGTTTGTTTTCTGAAGTAGGGGCAATAAAAAGTCTGAACTACTTATCCCAATAATTCTTTGAGTTGAGCCCTGCTTTCATACTTCCTCTTATATGCCTTTTTGCAGCTGGTCTGGCAAAGTACTGTAACTAAACATAAATCGGCTTTGCTGTCATTTTTATGCAACGTGAGCAAACATCTGATATCCGTAAGTTGAAAAAAATAATAATTGGTGCAGCTCAATTTCAATCATCTTTTTAGACTGGTGAGGAAATCTGGCATGTTTTCTACTGCAATAAAACCTTTCGAAATCAGACAAACAAGAAAGTTTAATTCCTCATGACATGACCTATTTTCACACTGAAATAAGACTGCTGCCCTACCTGCGTAAGTAATCGTCATCCTGCGCATCTTCAGGCATTTCCTGGTTTAAGGCTTCTTGTGATACATTTGTTGAGCGAGAGGTGCCAGACACCCTGTAAACACGCTCCAGGTGTCCAGTTTCCTGGTTGAAGACCAGCCCCACGGTCTGCTCCTCGTGCTGACCAGTAGCTGCGCTGCGGGAAAAGGGAACACGAGACTCTGGGGCGTCTGGACTGGGCTCCATGGGTCTGTGTTCAAGTCGATCATGAGCAGAATGAGTGACTGGGGCTACACTGTGGAAGGCAGGACTTGTGGGTTGCCAAGATGCATTTCTCTCAGCAGATGTCTGCTGACCTGTTCTCTCCCAGCGCCTAGTGCCTTGATTGTATGTAAAAAGGTTGTGACAGACTCTACAGCGGTTCAAGTGACTGCGTGGGCTTTCACCACCGTAGGGTGGCTGGTAACGAGATGGACCTGGTTGCTCTGGGTCCATGTTGTTATTCAGCATTTCCTGAGTCTGCTGGTCCTGCCTGTTACCCTCTTGAGGCTGCGCAATGTCCTGCATTCGATCATACTCCATGAAATAGCGATTAAGGTTACACTGAAGAACACTGCGGCTGGAAGAAGGGCTGCTGTGGCCCTCATCCTCAGGTGGGCGGTGCCTGCTAGAACTAGTGCTTGATGTGCTGCTATGAGGAAGGCCCCATCCATCACTAGCTGAAGTGTAAACAGGTGACTGACTAGAAGTCCCTTGCTGTCGCAGGACAGAAAGCAGGCTGACGGAAGAAGCACTGGTTCTGGGTGGAGTCATACTGCTACCTCGTCCATTAAGCACACTGCCTATCCAATCTGCCCCAGGGAGACGGCCTCCATCTTCCCTGCTTGGTGGTTGCTGCCGGAAAGGTGGGATGGGTGCCATTCCAGGCACTCCCCTCCTTCCAGAGCTAGAAGAAATGTTCCGCATGTTGTTCCCACCACCATACACGCAGCTAAATGCTGAGGGCCGATTTGAAGAATAAGATTCAGCAGAAAACCGCGGTATTCGTGGCTCTGTGCGTGCAGAAGAAAAGGTGGATGCGTGCGATTCTCCCTCCAGGGAAGCAGAGTCTGAAGGGTCCTCGTCAGGTGGAGATGGAACCCGTGCTGATGAGCAACGGCTGCAGAAACACACTACTCCGAGTGGCTGAACGCAACCGTGGTAGGGCAGCCGGGATCGATCCCTCAGAACAGCGTAGCGCCCCGACGAATCAGACGCCTCATCACTGGAAGCAGCGAGAGTGCCTCCAGCCTGAGGAACGGAGTTGCGGGAAGTGAGGATATGCAAAAAATTGTGCAAGATGGGTGTGCGCCTTACAGGCTGGGACTGAAGGAAAGAGCGCTGACGGAGATGAGGCATCTCAACACTGTCCATTGGAATCTCAGGATCATCATCATTCTGCAACACACAAATGCAAGAGTATACACACATTTTAAAGAAATAAATGTAATGTCTTGTGCTTAATCAACAACATTCTGGCAAAAAGACTCACCTGTTGGTTTGAAGGGTTTACAATGGCAGTTAGAAGATAGTGACCCAATGGATCAAATCTCACCAACCTGCAAAACACAGTGAAGTCAGGAACAGTTCACCAAAAAAATAAAACATCAGTGGCTGACCTGCATATTGTTTTAAATCCAAATGAAACACAAATAAGTGTATTTTTAATGAAACCTGAGTGATTTCAACCTTTATGTTTAAAATCCATTCCAGAAAAACTATAGACCTAATGCTTAAAAAAAGATCATGTTATACAGTGACCTTAGTTTTAGCTTCCTTGATATACTGTATAAACACTCATCTACTCACATAAACTATATCAAATATTGAAATATGTGTAGAGAAAACCAGGCACTGCTCATCATCTGTCTAATACAGTCCCAACAGTGAAGCACGGTGGTGTCAGCATTATGCTGTGGGGGTGTTTTTCAGCTGCAGGGATAGGACGACTGGTTGCAATCGAGGGAAAGATGAATGCGACCAAGTACAGGGATATCCTGCACCAAAACCTTCTCCAGA
>JAUMHI010000043.1:14302851-14338158 GCA_032359435.1 Enteromius unitaeniatus
AACTCCGTGACTGTTCATGGCCAAGCCAGAGCCCTGACTTAAACCCAATTGATCTGGAGAGACCTAAAAATGGCTGTTCACCAACGTTTACCATCCAACCTGACAGAACTGGAGAGGATCTGCAAGGAGGAATGGCAGAGGATCCACAAATCCAGGTGTGAAAAACTTGTTGCATCTTTTTCAGTTTCAGTTATTTTATTTTTTAATAAATCAACAAAAATGTCAACAATTGTGAACTGTCAATATGGGGTGCTTTGTGTACATTCATGAAGAAAAAAAATTAACTGAAATGATTTTAGCAAATGGCTGCAATATATTATTAATATATTATTATACATTATATTATTATAATATATAATTAAATCTGTTCATCATATAAAGCAATCATGTTATCTTTCATTGGTGTTTTATGATTCAAATGACTTTTTGAATGACATTGTTTGAGTGAGACATCATTTTATTTTTGTGTGATTCATCCCTTTAAATGAATAAAACATGCGTATATCAGACCTGACTCTCTCTGTTTCGCTTGCAGTCTTCACCACAGCAAAAGGCTCCTTCCGACTCCAGTCCCATAGATGTAGCTCATTGTTGGTGGCAATGAGCAGCAGCTGAGCAGTAGGATGGAAAGCAAGAGATGCAATTGCTGAGTTGGTCTCTGTGAGCCAGCTCTCACTGCCTCCCTGAAACAGAACCACACAATAACTTTAGTTGTGAGCAAAATTAAATTGTGGTGACAAATCTACAGAAAACAGTCCAAGACACACTTTACACTTTTCGGCTGTCCCAGATGAAAGACTAGCATTGTAAAACAACCGTGATGATTTCTAATTCGCCACGATTGTTTTACAATGCCAGTCTTTAAGGGAAGAACAGAACAATTACAAATTGACAAGACAATCACTGAATATATGTACGGTCAAGACTTACATGCAGGTCCCAAATTCGGACCTCTCCATCCAGGCAGCCAGAAGCAATAAGGCCAGGGATGCTAGGGTGAAAGGTCAGGCACCAAGGTGTCCGGCGGTGACCCACTAGAGAGTGAACGCACTTTCCTGTCTTAACCTCTGTAATGTAGATGTTGTGGTTCACGTGGGTCGAGGCCATTAAGGACCTGTGAAGAGACAAATAGCAAAAACTCGTTGAATAACTTGCTGATGATAGGGCCTAACTAGAAAAGCCTGGGATCAGCCTGTCAGTTTATTTAGCAGATCTGTAATGAAGGCTATTAAAAAGAAGTCAGAGTTGTCTTACCTATCTGGACTGAAGGCCAGAAGAAAGGTTGAGCGAGGGCTGTCTGGTAACTCCACTTTCTATGGCGGTGAAAGGAAATAAAGAGCAGTGATTTTACCTCAGTCACATTCAAATCACAGTATTAAGGCTTATTCACACCAAAGATGAAAACTATTATGATAGATATAACTATTAAGTTTTGACAATCAATTTAATTATATGAGAATAGTGAAATCCAGCTGATGAACATAAGCACTAGCTTAAAATAAGTATTCTTCTTGGTCTGAAAAACCCCTTCACGGGTGCTGAGTAGTGTATCAATTTTTGACAATTATTAGAAAAGAAGAATTGTATGGCTATAAAGCTATTTATTTAGACATTCTTTAGAATTGTTAGAACGTCAAAAAGTAAAGGATCAATAGTTGACGAAACAAATAAAAATACAACTTTTTGAATCATTTTGAAAATAATTCCTTTGTAATTGTGATAGTGATACTATCCACAAGCAGCTTATTGTTACTTTCTGATACTACATATTGTACTGAGTAGGCTTCCCAAACACAAGTCTACAACTGAAATAGATCAGTGCGTCAGTTACCTGGCTTTGCCATTTCATCCGCTGTGTCTTTTCCTCTACAAGCTGCTGTAGAACCCTGTGTGAGGCACAGCCTCTTGCTCCTCGCTCTCGACTGGACAGGATACATACTGAGTTCTTCTGTCCCACCTTCATCTCCACAAACTCTTCCTTGCTCTGACCCTCTTACACCAGACCCAGAGCCGTCCACCGGCTCACACACAACTGACCACCACTGCTACTGCAACGCCATCACTCTGTGCAAGAGACAAAAAGATCAACAAATCGTCATCTTCCAGCATTGTATCTCACCACAGAAACCATCCCTGCACAATCAACACAGAGATTACATTGTGTACAAGAAAGTTTAACCCATACTGAATCAACACTATAGAGCCAAACTATGGTGCATCCTGGTTGTGTCACAAGAATAGGCATGGCATAGAAGAGCAGCGTGAAAACAACTGAGGATTGTTACAAAAATTACAGATACACACATGCAATATCAGAATGACTCCTCACACAGATAAACAGACACTTTATTTTAGGGGTTAGTTAACTAAAACACCACCAACAAAAATAAATTAAAAATTAACTATTTTATTTCAGCTAGTTGCCAACATTTCACACTTCTATTTAGTTGTACTAAAATAATTAAAACTAAAATAAAAAATAATAAAAACCATTTATTATATGTTCTAAACACATAACTATGCAACATATTAATTAAAAAAGAAATGTGATAATAAAATAACACTGGTGTGAAATTAGGAACCATGTAAGCCTACATAAAACAAGATATATTCCAGCAAATAACAAAAGAAAGCCTAAAACAGACTAAACATGACAATAACTCAATAATTAAATAGTTTTTATAAATAATCAAATAGTAGCAAACACAGTTTTATGCGCCTGTCTGTATTATATGGGTAAATATCTTTTATAAAATATTTATATATATAAAAACGTTACATTAATTTAGGAATAAAAGCCCAAGCTAACAGGGCGAAAACACTTGCATCAGCTTCACATGTCTTGTGACAACTTGAGCTATCCTCCATATGACAGGCTACATATTTGACTTCAGCTGTTATCTTCTGCTAATAAAGCTAGATAGGGGATATACAAGTGCTATGAACATTAAGAAAGCAACTAAACGGTCATAAAATAAAGGAAGCACTGCAAATCATACAAAATGAACGATGTTTGTTTTTTGAATGATGAAATGATGCTAACAGCTTCACATTTAGCAGTTAGCAGGCTACAGTTTACGGGTGATGTGTTAATTCACACACCTGCACGCTGTTTACATTATGATGAGTGCTTTTTGTTGAAAATATGTTTCAGACGAGCACTCGGAATCTCAGATTTGGCCTACCTTTTTCTCATATTTCTGTCCGAAATCGTAGATGTCAAGTGAAACAAGTGCGTTGGGACACTTACGCAGCAGGAGCGCTGTCTAAATATTCAGAGCTAATCTAATGTTCGGCTTTATATAAATACTGTGAGAAATATGTTTGTTAATTCCCGAAAAGAGGGTCGAATGTACTTTAGATTTGTTGCTGTGTTCAACACCTCCTGCCAAAAAGCGTACAGACAAAGCCAGTAGAGCACAGAGCCTTCAAAATCAATTACCGAGAACATCGTTCACATCATCGTCCCTGAGCTGAGCTGAGCTCTGGACACAGCTAAATAATAATAATAATAATAATAAATAAAAAATGAACGCTTCAATTCCTATCTAAATTATGGAGATTAACATAGTATTTTGCATTACTGTTTGGAAATACAAAATAAAATAATTAAACATAATATTAACTTTAGAAATTAAAATAGCACAATAAGTGTGAAAACAATAAGCATCATAATTTTGTACAGCATAAAAATATAAACAGAGTGGATTTGCGTTTGCATTTCGACCGACCAATCAATTTACGCGCTTTTTACGTTGCAGACTGCGTTGACCAATCGGAGCGCTCTCTCGCTGACCCGGAACCGCCGCCGCAGCTCGTCTTGTGTTTGTCAGAGCAGCCAGACCACGATCGCTCAGTGAGGGGAAGGCGCTCTGCCTCAGCCGCTCATCCGCAATATGGACTCCTGTTTTATAATCGTCGCGGTTCTCTTGACTTTCAGTCTTACCAGTGGAGAAAGAACACTTACATTTGTCACTGTGGTGAGTGTGTAAAGTGTAATCTGTCCGCAAGATTATATTCACGTTACTGTCTGCAGCTGTTTTGACAAATCCGTTCGACTCAAAACAAACATGACTCGTTGATATGTGTCCTGCGTTTCAACTTTGTGTTTTTGTGTAAATGTGAGCAGAGTTTGTGTTTCCCTTTCGATTGTATTCGCTCTCTGTTCTTTACATTGATTGTATTGCATCGACAGTTTAGTTTGATACCAGCCTAGTATCCAGCAGTCACGACGCGTGAGTAACCATTGTTTGCTACTAACTTTTTGGCTCCGCAGCTTGTTCTCGGCTTACGTTTGGTTTGTTGATACTGTATCCAACCTATAAACCTGCTCAATATTTGAGTTTATCACATGATGAGGCATGTTGTTGTTACTTTCAGCGCACCTCCCAGTTCCGTCAAAGCAATAAAATACTTTGACACAAGCTAAGGTTTATTCCATGTAAATGGGTTTTTGGATGGGGGAGCTTTGTATATCCAATTTTGAGGAAGTTCTGGTTCCTTTCTTTTGTTCATTCCCTTGCTCTCAAAGTTCTTTGACTTTTTAACTTTTGAATATGTTCAAAGTTCATTACATTGCATGCAATAAAATAACAAATTTACAACAATGGTTCAAATCAGTATCCCCACTCCAAAAGTCCAAGCGCTTAGGCTTATACACAATAATACAAATATCAGGTTTTATGCTGAATGAGAGTATTTAAAGATGTGGTTTAACTTTTCTTCTATTTGCACACATAAATGTTTATTCTACTTTGTACATATGTTGGTGTTACTGTATCATATTCAAGCTATGAATATTGGTACATTATCGTTTCGCCTAAAGTAAACTAAAAACCCTTTTTTTATCTTGCGAGTAGACATTTGAGACTGACATCTGGTTTAATTATGTGAAAAGAAGTGTTTTGTGGTAAATCATGATGATCAAGTTACTGCAGATGAGGAAGTTTAAACCAGAGGGTTGAGTCGTTTTTAAGCATGGGTTTTAACATGGCTGTAATTGAATGCATTCCTAGAACAACTCCTGAATTCTTCAGGTAAATCTTACTATAGACCTTAATGTAAATGAGAGAGGGCCACAAGCCAGTGCTGAAGTGTAATGTATGGTATATATTTAAAAATGGCTGATTTCTGTGAAGGACGCTGATAAGGAGATAGACTGGATCTACTTAACCGATTAGAATGTGTTTACACACAAATGTGTGACTTGTGTCTGGATGTCAGGATGAGCACATGACAAGTTGGATTTGCTGATCTAGTCAGTGTAGTTCTTCCTCCAATGCTTATGAGGTATTTGACTTCCTCTCTTTCAGCTTTATCGCCATGGCGACAGATCTCCAATCAAGGCCTATCCAACTGATCCCTATAAGGAGAGTGACTGGCCCCAGGGTTTTGGACAGCTTTCTCAGGTACAGTATGCACACACACACACACGCATTTATCTGTTATGTGCTACTTAAATAGACTTTAGTTTTTGCCGTAACATGCAATTATCTGTGCTATATTGGGGTTATGTATACACTGAGGGGATGACCGCTCCTTGCATAAATACAACACTTTTTATAGAAAATTGTTATCTTCATCTCAAAAACAATGTATTTCTGAGTGTGTAAGTTTAACTTCAAGTTAGCATCAAATTACTGAATGCACCTTTAAGGAATTCATTTTATTCTTTCATCATAAAGTTTGGTAAGAGGGTGTTTTTATTACTTCAGCTCAATCTTCTGGTCATTTCAGGAAGGAATGAAGCAGCACTTCGAACTGGGTCAGTTTTTAAAGAAACGGTACAAGGGATTCCTGAGTGAGGACTATGACCGGCATGAGGTTACTGTCTCTTTAAATAGTTTAAACATGATCAATAAACCTAAAGAGAGAGTTTACCTTAAAATGAAAATTGTCATCATTTACTCACCCTCATGTCGTTCCAAACAGTTGATGGTCCCCTTGATCATAGCATTTCTTTCACTACTGTGGAAGTCAATGGGGACAAACAACAGTTTTGTTCTTTAAAATAGAAATATGTTTGTGTTCAACATAAGAAAGGTTTGTTACTGCATGAGGGTGAGTAAAGGAATCAAAAATAAACATTTTCAAAGTAAACTATTCTTGAAAACTTTTTCTGTGTTTAAATGGAATAATCCTAGTAATCCTGTCTCTGCGCTGTAGATATTCATAAGGAGTACAGATGTTGACCGCACTCTAATGAGTGCAGAAGCGAACCTGGCTGGCATGTTCCCCCCTAATGGTTCTGAGGTGTTTAATCCAGATTTGAAATGGCAACCAATACCTGTTCACACTGTCCCAGAAAATGAAGAGAAGGTAGGACTCTGAAGTTGTGTTCCCACTTTTCTCTCCACAATTTTGCAGCACACTGAAACTTGGCCCTGACCTCTCTTTAGCAATGAAGTCATATTTGCTCTGTTTCCATGGCTACATGACCTGCCTACAATTTGTTTGTGTGTGTTTTCTTTTGCTTTCCAGCTGCTTTCATTCCCTCTGGACGACTGTCCGCGTTACGCACAGTTAATGAACGAGACTGAAAAAACTGAAATTTTTCTTAACATGACTGAAACCTACAAGGTAAGTCCACCTTTCAAAAAAATTCATTTCTAACTGTCAATGGACTGAACAGCGATAGGAGTTTACAGTCATAATTATTAACATTCTTTCCTTAGATATAAACGATTTTGTTTTCGGTTTTGTGAAAATGTTTCAAATACGTTTTCAAATACAAATAACTTGCTCATCTGTCAAGGTATTTACAGATTACATTACAATATTACCGATTCCAATATTCCATTTTTATTTTTTCCCCTACATGATGGTATATAAATTGCGTGAATGTGAGTGTGCATAAAGAAAAAAAACAACAGTAGATGAGCCATCCCAGCCAAATTGGTTATCACACTCATGATGTCATTTTATGCAGGCCTTCATAGAGATGGTGAAGAATAAAACAGGACTTCAGAATACCAACATTGAGACTGTTTGGAGTGTGTATGACACGTTGTTCTGTGAGGTGAGTTTCACCTGGCATTTATGTGCACACATGCATCTATGACTTTATCCAATCCAAACCAAGACTTAATCCAACTAGCCTGTTAAATATTGTTTAAATGAGTGATATATTGAAGGCTATGTGTTATGTATTTTTTTTTTTAAGTGCAGCATTATGGCATAAGAAGTACAAATTCCAATCATTTTTCTCCATAGAGGAATATATTTCAAGCAATACCTTAAACATTAAAGACTTACTGTGAATGACAGAGTTGTAAATCAGTGGTATTTGAAGCATTCAATAAGGTATACGTTTAGTGATGTTGGCCCTTCAACAAGCTGAATCACCATTAATACTTTTTATTTCAGACTGATCTCATGACGCTCAGAATCTCTCTGATGTCTCTCTTTGTTTTTCTCCTTCCCCAGGCAAAACATGGGATGCGACCACCTGTCTGGGTGACTTCAAGTGTGATGGAGACGCTGAAAGTGTTAAAGAACTTTGGTTTTCAGATTTTGTTTGGCGTCTACAAGAGAAAGGAGAAGTGTAGACTTCAGGGAGGTGAGAACTTATTTTTCTTATTTACAAACTTATTTAAAAACTTATTTTGTTTTTTTGTTAAATCCATGTCAAATTCACACAAACAACAGCAACAAAGATAATAATTAGAATCAAATAAAAACAAAAGCTAGAGCTACCATCATACAAAGTTGGTTGAACATTGAGAATAGTTTGACATTTCCTAAGAAAGAGATGATTCTTGACAGTATTTCCATAGTTACACACTTTTATGCACATATATGCAAATCAATAGAGGGAGAGGCTGCTTCCTGAGAAGCGATGTTCAGTTATAGTGTAGGGAAATGCCAGTGTAAAGAAATTCAAACCTGTATACACAGAGTAATTTAATGTGCTGTCATTCACAGGCCTGCTGTTAGATCAGATCATTAAGAATCTCTCAAATGCAGCAGCACAGGACTCTAAACAAAAAGTGAAGATGATTGCATACTCAGCGGTAAGTCGTGTCCCATCAGCAGACCAAAACACCCAAACTTCCCTTTTTTCCTTTCTATAGTATATAGCCTACTAGAAATATTTGTCTTCTTTAGGTTAAGCACTTCATGTAATGTTCTCTCGTGATACTCTTTTCTCACCAGCATGACACAACAATTGTAGCCCTACAGGAAGCTCTGAATGTCTTTAATGGCTTGCAGCCACCTTATGCCTCATGTCATCTATTTGAACTTTACCAGGAAGAGAACGGGTAACATGTAGACTGTTTTTCTCAAATGTTTCTAGTAGACATTCTTTGGTCACCTAAAATATACCTTTGCTCTGCTCTTTCAGGATGTTTTCAGTGGAGATGTTTTATCGCAATAACACTGTGTCTGAGCCGTACCCTGTGTCTTTACTGGGCTGTTCCCAGCGCTGCCCCCTACAGGACTTTGTGAACCTCACACGTGAAGTCATACCGCAAGACAGGAATGAAGAGTGTCAGATACAGAAGGAAGCCACAGACACTGGTAATCACAATTATTTACATCAGTAAATGCTGTTTATTGCTTACATCCTATAAGCACTTTTCTCACGCTGCACAAATAAACTGTAAACGAGTTCATTTTCATTTGCAGAGGTCATCATTGGGCTGGCTGTGTGTGGGTGTCTTCTCATCCTCCTGATACTGCTGTTGTTTGTAGTGCTGTGTCGTCTAAAAGAGCCCGTGGCTAGCTACAGTCATGTGACAAATGAGAGTGACTCCTGACAATCATATCGACTCCTCCGTAAAGAGGAACTATGGGACAGTGAAGAGGACCTATGAGGACACAATGTCAAGTTGTTGAGAAATGCTAAAAAGGCAGTTCTAAGTCCTTTGCCACAAATTCTTTTATATTGAGGAAGAGTTGGTAATGTTTTATTACTTGTAACCAACTGTTGTGAGAGGGGGGAAAAAGTCAATAGCATTAATGTAACACAGTGCTTAGTGCACAGATCTGACACTGAGCAGCTGTGACTTCATGTGTGTCTCTGGCTCTGGGATTTTATTGTAACAGAAGTCCACGAGGAAACTAAAACTTGAAATGAAAATATCTCTGAGACTGAAGCTCCTCCAGAGGTGTGAGTCCTCTTTGAAACACAAGGATCGTTGATGTCCTGCTGTTTGTGTTCACAGGCCATTAATTGTACTGTATTTGTGAACACCTGAAGATTCAGATGCGGCCACGAAGACTACTAAATACACATTGAGGCCTTATATTGTACTCACAGAATTTTACACTCATGCTTTTTATGTGATTATCTTCTGACTTACAGCCACAGAAGAGTTTTAATTGGTACATTTTTATAATAACAACATGCTGATATGAACAGTATTTTCGGGTTAAACTCAAATGAGCTTTTATTGGAGAAATTCTTTTAATCTTGTGCAGTTTCCTTAATGTTTTGTCATTCCTCATTGATCACATTAATACAAATTAAATTTTATATTCAGCTATGAATGATGTCTCAATACAGTAAAAAATAAATCAGTTCCAGGTGCATCATATTTAATACAAAATTAAATAAAAAGTCCACTCAACATTCATTGCGATGTGTCTAATTGTTCTAATATTTACTGTTTAGTTTGTTTTTAATGATTGTCTTTTTACTGTCTCTGCGTGACTGAAAATGTTCATGACAGGATTAATTTAAACAAGTCCTGTTAGTCAATGAGATTCTGATGGTTTGAGATTAATCTGAAAACATGACAACCTTTTTTTTTTTTTGTTCCATTTTATTTTCATCAAAAGTTTGACAGAACAACTCGTTTTAAACAAATGCACGTCTTTCTTGTACCAGGTCTTTAACATGTTAATAGTCAAAATGGAGGCTAATGATACGTGTGTAGTGTCAAGAAAAGCGCTTTGAACCAACATGTTTTTACCAAGAATATATAACCCAAAATTCATTATTTGTTTAAATCTAGCCATAAAAAAATATGAATGGACCTTTGCCATGACTATCGATGTTATTTAAGATGTCAGTTCATGCGCAATGTGAAGTACTATACCTCCAGAATTGCAGTGACAATTACCACAAAGCGTTTGAAATACTGCTAATTTGTGAATATATAAATAGTTCTTAAGTTTAATTACTGGTATATGAGCGCAAGAAGCTCATACACATGCTTTTCTAAACGCTAAATCCAAATGTGTTATTTATTTTTGACATGGGATCAAATTCATGGAATTTAGGATCAAATCTGATGCATTTTATAAATGAAGCCCCGGTTTCTGCAAGTTATTGTGACATCATGAATACACCAGCAGTGCATAAATGTTAAAGACTAAAAGCATACACGGTACAAATGTTTTTTTACACATTTTCCTAAAATTAAACTTTTTTTTTGTAATTAATGTAGGCTTTAACAAGCTCTTCTAGAATTTTTAATAGAGATGTTTGTACACCTATACTGCAAGTAGACGTTTATCTGGACCCAGATCAGTGCAACGGTTTGAGAACATACAAATTCAGTCAAAACTATCAACATAAAATATGGGACTTCATTCAAAAGACAGCAAGCATTTCTCCTTCATAGTCTGTGAATGATTCTTATTTCTATATCGTACTCTAACTGTGCTTTCATTTTAAAAATGTGGTGCAATATCAGGCTGGGTTGAGTGCCCCGGGAACAACTCAAGTGTTTTTCTCTATTATCTGGAATGAATTACAAACCTCAGCTCATCCATGACACAGAGAGACTGACACTCAAACTTAAAGGCGGTTTAATGTCTCTACTGAAACACTACACAGGCTAAGCACCATTAAAAACCTTAAGGATAACACCAAACACACATACATACATACGTGCACACATAAAAAAAATATAAAATACACACAGCTGTTCTTTTTTTTTTAATGCCGCTCTGACCTTTAACCTTTACACTCAACATTCAGTTGTCAACAGCGACACGGGTCACTGCACAGGTTTACCAACACGATCTGGGGATCTGCTTATTGATGGATGAGTATTAAGACGTACATGTTATTTCACACAGAGGAAATGGGAAGAGAGAAATGTTGATTGTCTGTTGTTAAGGTCAAAGGTTAGAAGCGTGTGAGGTAAGGCTCTGATCAGGCGATGGCTTTGGCCTCAGGCAGGAAGGCCTCCCAACATTTCACCAGCTGGTTTAAGATAAAAAGCAATTCATGAAAGACTATTCAGTGGTGCTACATACAAAACAAACACTTACACACTTACCCTGTGCTGTGTGTGAAGCAGGGACTCTAGGTATTTCACTATGTGCTGTTTGAAATCTCTGGCTTTCTCTTTCTGCCACAGAAAAACAATTCCATTTATTGCCAATGGCCAAAGAACTGAGAAATTGGGAAATCAATCCAAAAGTAATTTAGTAAATCCCACCAAGCACTATGTGGTAACTGTTGTGCTTTGCTTCATTTCCAATTTAAAAACTAATATATTCTGTCAACAATACAGGAATCATCATCGCTTCACTTGACTGAAAAAAAGAGAATGTAAGCTTGTGAAATGGGCCGTTATTATTGCAGCATTTTAAAAGTTGACCAGTCATGTTTCCCTTGTGTAAATAAGAGGGTGCCCCCATTATTTGGACTGAAATGTCCTCACTAGCTTTCTGGGCCTTAGCCATGGTAGTTCCCTACCCTAGCTGTGTCAACTATATCTTAATTTGTATTCCAAAGATGAATGTAGGTTTTAGGGGTTTAGAACAACATGAGGCTGAGTGATTAATTTTTTATTTTGGTGAACTATTTAAATGAATAAACATTTCCTATAATTAAATTCATCATCGTCAGCTCATTCACCACAAATTAAGCTAAAGCATTGTATTTTGTCACTAAGAAGCCAAGCTGGGGTTTTTTAATAGATTTTGCCATGAGAAACAGTTGCCATACTAATAAGGTACTGCTGCATTTCTACCAAAATACATCTATACACAACATCAACATATCTTACCTCAAATCTGAGCACTTCTTTACGCACAGTACAGGTGACCCTTTCGAAATCTCTCTCGTACTGACTGACTTTAGACTCCCACTGTGCAGAAACACAGAAAACAGCTCCATGTTAACGGCAAAGTAGTGACCAATCATATTGTTATTTAACACTAGGCTGTTACATGTTGGTCTAATGTACAATACTTAAAGTGTGTAGTGCATAAATCATTTGCCGTTGATAATTTAACCTCATTTATGTCATCTTTAGCCTGCTGCAACTTCTCGGGTTTGTTCGCCCAAAGCAGTTTGGCCTCAGCCTCTCGTTTCTTCTGCAGTGTGCTCTGAGCTTCCTGCAAACGCTGCCACACTTTCATCCTCTGCTCAAAACAGCACTGAGGACAGCAAAGAACACAGTAAACAACATCACGTCACTTATGCCGTGGGCTCCGATTGTTGTTTTTGCATTATATGGTTGTGCTTTCTAACCCTCACGGCCCCCAGCAGTCGGACGTAATCGGCCAGGAGCTCGGTGAGGATGAAGAAATCGCTGAAGGCCTGTTGCTGATGCAGCTGCTCAAACTTATCCTCCACTTCCGCCAGCTGTGACAGCGCACGAGATAATGCAGAGTTCTCCTCCACGCTGCCCAGCATGGCCACACTCTTACTAAACACTGCTGTGTTACTACACAACTCTACGGCAGGAGAAAGACTTTGAGATGCTTTGTAACAGTATGAATCTGAAAGATTAGCTTTACAGCGTCGTTTTCGGGCTTACCTTTCCTGTGGTTTACTAAGGAGTCAACGGCAGCATGGAGCCTTCTCAGCAGCTGCTCGTCGTTCTCCACTTCCTGCAGCTTACTCTCAAACCACTGACACACACACACAGAGGTGTCAATCACTAGTCAAATGCAACAACCTGGGAGAATTTATGCCTTAGCACTGCAGGAACTGAACTCCTCTTACATTATCTGATTCATTTATTTTAACGGTCATCTTATTCACTGCGTCTGATGCTCGGTTTATCATCTTTAGGAAGCCAGGTCCACTCAAAGCCTGAGTATTCACTGCCCTGGGCAACTAAAACACAAAAACACATATGTTTAGATATATTAAAAATACTGTGTGATGTGTCTAGGAACATGACATAGGCGGTCACCTCATCTCTCTCTAAAAACTCTCGAACATCCGGGTCCTGCAACAGAGATGGATGAGCCACTACTCTGTGTAGATACCTACAGAAAATAAACAGTCAATAAATCTCTATATAAGAATATATAACCAGTTAAAAGATAAAAGGAGTGTTCATTAGCAACTCATAATGCAGCAGCAATGTATGCAGTTTATTTTCTTTTTGCATTGCTGGTGCCAAAAATTTCTAGGGTATGACTGCAAAATAATAATGAAACGACTCCTAAAGGTTTGTGGTGTCTAAAGCTGTTGCCATTTACTCTGCATTTATTGTGTAAATGTTATACAGTATTCATCAGTATAACCATTTTTTTGGTTGCACTTGGGATTTCCTACATTTTGGACAAAAAAAAGTGCCCCATCAGGCTAATAAAGGACTTTTTCTAAATGCATCCAATATATTATATTCAACATGCCATCAGCCGCTTCACATCAGGCTTTTCCTCCCACCTGAGTTATCAATACCTGAAAAAACACCATTTGTGAACCTGTTTTATGTGCATGTATAATTAGGCTTGTGTTCACCTCTCCAGTGCTGCTCTTCTCTTTTCCACAAACTCCGCTGAGGATGAATCCTCCTTCCCTACCTTCACTTTAGTCATCCCTGTGACACAACACCAAACCACACGCTCAGTCAGCAAATCACACCAGACTGCTCTGAGTAAGTAAGAGCCAACAGAAAGCTCAGAGTAAACATTCTCTTGTATCCAAACTACTGTGAGCGTCTAAATGAGGGTCACCAGAATACCTCCACTAGACAAGCAGCAGAGTGAGCGTGAGAAATTCTTTACCCACTACACTCTTCTGAGGAGGAGGTGGAATGATGCAGCCCAGCAGAGAGTGTTTGGCCGATATCTTCTCATAAAGTCCCAGAAAATCACTAAAACGTCGACGCACCGAGAACGTCTTATTAAGGAACATGGGCAGTGTAGTCTGCAGAGAAAGAGAGGAGCAGGGAAAAGGGGCATAATGCTGATATATGTAGCTTGATTAATCCAAAAATGGTAACGGGGATAAGCTTTATGTACCTGAGTCGACACTTTGTAAGACATGTAGGCATTCATGCCATCTCCTGAAACACATTAACACAGAACTCAGTCACTATAGCTCTCAACATCCAGAAGCTGAATCTATACCAGTGGCTCTCAACCATTTCACTTCTCAATGTCCAAAGAAACATTTGAAGGCCCACACATGTAGACTAAGATAATCTAGTAGACTAATAAATACAAACCTGCTTGTTTACTGAGTGTAAGTATATCTTAAATTGTGTTCACCAAGCCAAAGAAGCTTTTCCTGGTTTGGAACGGCATAAGGGTGATTAATGACAACATTTTCATTTTGGGGTTGAGTAACGCTTTAATTACGATTAATTTTTTTTGTTTTGTTTTTTTTAGATTAATGACAACATTTTCATTTTGAGGTTGAGTAACGCTTTAATTATGATTAATTTTTTTTATTTACATTTTTTTGTTTTTTGAAAAAAAACATGCTTATCTTAAAACTTATAAATTAAGCTCCACTGGATGTTTGAGAACCACTGATCTAGAAAAAAAAAAAATCATCAAATTTAAGTATAAGTGGGCAATGCCATTTATAACATGTGTAAGCAGCAAGGCTTTCCGTGTCAGTGGCTTCTAGTTATTTTAAGTGTAAAAAAATGATGATGATGATGTTTATTATGCTGCTTGATGCTGTAAATTACTATTAATGATCATATCATTTTATTGCGTTGATAATATTTATTCATTTACTCACTGGCTTGTTTTCTTCAATGTATTATTCTTTTGCTTATTTACCTACACTGTGAAAACTGTTAATAAGCTTTAAATACAAACCAATTTTCTCTGGATTAGTGACTGAAACGTTCAGCTCAAACTGGTCTCCACTCTCTTCCTCGTCCAGCTGTTGAAGTAGATGTGCATACGGTTAGAATTAAGAATCTACATAAATACTACATGAATGCAACTGAAGGGTCTTGTTTCAGTACCTCCTCCATGGTCTTGGTGACAATGCTGGGTTTCAGTATGGAATTTGGGACATGTGTAGTGTTGCAAGACGATGCAGTCGGGCCAATAATCTCTCTTCTGCCTTGACTAGTGGTGTTGGTGAGTGTCAGCTCTACAGTGGCCTCTAGTGTTTAAACAGACAGAACAAATGAAGAACAGAGGCTTGCAGCCAGTAAAAGCATTTCACCATTTTACTTCAGTACACAATTATTTATGGAAATCGGTACTTTAGTTAAAATTCGAGTAGTTAAACTTTTACTCGGGTCACAGGAAAAATAATAGTGTATACTAATTTACCGATTCTTAAAATTGCATGTCATGCCTTATAAACATATCCAAATTTGACTACCAATCATCTACTCACTCAGACACATATTTCAGTGTTTTTACAGCCACTAAAAATCACTAATGTTTGTAAACTCATCAGCTGACAACTTCAGCCAAGAACATTCATTCAAAGGATAACGGCTTCAGTTTAACATCTGCGGTGCCCTAGATTCTTACCTTAAATATTGTTTGTGACCGTTCCTTTAGAAAGTTTCTTCTTTAAAAATACTAAAAAAACTAGAACATCTTTACTGTTTCTTGTTTTCAAAAGCACTGGCTACGTGCATCATTTTAACCAAGCACAATTTTTGACTTAGTGATTATATTTAAGTGCAATTTTCACTAACTTTACTTTGCAAATCTCTGATCAAGCATCTTTAAGTGATCTGTCTGAGCCTGCCACGCTCTTTAAAACACAAAGATGTAATGCATCATGTTCTACAGCATGCAGCTCAGTTGCCACCTGGCCTACATGTCAAATCAAGCATCATTACCTGTTTATTGCTCATTACGAGTGAGTGAAATATTACCAGTGAACAGATCCAGCTCTTCATCGGAGTGCAGGCCATTAGTGGCGTGATGGACATCGCTCTTGATGTAGGAGCCCTCCTCACTGAAGATATCGCCTTCATCAGGAGCTGATGTGGGTGTGATCGGTTTACTCTGCAAAGAAAAGAGATGAACACGATGACAGCTGTTGAATAATCACATAATTGAAGTTCGCTGCGATATGAGAATAACCGCTGCAGACGCTGACAATAAGCTACGAGCTAGCTTCTGTTACATATTTCCCCACGTAAGATTTAATCAGGTCGTAAAGGAATTATTATTGTTGTTTCTGAAGCAGGTGTCTCACTCTCGCGCCGGTGAATATGTCCTCGCCTTCATCATCGTCCTCCTCCTCCTCCTCGTCGCTGTCCAGCACCCGAGTGTCTAATTCTGCCTCCTGCTCTTCATGATCGGGGAAAGGGGGAGGATTCCGCCCGCAGCCGCCTGACATCGCTTGTTTCGACTAAAGGAAATAAACGTAAGTCTTGAGGTTGGCGTAATTTCTACCTGACTGTCCGCGGATTGGATTTCACTGCTAGGTAACCTCAGCCTACTTAAAAACATCCGCGGACGGCTCGGCTTTCTCAGGCTCCGAGAACGAGCGCTGCGCCACTGCCTCTTGGTGGTCTGGAGCAAACACTACAGCTACTTCTGCGACTACATCTACAATGTGCATTTAGGCCATCATTCAGGGAATATATTAACTCGGTACGGCTACAGGAATACGCATTAACTCTCAAAACACGTGCACCATTTAACGTTCAGCTCATGAATCGCACTTGACATGAATTCATTAAATGCTAAAGAAAAGCACTACAGCACAGAATATTTGCAATTATCCCATTTAATAAAATAGATTTGAATAATTTCACATAATCACATAATTCAAGACACTGTGTGAAAACAATTTAACTAGTGCGCAGTAATTACTCGTGATCTTCAAAAACATACATTTACAAAAATATATATTCTGATACATTTCTTATATATTTCTATGAGCTTCTGAAGAGTTCTGCACATTAGTGTTTCTGCTGATGTCAGAATTGGATCATTCTAAATTCAGTGAGCAGGGCAACAATGAGAAAGACGACGTAGAAGACCAGTAGAAAAATGGCATAGACTCGGCTCAGGTGAAAACACTGAAGAGGAACCAGTATGAAGGAGAAGACGAGAGACAGGCCCAGTGCTCCTGAGAGAACCCAGCACAGCATCCCTTCTGGTTCCAGCTGACAACAGAACACAGATCAGACTGTCACTCACCTATGCTGGAATCTTCAACGGATTAAAGTTTGCAACATATCCATGCAGTTACATGTACGTGACATTACCATCACAACGTTGTTATTATTCTGAAAGATTTGCAGCAGGCAGCCCAGACCCACACCAAACAGCATGTCTTAATACAATGTTTAAGGCATATGAAGTGTGGTTATGGTTTGTGGTAATACCAGGATATTTACAATACTGTACGATAAAATCTGTTAATAATAGAAAAAAGGAGAAAGCATGTGTTAAAAAGATACTAAAGATAATGCCCCCGAAACAGGCAGAAATGGCCATCCGTGGGTATCCCTGACGGGCTATAGTAATGTCTGCAAAGCAATCTGTGAAAACACACAAATAATGCATTACACATGGTCTAACAGGAGTTAAAACATAGTGGTGTATAATATCCCATTGGTGTGTTATTCTTTAAAATATTAAAAGCCATGACCAAACACTTCCTCGCGTATTACATTAGTACTCAACAGTGGCAATAAATAAATAAAACCATGCAATCTAGTAGTTGTAAAATGATGTTCCTTTCTTTTTAAATTCTAGAATATTGGCCATGGGATAAATAAAGAAATATTATTATTATTAAGGAGAAGATAATGTGCCGTTTGTGTTTTTCCCACATTGTGAGTGAGTGTGTACCTCCAATGCTGTTGCCCCAGGCTAACAAGGTGAGGCCCAGTACAGTGTTGCTGAGACTGAGAACAACCCCCAGCAGGTGCAGCACACTAACAATCTCAGACGCCACCGTGCTGATCCACAGCGCACTGACCACAAAACCTAGCAGAGAATAAAGCTACACACACAGCAACAGAACAACATCAAAATGTGAAAAACTAAATGTTCAACAAGGACGCATAAAATTGATTAAACGAGACTGTAAAAAAAAAATTAATAGTAATAATTATGGTTTCCACGAACAAACGAAGCCGCACATGCCTTCAACATTCAGCTGTCATTACAATAAGTTGACGTTTATATATATTAAAAGGCATAGCTAACCTCAAACATTTAAATTCTGTAATCATTTATTCACCCTCACGTTTTTACAGTAATCAAATGAATGCATAAGAATATGAGTTGCCTTTAATACAAAAGAAAAGAAAAGATGAAGATTCATACAAAGTGATATCTAGGAGGATGCTCATTTGTGGTAGTGAAGAAGACTATGCCAGAGAGGAAGACTCCAATACAGAGTACAAGCACCCACACTGGAACTTCTTCTTCAATGAGCAGTAAGCCATCTTAAACGAAAGAGAAACATTGTCTGTTTCAGTCACATGTCATTTAGAGAACATGAAGTGAGTACACAATATCTGCATCAACAGCATTTATCTTTTCACGTACAAAAGGAATTTCAGTTCTTCAGACAGAGCGCAGCAGCTACATTTAAGCAGCAAATGAAAGGAATAACATAATTGTACTTGTTGTCTGGACAGATGAGATTGCTGTTGAACAGGTTTAGTTTCATACCGACAGACTTACACTTTCCTGACTGGAAGGTAAGCACACAGACCAGAGGCCCGGTGATTATGTGAAGACAGTTCAGAGGGCGTTTCCAGTTGTGATCCTCCTTATCTGTGTCCACCACAGGAACGGTCAACAGTAACAACACTTCTACAGGCACCTGACACAGTCAGACAGACAGCATGCATACTAGATTCATTTTTTGAATAATAGCTTACTAGAAGAATTATTACTTATTTAGAACCAAGAAGTGATCATGAAAGTGAAAGCAAAAGTTTTTACCTTAATCACTTTGAAGACTTTGGCAGTCCAATGCTGTCTCCTCCAGGTCCGACTATCCACCGGGTTAATGGCATTCATAAAGATCTGAGCAGTGGATTGAGTGTAAGGAAGCAAAGGCTCATATTCTCCTTCATCTGAAACAAACACATACAAATATACATATACACGCAGGATTACACCACACAGTACTTTGGTTAAGATGCAATACTCCCCCACACTTTCACTGTTACCAGTGCAGAAAGCAACACACACACTTGCAAAGTCCCATGATTATGAAAGTCTGTGATGTTGAAAATAATCAAATGAAACAACCCACTGAAACCTCAACCACTTACTGTGCCAACATAGTTTTAAATTGAGAGTAAGTGACCCACCGTGTACTTGTATGCTGCCACTCTGAATTTCTCTATATGAATCAGATGGTAGAATCTCCCCTTAAAAGACAAAAACAGCACTCTGCTCAGATTAGAACTTCAATAGCACGTTATTTAAATAGAGCTTTGATTTGGGATTGATGTATGCACTGTATCTGAATGTGTCAAAAACAGAGAGTTTACAATACAACACATCTCAACATGTTTGCTTGATCCCTCCATACACAGGAATTGGAATGAAACCGAGGGTAGAAAGTGTGTGATCAGTGCTGAGAAAGACTGCAGTCTCTTTACCCTGTTCTCTATCTGTGGTCTGGGCTGTTCCATTTAGCTGATGCTTCTGACGATTGTATATATATGCACTCACAATTACAGTCAAAACATATGCAGCATACAGCCCCAGATAACCTGTGGAGAACAGAAAAGAATGATAGAAATATTAATCATATCCATATACAACGCAGAGAAGTTAATGTTTTTTTTGTCATTTCCATGAATTAACAAAATTATGCTTTAAATTTAATTAAGTGTAAAAACGGTTATCGGACCCACGGCTTCTCCCATGGAAATATGGCCTTTATATAGAATACTGAAGGTCCAAAACACAGCTGCCATGTAGAAAATGACATCACGAAGAAATGGACGGGACGCCACAGTGAAAGGCTTAACCAGAGCAACGCTTCCAGCTACCACCGTTGTTACAAAGATTCCCGCTCCTAGAAAAAAATTTAAAGGAGCGAACAAGCACAAAATCCAGTTAGACAAATGTTTTATGATTGATGAATCTGTTAACAAGAATTAAAAGGTGGTGCAGTGTAAATATATTTCTAACACTTCCCATGTCTGCCATTGACGAGTCAAAACAAACAGTTCCAAGGCTATAGTTGGACCACTTGCATGACTAAAGTAACCTGCAACTGTACATTTCAGTTTGGTGCCTTTATTAGTTGGGAATTACACAGTTTCCCTTTATATACTCCAACACATGTCCTTGATGTGTGTGTTTGTGTGTTCAACAGAGCTGATCTCTCACCAAACAGTGCTCCAACAGCAAGACCAGCAGTCTGAGGGTGGGAGAAAGCAGCCATGGCACTGAACACATCTGGAGCCCCATTTCCAAGTGCCAGGAACGTTACGCCCTGTTCTACTCAGTCACGGAAAACAATAAAAAAAAATAAATAAATAAAAAACACAACCGGATCTTCTCCAGCAACCGAAACACAAACTCATCACTGGCCATTCCACTCAGTCATACATACCACACAACCCTCTCAGACATGCATACACTTCAATGACACAAACGTACTTTAAAAAGAGTTGAAAACACACGCTCATGCACAGACTTTAAGAAATAGTTCACCTCAAACAGTTGATGGCCCCCACTGAGTATTTTTCCCCTACTATAAAAGTCAATGTGGGCCAACAAATTGTTTTAATACTAGCATTCTTCAAAATATCTTTTGTGTTCAAGAAATTCATACAGGTTTGGAACAACATCAGGGTGAATAAACGATGACTGAATTAGTATTTTTTTATTCTTTAAGAACACATACAGCACCAGGGTGTTAAACAAACAATATAGCCAGGATGACACTCTCTTGGTTAACGCTGTCAGTGTATGACCTAGCAAGAGACTAATCATTTGATATGTCTAGTGGTTTAGCATGCTGTAATATTCTCTGGGTCCAGGACACAGGAGTTTATCACTTCTGTGGTTGATAAGGACACAGCAGAAGCAATTAACCTTCTCAAACGCAATATGAGGACAAACTACAAGGATCAGCTGATCAGCCACATTTCAGGTATTTAAAGGATACAGCCACATTATGAGTCAGTCTCAGTGTGGAGGAAATAGCCGAGAGGTTTGGACAGAAACTAAAAAACACAAAACATTATAATCAAAATACATATTAGTATCTATATATATATATATATTAAAACTCAGAATTCTGTTTTATAGAAGAAATTCTAAATACATTTTGCAACACGACAAATTAAAATCTTCTTGACCCTCAAAAAGCAGAACCTTTTTAACTCGAAATTCTCCAGATAAATGAAAGACATTGTCTCTGTCACATGATAGAGAAGTGAAACCTAGGTCAGGGCAAAAGACTACTGCAAATATTATCATTATTATTCTTTTTTGTTCTGTTTTAAACAGTTGCTAAATTTACTTGCATGATCGTCCTATGTATTAATTTTACTGCATAGTGAAACTACAAACACACAGATTCATATTCACTTTTAAAAGTAAAGATTTAGTTTATTTAGATTAGAACTAATTTGGTCAGGCTCAGTAATTAAAATTGCTACAACTGTGTTACAAAAGAATATACAAACAATTGTAAAGCATGTTGCTAAATATGAGTAGAGAAATGGAATACAAAGGATATTTTAAAAGCATAATATAATTACAGGGGAAGAATGCAGTACATACAATGTCACCAAAGTATTTGTTTGTTTGTTTGTGTGTGAGTGTGACCAACAAATAGCATGTCCAAGCCGATTAATAACACTCATAATTTGCTCACTCACAAGTCTGATGCAACTAGTCCGAGAAGAAGGAAAAGAACAACCAACCAGATGACCTGACAGAAATAAAAGAAAAGAGGGAAGGAAAGAGAAAACGTGAGAGTGACTTTAACAAAAATACAAAAGTAAAAATGAAATGCACACCACTACACAAATATGATTGCACTTCCTGGATGACGCATTGTCATTTGTTTCAGTTGGATATGTAAACAGAAGCATGTCACACTCCACAAACAAACTTGCACAACACTGAAATTACTGGTAGCGTTATGTAAGCAGCAAACCCGGAGTTTAACGAAGCTAAAGGTGTCCTTACATAGAGCGTGATGGCTAGGGGCAGCAGATTGGGAGGGAACACGCAAAAAGTGACTAGAGGGTACTTGATGAAGCCTTCATCTGAAGCACAGTCCGGTGTATTCTTCACAAACTCACATCTCTGACTGGCAGACAGGTTCATCACAACATCACACTGCAACACAGATCAACAAATGCAGCTGTGCAGGATTTCGGTTCAGTAGTCAAACAGCACCGCGTTCAATTTATATAACACAAAGTTTAGCTCATCATATATTTCATAGATGTTTCGTCCAGCTCACCTCGTCTCCGTTGCGGTCCAGTGTAACTTCTCCGGGTCTGCCCGAGAGCCAGACATTCCCGTGAGGTACCAGGTGTGTGTCGGACACGTAAACAGATTTCTGGCAGCTGACACGATCCCATTGCAGAGCAACGGTGCAAAACAACACTAAGAGCAGAGCACGCATTTGTAAGCTGATATTGCTTTAACATTGCTTTTTCATGGTCAACACTAGTAGCTGAATCGTGGTGGATCGACGGCAACTCGAGGCTCCGTTTCTCTGTTCAGTGTGATCAACTCCATGTGTTTGCACGCTGTGAATAATGGGTCTAAAATAACGCAGGATTATACATTAGCGAGTTGAATAGGGAAGTGTATCAGGCAGGTCATTCCTGTACTTCCTTTACAAACAGCGTGACGGGCTTTCTTATCCTCCCTCTCGGTCCTGAGGTTAAAGAGACATTTCACTCTTTTCCACTTAAAGGGATAGTTCACCCAAAAATGAAAATGACATTATTTACTCACTCTCATGTCGTTTTAAACCCAAGACTTTCATCATCTTCGAAACGGGGCCTAAGGAACATGAAAATAGTCTACCGTGAGGAGCTTTTTTGTAGTTCTTTGGCAGAACTGTTCTGTTCCGAGGTTGCTCACAAAGCCTTTGCATTCCCCGAGAATCTTGATCATGAAGCATTGATATTTAGAGTGAACTAACGCTATACATTTAGCTTTTTCTGTCTGTGAACTTCGCATTTTAAACAGTATTAGACTTTGGCTTTTTTTATTTGCCTATTTTTCTCTTTTTGAAAGTGTTTTAAGAAAATCAGTTTTTTGTATGACATATCTTTATTGAGTTTTACAAGGTTTAATAAAATCTGTTTTAAAAAATATTTTAAAAAAAAACTGATTTGTTTTGGGTTTATTTTGATTGAGAAAATAAATGTTGCAAAATTGCTGAATTTTCAACTTACATGCAAGTACATTCCTTTCTGATGAAACATCAGCCAAAGGTTTAGCCTTATTCAAGCTGGTGTTCCCTTAAGCCCTCTAAAACCCACCACCAGTCCAGTTGAACCAGACTGGGAGACACGCTTAGACCAGCAATACTTTATGATTTGACCATCAGCAAGTCAGGAGGCTGTAATGTGAATACATTCATGTAAGAGCAACCTTCTGACACAGTAAAGTTTGATGATCCAGGTATATTCCTTCACCTCACCCACTTTGACCTTTAAAGAAGTATTAGGCCTACTTGTAAGCTAGAAGACATCAGTATGTGAGAGAGAGCAGGCCTTTGACATTCTTAAAAGTTTCATTAGGCTATGTCAAAATTATTTAGAGTTCATCTGTGATTTATTGGGCTGGATTCTGTGAATAGTGTGAATAATATAGACGTCAACCACTGGGCTCACCGCCACACTGTAGCTATACTTTGACTCCAAACTGTCTCATTAATTTAGGCTGATATACTGTATGTGGGGGCAGTACTGAGTAGTAATGGATTACATGTAATCTGTAATGTGGTAAAATTGGGTATGCATATCTGGATTATATTATATTTTAAAGTGCTCATGATTAGATTAGTTACTTTTTATGGATTACAAGATTTCATATTATTAATAAAAGTAAATTATACATAATTTATTGCTTCTGAATTTGGGGAAAATACAATGGCTGAAAAATTCTAAAAATCAAAATGTATCCTAAAAAAATTGTCAGAATTCATTAACTAAAATTAATTATTAACTATAGATTATGTTACTCACTAAATGTTAGGAAGCGGACTTAACACAGGAGGTAAGTACAAATCAACAGGAGAATTTATTACAGTTTGAGGAATGGACATAGCAGATGAGCACAGGTGAGTAGCGTAATAGATGGATCTATTGTAGGAAAGATGGAGTGTTGAAGATGGACGATGGAGACACAGAGAGGGATTCCTAGCAGCCTAGGGAGAACACAAGGGTAATCACAAGGTAAGTATTTCAGATAAGTGTTAGAGAGTTCTTGCCAGACATGAATCCAACTAGTTTGAAATGAGCATGGACAGTGACTGGTGGAGCCTGGTGTGGATGTAACACTAAAATGTCCATAATTTAATAGGCTAATCAGTAACAGACAATAACAAGAGCACAACTAATAACCTGTATGCACATCTCTTGTAATAAAGGTATTATTCTGGATTGCAGTTTTTACCCATATTTTGTCAAAATTCAAACAGTAGTGTCAAATATAAATTGTAAAAATAATAAACCTGCACAAGTTATTTTTAATAATATGCTCAAGTTTAATTATTATTATTTTTAAACTTCCCATATTTAGTAAAAAAATAAATATATATTTTTTAAATGTTATGATTTAAATAAATGTTGGAATATTGCTGATATTAAGTTGATTTTTGAGGATTGTAACATTATTTGAAATGTCCCATGGCAAGGTTTGGCACTGAGATACATTTGTGGTCATATCAACCTGCCTAGAATAGCAGGGCTGAGCTAAAGAAAGAGTGTGGACAAAAAAAAGCATGGATTGTCTCATCTTCTTATATGAGGATCAGTGCGTTTGAGGGATCTGGTTGCTCACGCGTACAGTCGTTGCAAGTGAGAAGGGTTGTGTCATCACTCTGATCGAACAGCTGATGAAACAAACCAGGGGCCAGTTGCTTTAACACAACTCATATGTTAAGACTGTGACTGAAGAACTAGTCTGACCAACTAGCAATTAGCAGAAGGGTAATCTGTTTTACTTTTCAGATTCTAATTAGAACAATTTGCAAGTGATGTAACTGATTTAAATGTGAATCTTAAGAAATGTTCTGATACAGCTGGGAATATGGTTTTCTGGATGAAGACATGACTTTCCATGACATGACTGCTGGTATCGGTTTTTGGAGGAATAAACACAACATAAATATTATTCATTATGTTTAAGATGCTATTTACAGAATCTGAACATCCAAAATTAGTCACACCAATTACTTCACACCATCCGGCTAGTTATAACTAGGGCTGGGGCTGAAGGAGTGAATGTGGAAGTGTTAATGGGTAAAATTGGAATGACGTCATGTCTTAACTATTTCAGGAGTGTTTCTACCAGGGTCGGACTGGCAGCACCAATTGGAATCATTCATAGAGGCACAGCCCAGCATCCAACCTACCACGCACACACTCACGGACACATGTCCACATACACACATGTACACACATGTTGATGACAGCTTTGACACCATCCTATTCCCCCCTCCCCTTGGAATTAGAAGCACGCTGTGACACAAAGTTTCTATCGCATGGAAACTGTCTACTAAATGAAAGGTCAGTCAGGCTTGATGGATACAGTTTCTCTTGAGGATGACTAGTATATTTTTGGCTCATGTCATGGATTTTCTGTAATTGATATAATATAGATTAAAGGAGCAGATTAGTTTATGGACCTGAAAGACAACATGTACAAGAAAAAAATTTGTAATTTGTAGATATGCAGAAGTGATATACATCTAGATATTTCAATAACTGTTTAGAATGTGGTTCCGGCATTGACAATTGAGTATAATTTTTTGGAAGATCTATATTGCACAAAACTACTGGATTACTCAAATATTTGTATCTCTTAAATTACCTTTGTACTTCAAAATTTAAAAAAAGTCAATGTGAAAAAAATACATAAAAATAAAAATGTATTTTATCAAAATGATACTGACCGAGTAAAACAGAGCGTCATTCATGCTGCTTGATAAAGTAGATGTCATGGTTGTAGATTTTGGTTCAATGTTTTGTCTCCTATAGTGATTTATGCTTCTCAGGGTGCAGTAACTCATTAGGATACTGAGTAAAGTAAATAAGCAATAAAATAAGAAAAACAATCTTGAAAGCAAGGGTTATTTATATGTGTAAGGCTGGGAGGGGTAATATAGGCTTTCAACAGCATGAAGTCTCATTGGTCTGCACTGGATACTAACTCCATAAAGAGTTAAAGGGTTTTGCTGACCCATCACAGAATGCTATCAAAACCCTCTTTCAGTACAGAGGCTGCCCGCAGTTCCTGGTCTGTCCTGTTCGTCCGATTTTCTTAAAGGTGAGATGTTTCTGACCTGTTACACATGCTGAAGAATTGTTGGATGTGTTTTAGAATGATTATATGGTTTTTACCAAACTTTAACAGTTTAACAGAGCACACATGTTTCTTGATTTTGTGATTTTTCTCTCTTTATTGAAGGTGGATAGTTTTTTTAGCTTACACACTAAAAGTAATTCTTAATTTGTACAATTTTTTTTTTTACAAATTTATCTCTATAAGCAAATATATATGTTTTAATTACCATAAATATGTGTTTTATTAGATGTGTGTAAGTGGCATTCAAAGCAAAGAAATTTGTTCAGTGATTAATAAATCAGGCTACGCTTTAATTTAGCTGTTGTTATATATTTATGTACATTGTAAGTATCCTCTTGCATGCTGTGTTTCAAGCAGAGTGTGTAGTCTTTGATCAGACACTTTTGACTCTAATAAAAGTGCAGAATCCTCTTGGAATAACCTGGGGTTAAATGCTTAAGGGCATAATGTTAATGGCTTGTAGATGAGCCCTGTGTATTTGATTGATGGTAAATTGAACCTTATTTAAAATGCAGGATAATTTTTGAAATCCAGAAAAAAAAAATCCATATGTAATCAAGATAACATAATACGGGCAACACAGAAGAGCTGGGGGAACACTATGTGCTAACATTTCAATAACCCTGAAATCTGAGGCCTTAGTGAATCCATCACCCCGCTCATCACTGCAGTTACGCTCCAGTTACAGATCTTGAGAAATTATGGACATATGGATTTTAGGAATTTTGAGAGGGAAAAAAAAAGGATACTTTGAGGATACTGAATACTGTTTCGGAAAGAGGCAACATAAGAGAGAGAGAGCGCGAAACAAGGTGATCTCTGTATGACTGATCTGTTGCCTGATACAGTTTCTGATTAATGTCTTTAGCCCTTTGCTCTTGATACAACACTTTGGATAATTTTACACACAGATATCAACTTTCTGCTTCACACACATTTATGTCACATGCAGCTAAATGCTAGTACTGGGTGAAACATAGCAGCATAGTTGTTCTCACTCCACCCAGATTTATTTTTATTGTGTAACATTTTTACACCCAAAACGTCAGTGTTAAATATAACCATAGCTGTAATAATAACTTACATGAGTTGATTATTAATGATACTAGCGTCATGTTAATTAAATCTACTCATCCAATAAGAATCAAGATAAATCCAATATACCAACCAATGCATATACAGCATTATATGCTCAGCTGAAATATATTTTTTGGCATGTCAGTGTTTTTGGTGTAAATCATTTATACAGGAGTGAATTACTACATTGACTGACAAAGCAGATACTTGATATTCTTGCATGTGTTTGGTGGGAGGATTTCTGTGTAATGAATGAGAGCGTTAATTGAGTGTGGTTGAGTGTGACTTGTTTATAGCTATAGTTTACAGTGTTAAAAGTGATGACTGTTGATAGTAGTACTGGGTGACTGTAACTAATAAGGAGTGTACAGTATGTGATGAACGCAGCAGAGTGGAGCTTAGAAAGACTGCACCGCAGAATTGAATGCTTTGAGATCAAATGTTTCTACTTGAACAGCATATCGTTTAAGTATAAGTATAAGTAACATACAAACTAGAGAGAAGTTGACCTTCACTGAAAAACAGCATTGTTGATCATCAAACAATGCCTGGACAATTACTCTTAATGGCAGTCTCACCCTGCTCTTTATATTTCCTAACAGAAGATCACAACAAGCCTGCCATCATGTCTGAGTAAGTCTGTACACACATCTTCAACTAGAAATCTCACAAGTCACACACAAATACATATACAGTGCTAAAATATGTTATTTCTCTCCTTAAATCCTACCAGTAAAAAGATGACCTCAAGCCGTCGGCACCACCTCAAAGTAAAGCATTTGAGTCTGTTTGGTTTGTGTTTACTCTAGAGATGTGTGCATTATGATACATCTAACTTTTCCTCATTGTTTGTTCTAGAGTTTGATACTGGGTATAGCCAAGGATCTGCTGGCAGCTGACGAAAAGCGGGTAGAGCAGGAAAGAGTTCAATATATGCAGGAGAAATGTAGTCCACTGTCTCTGCCTGGCTCAGTGCAGGAATTACAGGTATACACGAACATGAAATCTTTTATTATTATGGAGGTGTTTTATGCTGTTATTAAATACTTTCTCCACTGTGGTCAGGACCTGTGCAAAGAGCTTCATCAGAAGATTGATGTAGTAGACGAGGAGAGATATGACCTGTCTATCAAAGTGGACAAAAGCGAAAAAGAGGTATGAAAAGCATTGATTCTGTTCTCTAAACTGTTTATCCTTCATGGGCTTGCCTTTCTGCAAATAACACTCTGTTGTTTTTAGATTGAGGATCTGAAGATCAAGGTTCAGGACCTGATTGGTAAATTCAAGAAACCCGCTCTTAAGAAAGTACGTATGTCTGCTGACAGCATGCTGCAGGCCCTGCTGGGCTCCAAACACAAGGTGTCTCTGGACCTGAGAGCCAACCTTAAACAGGTCAAGAAAGAGGTCAAGGAGGAGGTGAGCGTAAACTATAATAATAAACAATCCCATATTTGCAAAAGTAATTATTTCAAATGTACTTTTTCATCTTAAAATACTTGCATTAAATATTTTAGGATAAGGAGGCAGTGGGAGACTGGCGTAAAAACGTTGAGGATAAGGCTGGCATGGGCGGCAGAAAGAAGATGTTCGAGTCTGAGGCCTAAGCAGGCAGCCGTTTTACTTTTGGAGTTGATTTCTGATGGACTTTCTGTTGTCGCTGTTGCAAAGTTGTCAAAAAGTGCTTTTACATCCAAACTACACAACCAACAAACCAACAGTAACTAAGCTAATCATAATACTCAGAATGTTATGTACTACATTAGTGATGATCCCTGAACTCACCTTAACAAATAAAAATAGTAAAAGAAACTCCGCCATCTGATCTGATCATTCCTCATATTCCCAATTCCTTGGAAATTATTCTTCTCACATTCCCTTATCTTTTTCTTACCCTACTAGCAAAAACTGTCATCCTCATGTCATTTATATTTTTGTCTTTATCTTCACTCACTAAAAGATTTGATTACATTTTACATTTCTCAGCAGTCATGTTTACATAATAACTGAACTAATATCATCAATCATGGTGCTTATTGCTGAATGAGACCAGCCCGAGCAAGCAGAGATGAAGACATTTCTGCTGCTTAACTTAAGCTCTTCCCATTTTTCCTTCCCTGTATAATCACCAAATGTACTGAACTTACTTCTCTGTTTGTATTTTTCGTTAATAAGGGGAGAAATGAAGCATGTGTTTATGTATTAGTTATATCATGAATCTAAGCAGTGCTATTGTGTGAAATGGTTACAGGATTCTGATTACCCAGTAATGAAGAACAGAAGAGCAGGCTCTGAGATGTGACTGAGAGGCCCGGCAGGTAAGTGACTTGAACAAATGTGTGTGAACTTGTTTAGTTATACTTGTGAGGGCCAAATGTCCTTAATTATGTGGTGAAAAATATCATGACAACCAACCTGAGAACATTTTACAAGGCTCTCAAAAGCTGACTGAATTACCACTAATTTATAAATAATTTTATAGCTTGTTACCTAATTATTTATCTTAATTTCTATAAAAACAAACACATTTTTTTGTAATATGTTAATGGCTGTTTTTTGCCTTTTTAAACAGGTATTGTCTTTATCCTGGTTAAATATAGGTCACTAACTAACTATAGTTAAACTAATGCAGAAATGTCTCTTGATGGGTGGGTTGTCTCAAGCTCAACACTCAAGTGTTTGACACTTCATGAATCTATAAATATAGACGACATGTCACTAAATAACTATGTGTACATATACTGTACCGGTTATAAAAAAGACACTTCAGCTTCTAATGCAATAAGTCTAGACTGCTGTATTATAGTAAAATAAACATGTTTTGAACTATTAATTTACACAGGCAAAGCCAATTGTACGATTTCAGTTGCAGCGCAGCTCAGCCCCAAATGAGCATATGATAAAAATATTTATTTAATGTTTTGTTTTTATTAGAGTAGAGTCATATATTAACACTACTGCCGTGTTCCAGTGTATTGAACTGATAGATGGGTAAGTTAACTTGTGAAAATACACGTCAATTCAATTTCTTCTTCCTTCTACAGTACAAGCAAGAAACAAATACACACACACATGCACACAAATACATAAATTACATTTCCGTGTGTTATGGTAATGTTTTATAGTTGTAATGGTTTTTTATATTGTACAAACTATATTTTCTGACCTCTAACCTAACTCTGCCCTTCAACTTTCTGCTTTTTTTTCTACTTTCAGATTTATAAGCTTTTTTCCTCATATGGACCAAAATATGTCTCAGAAAATTTCATTTTTATTATTGCTATCTTTGCTGGGAAAATTTTGTCCCCATAACTTACCTGAACTGCACACACATACACATACATTTTCGTTTCTGTGTCCCCTGAACAGCATATTGTGTGGGCATTTACAGAGCATTAAATTGATTAACTTTGCTTATTTTACGCAACACAGCAGACTAAAAGGCCTAGTAACACCTCTGGGCTATGATAAGACAAAAAATTAAATCTTCATTTATCAAATGTCGTTTATCAAAAAATATTAGAAAACTGCTTTGGTGTAGCTACACAGGGACCAATACATTTTGAGATTTGTTCA
This sequence comes from Enteromius unitaeniatus, assembly GCA_032359435.1. Classification (NCBI taxonomy): domain Eukaryota; kingdom Metazoa; phylum Chordata; class Actinopteri; order Cypriniformes; family Cyprinidae; genus Enteromius; species Enteromius unitaeniatus. The sequence continues at coordinate 14,334,139 of JAUMHI010000043.1, forward strand.
CTTTACCAACATTCAGTCTTCTGGTTTCAACCACACTGCATAGACCACTGTGTAGACCACGTGTTTCACTTGAGTGATGCTGAGGGGCAGTCTGCTCAAGCTTAACTCAGAAAGTCTGTTACACAGCACAGGTAATCTGAAGTTATTTTATTGGTTTAGACATTTTTTATTTGCTGTGATGCTCAAAAAGGTTGCTCGGGTCCCTCAGCTAAATATAATTTTGTAGCTATAGCATTCAGAAAATCAGTAATTAATAATTTCCTGTTAAAAAGTTTTCAAAAACGTTTTACTGCGAAAGTCTACATCTAGTAAATGTCACAAAAATAATGTCTGTCGCCCTCATGTGTATGTGAGAGAAAAAGCATCCATTTTAATGGAAATAAAGTTCCAAAAAGAGAGTATAAAAAAAATAGATGAAAGATAATCAGTCCTATTCATGTTTGTAAAATGATAACAAAAGGTTATTACAAAATTACAAAAGGCCAACATGTTACAAAATCATGCATCTTTTTTGTAAGTTTATATGATCTATTTGGACAAATAGTTCATCTTTACAGAAACTGTGACTTGTACACTGTCAAACAGCCTTTTGAAAAATCTTCTTCAAAGGACACTCAAGATCACAACATTCTACAACTGTTTTCAAAAAACAGAGAGAATCGTCTGGGACATACAGTTTGCACCAAACAAAATTTGGAACCACCTGTTATGTGCCAGTGCAGAAAAAAAATCAGCCTCTCTCATTGGTACTGGTTTTGTTTCCGCCTTGATGCAGAAAATGTCCAAATAGCTCTGAATTCCAACGCCCACAACATATTCACAAACATAGCTATTTAAAGGCCAAGGGCATACATAGGGCAACATTTTTTTAACAATTTACTTGGGCACTTTTCTATTGAAAATATGTAACCAATTTCTATTTGTATAATTTAAATCGGTTTTGGGTCCTGTGTTTCACCTGTTGTCTATAGATGGCAACATTTCCCAAAGTTGCCCAGTGTATCATCAGCATTACTTTATACAGTATTGTGGTGTGCAACACTCTCAGATAGTGTGGTCAAATTTCATTACTGTCATTTATTTTCTGCTTCATTATTTGGGTTTATTGCATTATTTTAGTTTAAGGATAATAGAATGCATTAGCTCAAACAGTATGAGTGTCACAATGTTTTGAAAATATGCTTAGAGTGCTTTTTTCATCCCCACACTAAATTAATATTACAAAGTGCTGTTGGTTTAATTTTCATGTCTTTCCATGACATTATATATTTTTTTAAAACAATGATCATAAATTGTTTCATAATTAAATTAAATTAAATTATAGATGATTAAAATGTGAAATAAAAAAACAAAACAATTTAAGTCTAATATTCTTCAAGATTTAAAGATATGATATCTTCAAAGCATACAATAAGAGGAAAGTCATGCCAATTTGGGGAGCAGCATATATATATATATATATATATATATATATATATATACACACACACACACACAAAAGAGGCCTACATCGTCTTACAGCATCATGTTTATGTCTAATCAGTAAAATGTAATTTGAATAATGTCAAATGAATGCAACAAATACCAATTAGCTTTTGGATTAGAGGACGTATAGCATATACATTTATTTTTTTTAATTCTGCAGCGAATACATTTCCAACATCCTGTCCAAACATCACTTAAGCATAAAAAAATGTTATATGTCAAATTTATATGTAAAATTAAGAAAACATACTACATCAATGGAATATGAGTACACGTGGAACTAAAACTAGTAAACTAGAATTAGAAATATATAGTAAATGCATAACATGTAAATATCAATTTTGCACCCACAGTTGATGTCAAAATTTAGATACTGTATCATGAGAAAATAAATGACAATATCACTTTTCAAACATTTGATGACAAACTTCTAACAGATTATTTTATTTGACAGTTTAACACAATGACAAAAAAAAGCATTATTACCATTTAAAATAACATGACTTATAGAAGTCCAGTAGTTCAACTTTTCCGTTTGTTGCCAGTGATCGATATCTATTGAAAGGTTTCTTCCCGTAATGTTCTCAGATGCTCCAATGAATATCACATTAATACTCGTCCTTTAATAAACAGATACTGTAACACCGATAAGTCAATTTGATGGACTGGCTCATTAGGAAATTATGAAAAAAAAGATTCTTAATAAAACTGCAAGTCTGTAAATATATATATATATATATATGAAGGTAGGCCAAATGTTCAGTAGCTCCTAAATGCAAAGAAAAGATTCAGGGGGTCGGGCTGGATCCACATCTAGTGGGGTGGAGACGGGTATGTTTACTGTAGGTATGTTGGATCTGGATCCAACCTCGTCCCCTGGATCATGTGTTCTGCAGTGAGGACCATCTTGAAACATTGGAAAACACTTGTTAATAAACTAATTTTCTAAAATACTGAGTCCCAGCTCACTCAACCCAATCAAAGCCCTTTTCTGCATTCATAGAAAAAAGAATTTCGGGCTGAGTGGGATTGGGATGTGTTTTCTTTTTTAATAAAAAAACATCAGACTACCAAGAAGTGCACAAACAGAACCAAAATGGGTCCAATCAGTGCATATTTTCAAACTACAGTACAACTGGTGTTTTTAAGCCATTTTTAAAAAGGCTTTTTTTAAACCATAAAGGCTTGCCCCTAAACCAGGCCCCCAGTGGATAATAAATCTCTTCTTTAAAACAAGACCAGAATGAGGATTATATTCAAAAGCATTCCAGAATTATATACATTGTTTTACAATCTCAAAGTATTTGCCATCCAATATTGCTTTTTCAAAGCGATAATGTATTTACGCAAATATTGACTTTCGTTAGAGTATATATCCTTATGTCTGAGATGTGAGCAGAGCAGCCTACAAACTCATTCTGACAGTATTGAAGCTAACTTCTGCGGAGGAAACTGCAACTATTTTTCTTCAGTAAATCTTTCTTCAATGAATTCTCTCTCTGACTCCTCGTCTAGATTCAACAAACACCTGGTCCTTTGGGTCTTGACTGTTGTTCCCCAACACAAGGTGCAAGTGTAAACATGAATCTCCTTTTGTGCTTTAAACTGTACAACTGAACCAAGTACATCACACTATATTATTCATTCATGCTTCTTCATCCACCCCAACAATCCAATAATTCCTGCTGCCCCCCTAAACACTGCAAGGATTTATTTGCTCAGTCTAAATGACCTAGGCCTATGTAAACGATTTTTAATCTATTCACACTTTATATCATCGATGCCTGCGATATATAAAGTTCAGTCATATCAACCAGATCTAACATGCAGTAATGTTTTAGGCCCCATTTACACGAAGGGAAGACGCAGATATTTCCCTTCGGTTTGGCCTCTCATTTACACGAAAATCCAGTTTTTATCGTATTTTGAAAATACAACATACTCATCTTAAATGTATTTAAATACAAATTACATAAGATTTTTCCCAAAGGCTTTCCAATACAAAATACAAAATTGCGAATTAAAACAAAATACGCCTATTGCCATTGGCTCGCATGAGGTGTTTTTTTAGGCAATGCGAAAAGGAAGTAGTAGAAAGGAAATGGTGTTTTCGCATTTACAGGTGACATGGCATAAACAGTCCTATGATCATTCTTCAATGTATTATAACCTCCAAGAAACACTTAATATGTGTTCGTTCTCGAATTTAAAGGGTTTTCCCTGCCATTAATGCTTCGACAGTTTTAGCTGCATAAGTCTGCGGTGTCGTTCGGCTCTGATACGACACTGAAGCCATTCAGTTGATGCTTGTGTTTTTCAGCCAGCGCACGTTTCTTTAGTATCTGTCCGTGCTGTTTCTGTAAAGATAGATGTATACGCCTCCTTAATAAATATAATAAGTTAAATAAATAGACTGTATCCAAAATCCGTAAAATCTTCCAAAATTCGTTGCTGTGACTTATTCAATTCAATTCAATTCAAATTTATTTGTATAGCGCTTTTCATGATACATATCATTGCAAAGCAGCTTTACAC
>JAUMHI010000043.1:14338678-14377312 GCA_032359435.1 Enteromius unitaeniatus
TAGCGATCAGACAGGTATGATCTAAACCAACTTAAAGCCTGCCCTTGTATACCTGCATAATTTTGTAGTCGATCTATCAGTATGTCATGATCTATAGTGTCGAACGCAGCACTGAGATCAAGTAAAACTAGCAATGAGATACAGCCTTGGTCTGAAGCAAGAAACAAGTCATTGGTGATTTTAACAAGCTGTGCTGTGATGGGGCCTAAAACCTGACTGAAATTCTTCATAAATATCGTCTTTTTTTATCGCGAGAGGCAAAAGTTTACGTTTTAGCTGAATAACATTGGTTAATGGAAACGCAGTCATTTCGCAATACTTTTTTTATCGACATTTATCAAATATCGCCAAAGTTTTACGCAAATCTGTAATGGAAACGCGGCTAATGTCACCATGGTATCTGGGTTGTTGCTCTAATGCACCAGGAGGTGGCGTGTTGGAGCAGAATTAGCCACTTCAGAGATATTAAACAGCTATAGTAATAGAATGAAATATAGTGCTCTCTATCAGATGATTAAATCAAAGCCCTGAAGTAACATGTTGTACAATAAAGTCAAAAATTATATATATATATATATATTGGTGCTGTCAAGTGATTCATTGCAATTAATCGCAACCAAAAAGTTCTGTTTACATAATATGTGTGTAACTGTGAATATGTACTATATATAAAGTAAATATATATAGAATATTTTCCATATATAAATGCACACACATCCATGTATATTTAAGACAAATATGTTGTGTTTATATATTAAACATATTTTTGTACAAAAAAAATATACAAATGTAAATATTTTCAGAATATATGTATGTGTGTTTGTGTGTTATATGTAATAAACAAACACAGTAGACATATATTATGGATGCAGATAAAATCTATAAGATCTCTGTCTCTTATACCTATTCTTACAATTTTTCAATCCAATGAGGTTTCTCAAAGACATTTAAAAATGGCCATCTATAGTTTTAAAGTGCCACCTGGTGACAAACCTTGCAGTCATGATATCTATTTCAACAGATTGAAGACTTTCAAAACTCAGTGCTCTTTAAAAGAATTATGTACATTTTTGCAAGGTCTCACTGTATGTTTTAAAGACCATATTCTTTTAAAATAGACAAGCCAACATCATTTTGAAGAATACAAGTGTATTATAATAATTACAAAGCAAAATGTAGATTTTATGTATTATGTGATTCAAAATGTGTCTGCAGATTGTGTTGAATGATATTTCTGTCATACAGTTGGAGTTTCCACCTGTTTCATTGCTAAACACTGTTGCTAGAGAGCACAACAGGTGAAAAAACACACAGATTACAGAAACAGAAGTGATGGCCAGGGTTCATCTAAATTTCTTACAGTTTTTGCGCTTGCAATAAACGCCTAAAACTGAAAGAGTCTCATGTTTCTCTGCTCATTCCAAGGATTTAGTCAAAGATGTGGGTCAGGTGTCTGTTTGCATACTTTACATTGCACCAAATGTTCCCACAAGGACAGATAGAAATGAAAATATACCAAGGGACTAGTTAGTATACAACATCCTTTTTTAATTAAAATGCAAAAATATTTTGATGATAAGTAGGTTATGAGGGGTTCAAAGCATCATTATCTCAAAATAAGAAAAACACAGGTTAATAGGAAGCCGCCATGACAGAATGATAGAAAAACAAATGTGTGTGTGTTGATTTTGGGGGAGGGAAGGACAGGGGGTGTTGGGATTTTACATTCTCATTGGCTTAAAGAAAGATCCGCTTCCTTAAAGAGAATGGAGAAGCCGTATGGGAAACCTATATAAACCCAACTAAAATTATAAGATGATACTCCTTCTCTCTAATCCCTCTGAACGTCCTGCTGCGTGCTAAAGGTGAGTCTCCATTATTCTGTCCATCTCTAAGATTAGAACATGCCACAGATCTTCAAACCATCTCTATCATGCTGAGCAGCCATATATTCAGCCAAGAAATTAGAGCAACAAACAAGATCTGTGTTGTTTTACAAAAGATGTTTTACAATGTACTGTTTTTTTTTTTTTTTGGAGAAAGACTCTAGAGACAGAACTATTTAAGTTGCCAATTACTGTGTTTTTAATATTAAAGATACAGCAGATATGGTTTGATGTCTTCTTTATGGATAAATTCTGATCAATTTTATCAATTCAAATGCTCAGAAAGCATTTATTAGAACCCTAGTTTGACATATTTGTAGTATGTGTTGTTGGGGTCTTTTTGAGCAGGCTATGTTTATTTTGTTGTCAAAGTATTATGAATCTCATTAAGCACATGCCCATAGTTAAATATTTACTCACTTACTTGGCTCCAGTGTTTAATTATTGTTAAAATGTAAACATCTTTAATTACCAGTAAATTCTACAGTTTAAAGTGGTTGTAAATTACAAAAATGGATGATCACTATTAAAGCCAGTAAATCCAAGAGCTATTATCTGTTAAATTACCATTTTTTATGTTTTAACATAACAAATACATAGGGTATACAATGTCACATACAAATACAACATATCATCATGGTAACGCACATGACATTAAAATATTGCGATAAACAGTAATTTATCAAAATACATCAGCAACATAAAACCATAGTTTCAACCATCAAATATGAAGTATCATGCAAGAAATTCTGTAAATGTCTGTAAATTAAATGACTTGTCCATAACTGTCCATTTAGGTTTATATATTTTTTTAAGGATAAAATTACATAACATTTTCCAATAGATCTGTTTCAGTTTTTTACCACGTAGAGTATGGCAACTTACCATTAACCAGTTAACAGGTTTTACCATAAATCCAGGGCGATCCTTTTTCCCAATGTATGTATTTCCTCTATCTATTGATATACACAGGTATGGAGACCACAGCTGATTTTACAAAACAGAACGTCCCATCTCAGTCCACATCCAATCTAAAAACGTTTTTGGCAAGAAAAAAATAGAACTAATAAAGCAGACAGTATTTTTACAGCTGTGGAGGGTTTCAGCTGTTGAGTGTTGAAGTCCAGGAGATTCTTCAAGAGGCAGCATGTAGTCTGTCAGCTGTCTCGTCTTCTGTATTGATGCAGACCTTCTGCTTCCTACAAAGGAACACTAAAAAAAGAGCGCAAGACAACTGCTTCTCAAATTCATACCCTGAAACACCTAACACTTCTGTGGGTCTCGACACTCACACCCATCTACACCAGCCGTCTCTCTTTCACATTATCCCAGCCGAATTTAGACCTGCTGCGGGACTGATGACTAAATACAAATTGTTTCCATCAGATTGAAGGCAGTAACACCCCCACCTGCCACCCACAGGCGTCTTCACCTTCACAGAGGCCACAAAGAGCCTGGCAAGATGTCTGAGTAAGTATTGAGTTACAACATCATGATGTTTGAATGGTGTGAAAAATATCAAGTCACTAATCCCTGATTACTGAACTCAGCAAACACATTTAGCCTCATGATCATTTTATATTTATTATTATACATACTAGCATGAATGCAGTTTTCAAAAGTATTTTAGCATGGATTTTCCATCTGCTTTTCCCATACATAATCACCCCAGCCTCTTAATGATCCACTGTTCTGAGCTCTCTGAAATTGTAAACATTTGCTCTCTGATAGGAAAAAGATGTCGTCCAGCCGCAGGCAACACCTGAAGGTGAGGTCATGTCTTTCTTCATGTGATCTGAGCTATATGAACTGTCAGTGACTCTCTTGTTGAATGCTGTCTATGCTGTTTCTTTGTTTTTGTGCTCCAGAGCTTGTTGCTTCAGATTGCGCATGGCCTTTTGGAGGAAGAGGCAGCTGAGGCTGAGGAGGAAAAACAGAGATACATGGATGAGAACTGCCCTGTTCTCTCACTGCCTGGAAGCATGCTAGAACTACAGGTACACAAATAAACACGTATATACGCATGTAATGGTATTTCTACTGTACACACTGAATTTTCCTCCCCCATTACCCTTAACTCAATCACCAAACCTAACCCTCAAACAAAATTGATTAGGCTATATGTGAATATGTGTATCTTTGTGTAAAGGAGATGTGTAGGAAGTTGCACGTGCAGATTGATACCGTTGATGAACAAAGATATGATATGGAGAGCAAAGTGGCCAAGTCAAACAAAGAGGTGACATAGATGTTCTATTCTACTAGATAATTTAACTTGCATAAATTCTAAAACCTGAACTTTATTCTTGATCGCCTAAGATTGAGGATCTGAAGATAAAGGTTCAGGACCTGAAAGGTAAATTCAAGAAACCTGTTCTGAAGAAAGTGCGTATGTCTGCTGATGCTATGCTGCAGGCCCTGCTGGGCTCCAAACACAAGGTGTCTCTGGACCTGAGAGCCAACCTCAAACAGGTCAAGAAAGAGGTCAAGGAGGAGGTGAGCACACATTATTAACTCTAAAGCAAAAGTGTGCAAAAAAATGTGGACAGGACTCTTTTAAAGAATTTTACAAACAGCAAAAGCAGACAAAACACATAAAAGGCTTGTAGTTTTTAAACATTATGCTTTTTCTGGTGCTACAGGAGAAGGAGTCAGTGGGAGACTGGCGTAAGAACATCGAGGATAAGGCTGGTATGGATGGCAGGAAGAAGATGTTTGAGTCTGAGGCCTAAATCTGTTTTTCTTAAATACATTTACATTTCCACACCATGATTTATTCAGTCAGGCTGTCTTAATTCTAGTGGTCTTCAGGGTTTTAAGAGATGGTAATGCTATCCGTTGTGTGAAGTGATGTCACAGTTGGTTATGTATTGTATAAAGGAGGCTTTGATGTATGTGGTTGGTTTTGCAGCTAAGGCTTTAATTTGTAAAAGAATAATCTGATTTTGGGCCTTTGTAATGAGATGAAATGAATTTATATTCACCTACAATAACCCATTGAAATACTCAACACAGTACTGTAAGAGGTTTGCTGGGGGAAAAAAACAATAAAATACGAATCAAACAATCAACGTTTGAAGTTTACATTTTTTTTACGAAATGTGTGGCTCAGTGAGACTAAAGAACAACAGCAACCCATGACCCCTAGTGGTCACAAGAGAAAACAGCCATCACACTCGCAATAACAACTGGTGCGCGCGACTAAGTAGTAAGTAAGTTACTAATGTCGAATTTTAGGATTAATTACTTTAACTTAAAATCACATTTTTAATGTAAAAATTGTCCGTTTTCTACACTGCTGTAAAGAGTGATATATTCAAGCCCACTGAGATGAATGCAGAGACATCAATATAAGTGTCTCTAGGTCAAAAAACGTTCATATTCCCAGCTGCTGGTCCACGTTAGCAGTGTTTTTTTTAAATGCTATTAAAAGACTGATAAATAAGATCTAAATATTGTTATCTGATGCTAATTGTTTAGCTAACAAGCTTGCTAGTGCTAAGTTAAGGTAATTTGAAATTATGTCCAAATATTTTTGACATATTAAGTTTGAGGAGAAAAAGAAAGGATGTGATGTTCAGGTAGCTACAGTAATTATCAAAGTGGGAAGTAATTTGGCCAGGAGTGTTTACAACACAGACAAGGTTTGAGAAGAAAAAAAAAGAAAATATTTTTTTCTAACTTATTCTCATGTCATATATAACTGTGACGTTCTGCAAAACAATAACCTAAGCTTTAAAACACCTTTTTCTTACTGGTGAAAATTAGACAGTCAAATCAGTTTTCTCTCAGGTACATTGCAGTGTAAGCTTCATAGTGAACATTACATGATCGTCAATGTAGTCCAATCAACAACAAAAATATACTGTAGCTTGATCCCATATAGTGGTCATTTTAGGAAAATTCCAGGTATTTTGAGCAGTAAGATTATAAAAAAATATGTGCTCTATATAATTAAGTAGCCTATATAAAATTGCAAAATAAATCTATCAGTACTTTTTTACTTAAGTACATAAAAAACAGAGTACTTTTGTACTTTCACTCGAGTAAAATTGAAAAAGGAGTACTTTTACTTTTACTGGAGTAATATTTTATTGTATGTATCTGTACTTTCACTCAAGTACTTGATTTGTGTACTTCGTCCATCTCTGCCTGTTTCACAGAAATATAAAATATATAGGAGGGAAAACAAAGCCCAAAATACCTTAATCATCAACACAATGAGAAAAAAACAAATAATATATTTATAATATATTTATTATTAATATATTTATATGCAAAAGACAATTAAGCTTCACAAACCAGTGAAGTGACTTTAAGAAAAGAGCAAGAACAGTGAAAAATTTCATTTCCACCATCAGGGAAATAATAATAATTTCCAATCAACATACAGCATTAGGAAACTGCCTGGAAGAGGACGTGTGTCTCTATCATCCTAATACAAGGCGAGGAGTAGAGTTTGAGCGGCTAAGGCTCTTCAGGGATCACAGCTGGAGAATTGCAGAAAATAGTTGAGTCTCAGGGTCAGAAAACATTTTTAAAAACTGTCAAACAGTCCCTATATCAGCACATGTTGTTCATGGGGGTTTAAGAAAAATTCTCCTCACTCATCCAAAAACAATCTCCAGCATGTTCAGTTGTCAGACAGGACTGGAACTACTAATGGGACTGGCTTGAAAAATGAGTATTTTAGCAGCAAACACTCAAGATGGGTTCGGTGAACACAGGGATAAAAAGTACTCCATGTGTACAGTGAAGTATACTGCTGTGTTTCTGATGTTGTGGGTCTATATTTCTGCTGGAGGTCCTGGACATCTTGATTAGATGCATGACATCATGAATTCTATCAAATACCAACAGATAACAAATCTAAAACTGACTGACTCTGTTAGAAATCTTATAATGGGCCATGGTTGGGTCTTCCACTGGGACAATAATCCAAAACAAACATCAAAATAAACACAAGAATTAGTCACTGAGCATAAAATGAAGCTTTTGTCAAGGCTGTCCCAGTCCTCTGATCTGAACCCTGAGTGAGGTGAACTAAAGAGGAGAACCAACATGGAGCTGGTAATCTAAAGGGTCTGGAGTGATTCTTGATGAAGGAATGGTCTCTTTTCTCTTATCAGGTGTTCTCCAAACTCTCTTATGCATTACAGAAGAAAATTCAGAGCTGTTATCATGGGGAAAGGACGGAGCAATAATTGGGTGCCAGTAATTGTGGTTACCATGAATTGGAGAAAAACATTTGTATTTTTCATCATGAGATTTTCTACCCATTTTCAATTGTTTTACTTCAATGATAGGTTAGAATTTTGTACATTTTTTTAACGAAAGATCAAAAGGATAAACAATGCAGTTCCTTTTCAGGAACTCACACTGCGTCAAAAACGCTATGGGAACGCCTCGGCGTGACCATGCTCTGAATCTGCTGTGAAATCTGTCCAATAGGGGATCAGGATGCCGTGAGTAGGTGACGTCATGATCCTGGCTTAAAGCAGGTGCGAATAATCGCTCATCAGCCTTCATTCATTCACCACGCTCTACTGTGTGTGAGCCCTTGCCATTGCTTTCTCACACCACAAGATTCCCACCACATGTGCGTTGCATGTTTGGGGGAAGAACCGAGGCGAACCGGCGCCTGCACTCATGGGGATTGCAAATCGATCTGATGGAGGGAATAGAGATGGGCGATCCCCTATCTCTCTCCCAGCCCATCAGGTAGTGGAGCAAATATGGAGGTTCTTTTATCGACCAATGGTCGAGGTGGATCAATTTGCGACCCAGGAGAATACACAATGTCCCCTCTGGTACTCTCTAGTGCATTCAACTCCATTGGGGCTGGATGCCATGGTACAGAAATGGCCGAGGCTCCCTCTGTACGCCTTTCCCCCGATTGCACTGCTTCCGGAAGTTCTAGAGAGAATTCGGCAGGACAAGGTCAGCTTGCTGTTAGTAGCACTTTTCTGGTCGAATCGAGTGTAGTTTGGGAACCTGATATCTCACTGGTCAGCCGTGGCAGCTTTAAACCAGAATTATGGAATCTATGGGTGCGGCCCCTGAGGGGGCACAACTCATTTTTTACAGTCAAGAGCTGTTCACTTTATGGTGCGCAGGGTGTGAACAGGAACCAGTTAACTGCCCGATTGGTACAGTTCTGGAATTCCTGCAAACAAGGCTGTCCACAGGGATAGCCTATTCTACCTTAAAGGTATACATGGCGGCCATTTCGGCATTTCACGCACCTATTGATGGCTCTTCAGTGGGTAGACATCCACTAGTCGTGCGATTCTTGCGAGGTGCACTCATGCTGAGGCCTATAATACGATCCAGAGTTCCAACCTGGGATCTGGCAGTGGTCCTGGAGGCCCTGACTAGATCTCCATTTGAACCCTTGGAGCAAATTTCGGACCGTTACCTAACCCTCAAGACTGTGGTCTTGTTGGCACTTTTTTCACTCAAGAGAGTAGGAGACTTGCAGGCCTTATCTGTGGTACTCCAGGCTTTTTATTCCCCTCCCTTTTTTAAGTTTTATGGTCTTGACCTCCCGGCTACCCCAGGCTCGGTCATTCTTAGTTCTGTGCTACTCCACACTAGGCAGGAACTGGTGGGTCTGGGGTCTTGGGAATTTTGTTCCCATAGCATTTTTAACGCAGTGTGAGTTCCTGAAAAGGAACGTCTCGGGGTTATGTATATAACCCTAGTTCCTTGAGGGAACGAGACACTGCGTCTTTTAGCCACACCCACTGCATCCCTGCAGAGAGCTTGCTTCATTCCTGAGGCTGATGAGCGATCATTCGCATCTGCTTTAAGCCAGGATCATGACGTCACCTACTCAGGGTTTCCTGATGCCCTATTGGACAGATTTCACAGCAGATTCAGAGCGTGGTCACGCCGAGGCGTTCCCATAGCGTTTTTGACGCATTGTGTCATTCCCTCAAGGAACTAGGGTTATATACATAACCCCGAGATGATTTATTATATATATGCAGACTGTCGATATTAGTGGAGGGCACTGTAGTAAGTACAATCACACACATACTGATTAAACATACTGATTCCTTGTTTAAAGTAAATATTAAACTATCAACGCTAGGCGTTAAACTGTGATACTGTTGAAGTGTGATGTATACAAATTAGCTGGCATAATTACATCTTCACATGTACACCCTTTTATCTATGTAGCTTTACACATTATTTAACTCACCGTTGTGCCATGGCTAATACAATTATTTTAATTCTTCTTTTTCTTCTTCTTTCCTCCTCCACCACCCACACCTTTTAATATATTTCTTAGGCCATGATTCATTTAGTTGAATTATAATAATTATAATGAATATAGGTGCTTATCTCTACTTATGTACTTACCTTAGCCTACCTGTTTATTCTTTAGGCAGGTAAGCAATGCATGTGGATATAATGGTTCTGAACTGTGTGCCTGACAACACACAGACTATTAGTGGTCCTGCAATGCTATTGTTTTGAAGTCTGTGGATGTGTGTGTGAGTGTGTGTGTGGTATCATCTTACTTTCCCAGGGGATCATCACATGACTGCTTATCTTTCTGCTGATTGGAAGAGAGAACTGGAAAAGACAGGAGCCAGAGTTTCAAAGCTCTGAATGAAAAACACATGGAGAGAGACAGAGGAAGGGAGTGAGTGGAACAGAAAGAGAGAGAGACTGACTAAATCCTGCTCAGTGAAAGAAGGGGAGCACATTCACACCCTTTAGAGGACTCACAGGAAAGGAGAGAAACACATAGTCAGATATCATTTCAGTCACAGCAAGGCTGCTGGGTTTTCAGTGAGGAGATTCAGTGAACAACAAGAACATGTCCAGCTCAATTCTACGACGACATTCCAGCAAGAAGGGATTGGAGAAACTCCAGAGGTGAGATGATGTTTATTTGTTCGCATGTGGGTGTGAATGTGTTTGTCTGTGGCCATTTGGTCTACAGAGTCACACTAGTCTATTTGCCCTTTAAATGGATTGTGCTGTAGTTCATTAAATGCTCTTTTATAAATCTTAACTTTTTTTAACCTAAATCATGGCACACCAACTCTTAATGTACTGATAGTGATGATCTGTTATCTAAAAATGCTGAGTAGCACCGGACAACCATTAGGACAGAATGGATTCATCAGGCAAAACAAAGGGGTCAAGAGGGGAAACAGAGAATGATTTCTTTCTGCTGTTTATCAGGTCTTCAGGATGTTTAGGGGGAAGGGTTAAAGTTCTTGTGGCTGGTTTTGCCGTCACTTAGTATTTCATACAAATTCTACGGTCAAAGAATTTGTGAACGTGGATAAAGTGAATCATATCATCAGGCTGTCCCAGAGGGTTTGAGGGTATATGATTGTGTTGTTATTTAGTTATGAGTGATGCCATGAAATGATAACGTGCCTGTCCTTAAGTGTCTCTAGTTAAAGTAAAATCTGTCCCATAGCCGTCCCAGATGGCTGTTGTTCACACGCCACATGGTGAGTCAATTCATGACATCATATGAAATGGCAATGACAGGCTTCAATAGCTTCTTTTATTACTGGAATTTTCCTGAGGGTGGTGACATCATCAGATCACCCCCTGCTCTAGATCTGCTGGATCTGTGATACAGAGCAGCGGCCCCCTCCCACTCTGCCCTTAGGACCTGGAGCTCCTGTAAACTGTGCCGGAAAATTTGAGCCATTCCACCACCCAGCCATTCTCAATAAAGGAAAGAGTGCAGTTATTATCAATATTATAGATTATGGCTACTCTGCTTTAGTACATGTTACGTTCATTTACTCAAAATGTTTTGTAACTAATTCAAAAGTTTAGGCAGAACGTGAGTGGTAAAGGAATTTGGAGTATGAGGAGTCTGAAGTATGTGTTTTTCTTCATCCATGTGTCCATATGTAACATAATGTGATTATGGAATTAAGATTTACAGTTTACTTAGAGAAGAACATTCCGAATATTGTTTGATGATTTATTTTAGTCATGGGTCTATATTAAAATCACAGATTGAGTCAGTAAAATATATTTTGAAAGAAGTCTCTTTAACAAGGTTGCATTTATTTGTTAAAAAAAACACAACAAAAAGTATAATGCAAAAAAATTTGATGCATCCTTGCTGAATAATTATAAAGAAAAAATACTACTGGCTCAAATATTTGAATGATATTTTCAAAATATGTTATTGTTTCTTTTATTTTATTTTCTGGCTTAGATTGCACATTAGATAAATGGTGTCAGTACAGTAACAGTGCATGCCTTTGTTGCACATTTAGCACAGGTTATAGAAAATATTAGCAAACTGTGCATCAGAGGCATGTGTAATAAGATGTAAGCTTACACCAATCTTCCACTTCCACTGAAACCTCACTGATGAAAGCACAGATGTATTTTCTTAACTTTAAAAAAGAATAAAAGTGTCTGGTAATCATCCACCTCTGCACAGTTATTGTAAATAATCAGTAAAACAGTTCTCTGCAGAATTAGTTGTGCCATTTGTTAGTTTAGTTCTCTTAATGTAAATCCCTGTAAAGGAAGGCAGTAAGCAATTTCCTGTCCACGTGAACCCTGCACTTCCTGACTTACTTCCTGTCCATCCCTGACCCTACCTTCTGTCAGATGACCCCTCTCTCTATCATAATCGTGGTGATGTATTATTAATTGATCATTTGCAAATTACTGCCTAAAGATTCTTATCGCAGTATAAGACTTTATACTACAGTATACCGTATACAAGTCAAATGCAGCATTCGTGATTTAGCTGTAAAAATCTGTTCCTGAATATTATGAAAATCATAAAGATTCATTCTAATTTGTGTTATATGAATTGTTCTTACACAGAATCACTGTTCAGCGCAGTCTGGAGGATGCAGAAGAAATTGAAAGAGAGCGACGACGGCGTGCAAGAGCCAGTTCCTCTTCTGAGCCTCCAATGACCCCACAGGACAGCCCACGCACTGCACAGACTCTGGACAGCCAGTTAGTTTCAAAAACCTAAAATATACTCTAGTCTTCATCAAATACATAGAAGAAACTGTACAGTGTGTGTGTGTGTGT
This sequence comes from Enteromius unitaeniatus, assembly GCA_032359435.1. Lineage (NCBI taxonomy): Eukaryota > Metazoa > Chordata > Actinopteri > Cypriniformes > Cyprinidae > Enteromius > Enteromius unitaeniatus. Next base: position 14,350,615 of record JAUMHI010000043.1, read on the forward strand.
GTTTGTTTTGTTTCCATGGAATCTCAACCTCCAGAATCTGGCTTAAGCCAACTTTCTCTATCTTCTTTGTGTGCTTATTAATCTGTTTCTATGTGCAAGAGTCAAGGCCACACCTATTCTTTTGATTCAGTCACCTATTCTCTTCTATTCTATTCTATTCTATTCTATTCTATTCTATTCTAACACACTCAACAGGTATAAGTGGATTTGCTTTTCTTATGTCCCAGCGAGAGGCATTTCTGAAAGTGTTTTGCTGTTTGTTAGGAGTCAGAATAATCTGGTTCCAAGCTGTTCATCCTCTTTGGAAGAGGATGAAGGATTCAGTGATTGGACACATCTAAGCAGATGCAAACAGGGACAAATGGACCATAAAGATGAAGAAACACATCTCAACGGCTCCCGTCACTCAAAACTCGAGCTCTGTTCCAGCTCTGCTCCACAAAGTAAACGGCATGATAGAAATGTGTATGACAGCACCCCATTCATACAGACCCGACCCCCGCTTTCAAACCAGCAAAACCTGGATGAGGATGGTGATGATGGAGACTGGGGTGCCAGAGAGCAGGAAAGGAGGGAGAACATTAAGGCAGCAGAGAGAGAGGAGGGAGAGACTGGACAATGGTGTGTAGAGGAGGACGATCCAAGAAGGGTGAAAGGTCATGAGTCATCTTTCTGGAAGAAACAAAATCAAAGCTGTGACATGGATGAGAAGGTAAGAAGGCATTCAACAAGATAGTACTTAAATAAAACTTCTTGCCCTTAAACCCTTAATCCAGTCATCCATCAAAACCAGTCTATCAAGTGGTAAATATACGCTTCTGCATTTATTGTACTCACAGAGAGAAAAGAAGACAGAGATGAAGATTTCCTACACCTCCACAGTCCTCCTTCAACAGAATGGGAGACAATACAGCACCAATGGACAAGAGGGGAGGAGAACAAATGACAGGTACAGGCATAGACAGGCACAGATTTCAACAAGATCAAAGAGATATAACTGTATAAACAGTCACAGCTACAGCAAGAGAGACTATAAGCTTAAATTAACCTAAGAAAAACGCTTTATTGTTATGTTTATATAATTATAATTATTTACTGATATATGTAGGGATGGAAATGGAGATCTAAAGAGGAGAAGTATTGCTTGAGAGTTAGTTTACGTGTTTCAAATCACTTTAAATCTCGAAATGACAGTTTGTGAGGAGCTTGTTCATCTAATTCCTGTCTGTCACAATATTAAGCAAATAGGATACTGCTTAAGTCACTCGTCAATCATATGACTATTCATCCAGTATCCCACCATGACCATTGGTGGGATGCTGATATATATTTGATATATATTTATATCAAATATATATCAGTTGATATATATTTAATTGACTTTGATGATATTAAATTTATTAAAACACATATTTATATGGAGCTGTTTTCTTTGGCCACATGCAAACACAAATATACAGCAAGAAAAGTAATCTGATTGCCAAATGACTATTGATTTGATTCTATGAACAAATTTCTCAAATTTCTTACAAACTCAGTAGCTAAATCAGCATCTATCATCTGTGTGGAGACCATAATTTTAAACATTGTAAGAGTCACCACTACAATGCAACAACCTTAGCACACTGCAGGAGAACAGTTTGAGAAGAATGTGTCAATGATTGGGCAGCAATAGAGTTATGTCGATACTGGCTCTGTGTTATGAAATAACATGAGAAATCAGGTGAGTTTCACAATTTCCCCAGAACAAATGTCCTTCCTGAGTTCAGCCTGTTTAATCTTTCTTAGAGAACTGAAGATACAGAGCAACATGGAGTCTTCAGTCGATTCAGCAGCTGTCAGCAGTCCGGAAAGGTGGAACAATTTAAAATTCATATTCAAATATTTTGGATTTTTGCCCTTTCTTAATCTTGTTGTCTTTAGTGTGTCTGAGGAGGTGTTTGTGAAGAGCAGTGAGGAGAACCAGCAGCATACAGACACTGGAGATCAGACTCATGAGGATGTGCAGAGGAGAATGAGAGAGGAAGAGCGAGAGAGGAAGAGGAGGGATGTGATGGAAAAGTTGAAGAGATTGAGTATATCCAGTGGAGATCCAGAGGAGCCTTTCAGTCCTCTCAGCCCCAGAAGCCCCTCCTACATGGTAAGTATGGCATTATCATCATTAGACACAAAATCACAATATAATTTAAAATTCATTACCGATATGTACACGCATGCTTGTTAAATAGTTACAATTAACATAATTGAATTTGTCTCATCTCATCATTTGTAATTGCTTTTGACCAGGCATTATTATCTGACTCACAATGTTTAGTTGTAGAACAATATCTGCAACGAGTAGTGTTTTATAGAGAGTGAATGACGTGTTTTGCACGTGTTGGTCTGGTTAAAGGGTATCCTGCATTGTTTAGCTCCAACTCTTATTAAACACACCTGAACCAGCAAATCAGGGTCTTCAGGATAAAGCATATATGTATGTGTTAAGACGGTTACATTATATTACTATGAATGAGACAAACTGCCAATCACCAAATCATCATGACATCACTGTGGGTGTGGTTTCCATAGAAGATCATTTTTATGGGACAGTTCATGTCAGATTTAATTTTTTGAGTTTGGCCAGCTGTTTTTGAAATTTCAGAACTTCAGTACTTCTATTCAGGCAGGTTGGAGCTAACCAACCTGCAGGAGGGTGGTCCAGGAACACCTCTGCAGAGTCTGGGTGGTCTTGTTTGGTTATGTTGGAACAAATGTCTCCAGCATTTGTCCCCAAATCAACAAATGTCTCCAATGATAATAAAACTAAAAAAACATATAATGCTTTATTACAGCTAATAAAATTACAAAAAGTCCTCTTTCATTATGGTCTGTTGCAGTTTGACAAATAGCATGAGATCGGGGGCAGGGCTACGGATTACACAGTGTAGTTTTTTTTGCCATTTGGTGATGCTTGTGACCCAGAAAGGCCAATGATAACAGTGGTAGGTCCCCAGTCTGATATAAAACCTGTACAAAACATGTGTTTTGTTTTCCCTCTAAAATTGGATCCGATATCTTCCATGTGCTGTTTGCGTGACTCAGATGTCTTCCATGTGCTATGTTTGGTTCTAATCTTTTCCTTGCAATGGTGGTGTGGGTTGAGGGAGAAAGATGACAGAACATGAGGCATCTGCTTTACATTGCTGAGGTGCTTTGTATGTGTGTTGCTTGCTGGTTTCAGGCTGTGGGTGAGGAGTGGCAATCAGAAGGTACAAGCTCGGTGAGTTGCTTACTTTGTGCATGTGCACGACAGCTTACATTGTGCATTACAGTGTTTATGTATGTCTGCTACTTGCATCTTACCTTTGCTTTATAAAGCTGTGGCTATAATTGCTTTGTTTTGCATTTGTTCTGTTTTTGTCTATGATCACATTCCCTTCCTTTTACTTTTGAGGTGGTCCGTTAAAACTAATCCTGATACACTGTACAGCTTAAGCAATTTGTGATAAACTGCGTCAGTATGATCCAGATAGTTATGTTTGAGAAAAATAATAGTTCAATTTTGAAGGCAACAGATCAGTTCTTACCAAACAAATAATAAACACAAACTGTATCATACAGTACAGTCAGTTTGTATGTTGATGAGATTTTAAAAATACTCAGAAAAGGTATGACAGGAAGACTTTTTTGGCCAATGAATGCATTCTATCCTTTTGGGCAAAAAGAAAAACAAAGGGCAACAGGATTTACTGGATCAACAAAGTATATGAACAGCCAGATACAAATCCCCAAGTGAAATTATTAAAGAAATCTGTTTACAAGATCATTGGGCTGAACTGCCCTTTAGTATTGACTCAAACTTTTGAGAGACTATGGCTTTACTTTGTGCAATCATCATCTGTTACCCAATGAAGTTGCACTGTATTTCATTTTTTTATGCCTGTTTCCTAAAAACATTGCACAAGATGTTGCCCTAAGTTTTTTCATGCTCAGTACTGTAAAGATTCACAAATACTCAGAATCTATTTACTAATAAATGTTCTTTAACTGTTCATCTACAGATCACTGAGAGGACTGAGTCCCTAAACCGCTCCATCAAGAAAAAGTAAGCAGACTTCTGAAACACACAAACACATTGAGATGAAAGGGCACAAGTGATTTACTGCATGATTGTAAAAATGAAATTCCCCCTCATAATATGGAATGTGAGAAAAAGCAGGGGTGAATTGTTGTTTTTCTGTGCTGCGGTATGACAGCATCAGTATTTTCTCTTTGATCTAAACACTAAACCACACATGAATGATTCATTCATGTAATGAACAACTGTTTGAAACATGGTTCACCTTCCAGTCACGCAGATGTGACATGACATGTTTTTTTCTTTTGTACTGTATCCTTCGCCTGTTCACTAAATATGACATGATGAAGGATTTCTTTAGTCGTTTTTTGTGGATGTATCAGTCTTAGAATCCAATTTATCACCGGGTATTATTTTCCACATTGTTCCTTCTTGTATGTAGCATAAACAGTTTGCTTCACAGTGCCTTTGTTTATCTTGAACTACTCTATGAGTCATGGTGCTCTTCATGTCCATGCTTGTTCTGAGATGGTCTTGCAAGAACAGTGGTGCTTTAGGTAATGTTTCATCTGTTTATGAAAACAGGAACAGCATAAAGAAGACCCAGCCTCCCACGATCATCTCAAAGCTAGATGGCAGACTGGAGCAGTACAACCATGCCATTGAGGTGAACTACTTGTATACGTTTTATAGTTAAATCTGGAAATGCACCTGCACGGCTACATGCTGCTGCTTTTGTATGAATGTATTCGTACACAATCTTGTTATTACCACACCCAGTGCTTACATTCACCTGCTCTGGTGTTTATCACTCTGATCTCACTGCTGTGGTGCTTTCAGACACCCTGCATGTCCAGGCACTTCCTCATGCTGACTCGCTCAAACATTTTGTTTTCAGCCGTTTCTGTTTTCCTGCCGCCCAACTGTCAGGAAACGTGTAAGAGTCCCATGACAGATGTGTGTATTGTGAACCAGGTGTTACTGTGCTTTTATTGCAGAGTCAAGCAGGTGTTTCGCATGTCCCAGATAACGTCATATTTCTGGCCATGTAGTAGTGTGTGTTTTGTTGTGTGCAGGAGTCCTGTAAAGAGGGCAGTGTAGTAAAAGCAATGGACGTCCCAACACCACCAGAACCCGTATCTGCTCGGAAGACCCTGTTTGAGGCGGGAGAAGCCTGGAATCAAAATTCAGCAAAGGCAGTGTGCTCCAAGGTTTATACAATCACATCGATCATCTACTATTTATCAAAACACTTTTTTATTATGTATGTTAAAGGGATATCGCACCCTAAAACTTTACTTAAGCCTCATGCTAATTTTATATTACTTTCTTTTTTTCTGTAGAACATTAAATAATTCTTTTTCTGTAGAACATTAAATAAGTATCTTAAGTGAAGACTTGTTGGTAGTTTGCTGATGGTGAGGTTAAAAACCTACATTTACCTGTTTACTGATGAATTTAGGCTTTAAAATTGATAAAAGGGTGCTAGTTAGGTAAACAAAACATGTAAGTATCGTAGAATTATGTTGGTCATAAAGCTTTTTTTTTTTCCATCTCATGTCCTACGGGATTTTTGTTGAGAGAGTCAGAGTAAAACTAAAAACGTCCAGGTTTACCTATAACATTATGTTATCACTGCTGCACTCTATTGGGTTTAATGTTATTCATTTTATTTGATTATTATTTCTTTTTTGATAATTGTTTTACACTAAAGAAAGTCATAAAGGTATAAAAAAAACATGAGGGTAAATAAATAAAGACGGGGTAAACTATCACCAGATTCTTTACTGTCATTCTTTAGTTGCTGTAACTGATTTTCTGTTCCCTCGTGAGAGCGCCCAGTCACATATATGTTGCATATTCTTTATCGTTCTGGTGTGACTCAAAAACGTGAGTGAGTGAGTAATTTAATAAATAAAAATTTCTCTGATTCAGGATACAGAGGGCATGAAGGTGGGCGTGGCAGATCTAATTAACCAGTGGGTGAAAGGAAGCAGTGATATCAGCAACAAGAGCCCCTCCTCCAAAGCAGCTGTAAGTTTATATGATATATAAGTCTCTGAATGTTAATCAAATAGTTTCTGGAGCTTCTGGATCTATTGTACCCTCTATCTTCTCTTTCTTCATCTTTAGTTCTCTTCTTTACACTTTTCTTGTGTCTGATGTTCTTCTCATCCTTTTCAGGAAGGTAAATGATTCCTGTCTCTTTTTTTCTCTACAGATTATTTAAAGTTGAGTGGATGAGTTTTCTCACTCTTTGAACTATTTCACTCTTTGAGATCAAACTATTGTGAAAGAGTTTTAGAAGACACTAGTGGTTTCAAAATGTCTGCATTGACTTTTTTTGGACTTGCTTAGGTGTTTACTGGATATAATCAATAGAAAATATAAAAGATGTTGTAAGGTTAAAGTTCATGGCAAGTCATGTGACGAGAGAGAGCTCTGAAACAAGCTTGAGGTTTAATGACGCCATCTAGTGGTTGCGATCTAAACCAAAAAAATAAGAACCCGTTGGACTGTCTGAAGTTTGCTTTTGGATGAAAATGCAATCCTTTGTTACTTTACTTTGAGCTGTTTTTCTTTGTGTGTGTTAGTGTCAGGATGTTAAAGCTGGTGAGGTGCGTAACATAAAATCCATGTGGGAGAATCTGGGAGACACACCACAGGATAAACCAAATGCAAAGGTACATGACTCCTCATGGGACTGAACCATGATCAATCTCACAGAAGCTACTATAGATTAAGTAATACTTAAATTACTTTTTAAGTTTTACATGGCTGTAATTTTTACCTTTTTTACCTTTACCTTTTCAGGGACTGGCTGGAAAAAGGTACAAATTTGTTGAAAGTGGACACGGGAAATATGAGAAGGTCTTTATAAATGATGATTCAAACTAAAGAACAAGTAAGAATTTCTTTCTTTATTAAAATCTTTTAGTCAAAATAACAAAATATAAACTCAGCATTTTCTTTACTACACAGACATAAGTCATGCTTCATAGAAATTCATACCAAAGTAACTAAAATATTATAGTGTGCTGTACATTGCATCTACAAACACACATACATATAGCTAGATTAAAGTACCTTATAGGTGTACAGGGTGGGACAGTGTATGATGAAGGGTTAATTGTTAAAAATTGTTTGTTGTGGTTTCTCACTGTTATCATGCATAATAAACACTCTACTGTGCTGGTCCTATTAGCATTTATTTAGGGTCTGTGCAGCCATTTGTTTTAATACACAGAACTAAGTCTCAGAACCATGCCAAGGTTGAACTACTCTGAGGTATGTGGCATGAGTAAAGGGCACGACATGGCAGTCAGATGGGTTTTGCAACAGAAATCCCCGAAGTATAAGGGCTGCCATAATTACTAGCATATAAAAAGGTTTCCCTCAGAAATTAATCTAAGCGTTAAAACACTTTGCTAGAAATGGAGGTATGAAAACATCCAACACTGATTGTAAGCTTTAAATAGTGAAAAAAACACATATAAAATTTTTAGAAGACAAGGGGACCATGATACATTTAGTCTTATTCAATCATCAACATCATAAGATTATGCCATTCCTACATGTTCTAGTATTTTTTTTTTAATTGAACAGGACCATCATAGCTCATCCTGGCTCTTGACACCACTCAAAACGTCACATTCTGAAGCTCTCTATTCTAAACATGTCTGCTCGCAACACCCGTCTCAGCTGACGTGAAGCAAACCTAAACCCAGCATCCATCCTTTCGGATGCCACGGCACACTCTGAGCCACTTTCCTTGTTTGATCATTCTCACCATTACGTTTTCAGCCCTTGCTCACTCCCTCACTCGCCACATCCCGAACAGCTGCACCCATCAGTTGGCCTCTCGATGCAGGAATGCACTAGGCCTCTATTTCTGCCGATGAGCCCCTTACTGCACTGCTCACAGCAGACTGCAGTGCATAGCTTGTTTGTTTCACTGTTGTTAATTTCATTAAATAAATAAAAAAAAAACTACAATGCTACATAATTGTATAAATTTGTACTAAAACACCTGTACATTTGAAATGCAATCAAACATCTGCTGTTTTTTCTGTAGATGCACCGAATCCTTTGGCTGTTCTATTAAAGTCTTTTGGCTCTTCACCTTTCTGTTTGCGCTGCAGCAGCCCTCTTTCAAAGGCAGTGGCTATTTTGTTGAGGGGTTTTGCAGCCGCCTCCTTCAGCTTCCGGGCATTAAACCGCGGACTGTAGAGAAGGATGGGCAGGCGATGGACGAAGGATGGTACTAACTGACCATCATTCTCTATTTTTTTCTGCTCATCCTCATTTTTGTTGCCATGTATCTGCTTCATAATATTCTCCTTTGTTGCAAACATCTGAAACAGTACAGCATCCCACATTTTTGTTGCCCTGGGCTCATCTTTCTTTTTTACCACATCCAGTCCACTCAGTGACTCTTCTTTGGCCTCTCCAGAATTGTCTTTACCACTTATTTTTATATCTGCTTTCTGAGCATTTTTCTCCACCTCAGACTCTGGAAAACTGGGGGCCTCGGGTTCAACCACCATATGCTTTTTCAACCTTGTCCAGCCACTGAGCTTGGCCTTCAGGCCTTTGGGTTTCTGAGCACCCTTTGGTTCATCATTTTGCCTCTGATCATCTGATGTGGGTTTAGAGAGAGTATCTTTGGTAAGCTTGCCATCTTCAGTGGCTACAGCCTCATTTTGTTTTTCATTTGCTAACGAATCTTTTGAACTCTTTAAGGTTTTTGAGGTATCAGACCTTAACTCTTTAACTTTAGCATCTGTGACAGAATCAGCTTTTGAATCCGGAGCATGTTGTGTCTTTACATCCATATTAGATGCTTTAGCTTTTGTCTGGGATTTTGCAGAGCGTTCTTCAGATGAAGAGAGTGGTAAAGATTTGGCAGCCTTGAGAAGCATGGCAGCAAGACTATTTTCTGCACTTGGAGCTTTTTTAAGAGATTTCACATTTAAAGATGGTAAAGGCTTTTGAGTATCAGAATTGACGGATTTGGTCTGCACACTTTCCATATTTGATTTGGTGTCATTTGATGCTTTGATAATTTCCTTCACATTTATTTGTTGCATTGTTGATTTGCTTGATTTAGATTCAACTGTAACTGTAGTTGCAGTGTTGGAATCAGTGTTTGTTTTATTTGAGTGCTGTAAGTCTGATGCTAAAATTGTAAGTGGATTTGGCTCTTTTATATTAGCACTTAGGAGTATCAATCCTTCTTTGCTGTTGTCTGGTTTAGAAGCCATGTTTTTGACTGGGACTTCAATGTTATTCACAGGTGAAAATATCTGTCCATCTGAGGGGACTTTAAATGATCTTTTTGTTTTGTTTAAAGGGCTTTGAATAGATTGCACATTGATGTCATGTTTCTGCATCTGCTGACCTTTTGTTTCTTCAGGAGTTTGATTGAGTTTAGTAATGGGTTTCAATAAGGGAGGTGTTGAATTTGGGTTCATTGAAACTGCAGTTTTAATTGCTTCTGATTTCGAGTAAACTACAGGATTAGATATATCTGATTTAAATGTATTTGCAAGTTGAGATGCCTCTGGTTTAGCGAGACTTGGAGAATTGGATATATCTGTTTTAGCAGGAGTTGGAGGATTAAATATGTTTGATCTGGGCAAAACATCAGGATCGTCTGCATTAGACATACATGAGGCTATAAAGTAAGATGGATCAAACCTTGAGGAAGCTGTAGATTTAGTTTCCTCCAGCTTTGAGAGGTCTGTAGGTTTAATATCAGGGGGGACTTTAGTGTAACTTCTGGTGTCTGCAGATGGCATTCTAGAGTCTGTGACGTTGGTTGAGTTTGTGAGTTTATTGAAACCTTCATTTTTGGTGTTTATGATATTGTGAAGTTCATTGCCTGTAATGATAGTAGATGAATAGCTGCAGATAGCGGAATGAGTTTGATGGGTTTCTAAAGAACACTTGGATAAACATGATATGGATTTCTGCTCTTGATTTGCAGAAACTTGTAATTGCATTGCTTTCACTGAAGCAGGATTAAAGCTTTCTGTTGGATATATAGATCTGTGTGCATTCTCTGACTGCACCATTTGCTGTGGGATATTTTGAACCGACAAGAAGTTCTTTCTTAGCAATACGGTTATATCTGAGTTTGGAATATTTGATTGTACCAGGGGAAAAGGGTAAGTTGGCATTTTTTTCCCCTCTGCTGTAAAAGGAGGGACAGTGATCTCTGTAGACCCTGAATTTAGTTGTCTAGGAGCTTCTGCTACAGCAGTGGGGTTTATAGCCAAAGGTGTAGTTTGAGACCCATTGTACATAACTTCAGGATTCAAAGCTGGAGTCATTGGTTTTACTGCAGAAATTGTCTCTTGCTCCTTTAGAATTTGAACTGACATTTCTGAAGTGGAATTATTGACGGTTTGTATTTCAGTTATGCCAGTTACCTGTACCTCTTTTTGGTTTGCCATTAAGACTTGTGAGGGCAGCTCAGCCACTGAAGCTTGTGATGCTTCTGAGGATTTCTCTGCATTGAAATCAGATATATTACTGTACTTCTCTTGAGCTGGAGATTTGTAATTCTCACATGTCATGTTTTTAAAATCTTCTGGTTCTTCAGGTGTAGACACAGAAGGATCACCATTAGAATTCACCTTGATTCCACCATAAGCAACATATTCAGCGGGTGTCAAACCATAGTATGTTGACTTTCGTTTCGGGATGTTACTATCATCATGTGATGGCCTCTGGTTGCCCACAAAGCGTGCCGGTGGTCTTGGTGACCAGTATACAGGTGTACTTGTTGTTTGATAGTTTTGGGAAAGTACAGGCATGGATGTCTCTTGACTTATATTTGTTAGAACAGCCTTAGCTGGTGTCATCATACAGGTTTCTGAAGTTTCAGTTTTAGTCATTGGATACTCCTGTGGAACTGTAGATGTAAGCACCTCACATGCTCTGGAGCTTGACTTACTAGCTTCAGCGAGGGTCTTAGATAAGGAAACTTCGCATTTAGAAATCTTTGGTGTCAAGCATTCCTCAGAATAGGCATTAGAAATGAACGGTTTGAGTCCTGTGGTGAACACAACACCATTTGGAATGGAATTCCTTATTTTATTCACAGCAATTTTTTTCAAGGCATCATTATGATCAACAGCTGCACTTTGAGCTTTTACACTAGTCGATGAGGAAGGCTGGAGCCAGTGATTTTGAGGTATGAACCCTTTTTGGTTTTCTTTAGAGACCATTGTGGTGGATAAAGTAGAGTTAAATGCAAACAACGGCTGATTATCTGCAGAGGCCTCCAAAATGGGTCTTTTTGCCCCTGTAATTGGGCTTACATATGTATTTATCTGACTAGTAGGTGTCTGAGCTTCAGACAGCATCCCTAAATTTTGTTTAACATCAATCACAGGATTGTTTCCATTAAATGGCATTTCACCTTGAATAGATGAACCACAAGTCCAGGAGTCCTGAATAGGTGGTTTTGATATTTCATAAAATGAGGTTTTTGGAGTATAAATCCTTGTTTGTGGAAAAGCAGATATGTTCTCCGTTGTGGAAGTCTTGAAGTGTGACCCAGCTCTTTCCATGACGTGATTATGTGTGTGAGTAATGGGTGCAGGTGCAACATTTTTACATCCTTCCCCGCTGGATTGGCTCACTGGAACCTGAGAGATTGAAGGTTGTGTCTGGTAACCTGGCGCACAGACCGATGTCAAATTTGGAGCTGGAAGTTGAACCTGAGCCAAAGGGGGAGCTTGTGTTAGCACTGGGGCTTGATAGGTCTGTCGTTCACTGGATGTGCCATGCATCGTCCCCGCTCTTGAGGAACTGGACTGAAGCGTTTGACTGAAGGCTATCTCAAAGTCTGTATCTGGGTCTATCTCTGAGTCATCATCAAAAAGTATAGATGAGCATGTGTATAGAGGTGCTATCTGGTGCTCCAGTGATCGGGCAGGGTAAGAGTACGATTGGGCAGTCAGTGTGGGCGTAGAGCTGTAGTGTGATCTGTTGGCAGGGTATAAGTATGGGGAGGAGGAGTGACGGTAGAACAGGCTGCTGGAGGGATATTGAGAATCGGGGGTCCTGCTGAAGAGAGGGGTTTCTGGAGTCCTTGGAGGGGTGGAGTGGTCACTGTGCTCTAAGTCAGGGCTGGCCTCGTTGACTGGTGACAAGCTCGACCTAAATGGGATGGGTGTCTGAGAGGAAGAGCCCACTTTCTTCTTGGCACTTTTCTTTAGGAGTTTTTGTAGACGGGCATTGTCTCGCCCTGGTTTCGGGAGTAGAGGAGGGGGGTACTGCTGTGGGAGCAGATTAGGCTGACTACCATAACTTAAAGCCATCAGCATTTCAACACCTGCATTAAAAAGAAGCCACAAATAGATGTTTGGTGTTAAAAATAAAACTTTGGGTCAGACTGAATGCTAACTTGGGATTTAAACTTGATCTCTCTGTTTCCACACAAATTGAATTTAAGTCCATAAAAAAATCAAATCTCTGAACTTTCTTTACACTGCAATATGATTTTTTTAGGCTGTAAAAAAATTATTAGTTAAGTGATATATATATTTACACACACAAACATATATACTGTACATATACATATATATTTATTTCTCACTTGATGGGATTTGTGTCATCTGCTCTGTTTTGTTTTAAATATGTATTTTTTCTCTCTTATTTAGCTGGCTGCTAATCACAAAGATGTCTGAAGACAGGATGCTGATGTGATCTGTCCTTCAGTTATTGCACTGTACAAAATTTAAACCCACTAATATTGAAAACTTGTTTCAATTGCTGCCGTTTATTTTAAGTAAAATCAAAGTGGTGCCACAGACACTTAACTGATGAAGAAAACCAATTCGAAACAATCAAGTATAATTAACAGAATTATTGTGACAGGTTAAATATTTGGAAACATGTATGTTGTTATAATGATGGGGAAAAAAATCTAGTGGGGTTTTTAGTTACTTTTATTACATCTCATTTATGTGTCAAATCTTAAATCATTGGTGTCCAACCCTGCTACTGGAGAGCCACTGTCCTGATTTTTTCTAAGCAAATGTATTTTTTTCCACGTACATGTGTATTATTTCAGAGTTTCTCAATTCAGTAAGTGTTTAGTACAGATGGAGAAACAACACCAGTCAGTATTAAATACAGAATGTAGTCTGGACAAGGAAATCAGACAATAATCTGAACTGTCATCTCTGAACCAGTGGCACAAAGTGCTAAATATTAATTTACTGAAAGATACATGTACGTTTGTTTTTTGTTTTTATTTTATTTTTTGTCAAAATGTTGGATTCATTATTACTATCTGTTAAAGCTTTCTTGTTTAGTTAAGTTTAGTTTAATCCTGAACATTTTAACTCTCATCAACCTGATCTCATTTTTGTATTTTTTCTTCCTGATTTTTTTTTGAATATTTTCTCCATATAAGTGAATAGCATTCTGTTGAGTGGCATTACACAGTCCTCACATGTAAACCAGTTACCTAGTGACTGACACATCAGTGGAAGATTTCATTGTCACAAAAGTTAATAAAACATTAGTTTTCTGTGAATGTTTTGCCACTTTGTCCATACTGTTGAAAATCTTCAGTTCCACATCTTTAATATCATACACAGACATTCATGAACATTCCAATAACAAGAAATTCTGCAAAGAGGTACGTTTTTCCATCTTTGGTTGATAAGTCTGCATAACACTTGCATAAATAATATGACAGAAATGGCCAAATTTAAATTATACAGAATTTCACCAAACTCATATTCTTGCAAGTAAATACAGTCTGTGACTCACTGCGTATCTAGGTTACTTTGCTATCTGAATGTATTCTAGCGCCTGTGTGGCAGTAGTGTCGCTGAAATGTGATCATGAGCTGCCCTACATTTTATTTTTGCTTGCTGAAAGACTGCACATCCTGCAGCCACAATAAGACTGGAAAGATAAACACCTAAGCCTCGATTCTCACACAACAGCATAGACATGAAGACAACACTAATTGATATATCCATTAGAATATCCATTTAATAATTCACTACATTGAATTTTAGAACCTCAGTGACCTAATTCCCTGACTGAATAATAAAACTACCCTAGGGTCTATAGTATGTGAGTACATGTTTGCCTTAGACCTGTGTGAAATCTGTGCAGAGACCGGAGACATGCCTGGTTCCCTGTTCCTCAACTTAACAGAGAAAAGACTTTATGGTAATAGGTGGCAACTGCAATATATTTTTCAGTTATTTACTTCCAGGTATGATGAGTGTTAAGAGCATTTGTGAGACTTACGGTAAATCTAGAGAAGAGAGATGATGCTGATCTGCAAAAAATATGAACAGATATGGGAGGGATATCAGTTACTGCAGCTCTGTACAGGTGCTGTGAAATGCAAATACAAGGAGCATATGGCCATAAACTGGTAAATATCATAGGTCAAACAAATATGTTAAATGACAAAGGCAGCTTTCAGTGGTTTAAAGCAGGCACTTTAATACTTCAGCCAGCACAACAAGCTGAGGCCTAATGTCTCTCACAGAGCCATGCACCAGACACTCACTAACAGATCCCACTCCCACTTCAAGAAAGATAAACTGCTTTTTTTTTTTTACCTGTGCAAGTACCGCTGTGCAATTAAGTGTGCAGCTGCAAGGTCCAACTCCGAGTGTGCTGGGGGAAGATTAGTAGAACAGAGCAACAGGACATGGTGACCTACCCCTTTTCCATGCCAAAAATAAAACTCCTCGCCCTGAATTCAAGCTGCGCTCTGACAGCCATTGAGCTGTAACCAGGCAGGGGGTTTCCACTTCACCTGAAACCCGGTGCATGCGTTAGGTTATCAAAAGTTTGCTTAGCTATCTTTGCATGTATTTACGAATGCTAAAGCTCTTTTGAAGACCACACAGAATTGGTCATATTGTTAACATGTCTGTCAATGTCTGTGGATGTGGTTTGCATGAGTGTAGCTTTAAGTATGGATGTTAGAGATACCTTACTAAATGTAAAGGTAAAACAACAATAATCTGTTTGTCTTTCAAAACAAAATGCAGCCATATTATTTGCCCTGATAAACTGTGTACAAACTTTGAAATATTAGTAGAACCAGCAAAAAGCAGCAAAGTCACAGTCTATGGAAAAGCACATTTAATTTTAGGGTGTATTTACACACACATTGAACTGAAGTTCATTTCCCCCTTGGATCTTTTGGGCAGGTGTGAATACAGCAATCACACTCGGATACGGACCTAACAACCATACTGGACAAAAGAGTTGTACAAGAATCAGGATTTATTATAATTATTTGAACTTTGTATTCAATGGTGGACAAATATAAATTCTCAAATCTAAACAGCAACAACTGATATGGTGTAGAAGTTTAGCGTAAGACAAATAATCTGTATAGTTTGATATTAAAATCTACCAGTTGTATGAGGTGCATTTAGTAAATCCAAGTTAGCTACAACTTTTATCAAACTCATCTGCCGTAGGTGTGTCAGCATGAAGTAGATCTGTACAGTCCAATCGTTGTGTGACATCAAAGTACTGAAGGACCGATTTGATCAAGAATATTTGATCTGGAACCACTCTCATGGTATATCGGTCATACACCGCCAAACACACATAGTAACTTTCTAGTAATCCTGAAGATAAGCTTGTTCAGGCGAGTTTGATTAGGGTTGGAGCTGAATCCTGAATTCTTGAGGAAAGTGGAGGGTTAGAGTTGAGAACCTCTGCACTAGTCAGTGGCCGTATAATGAGCTGTTTTATTTGACATGGAGCCGGTTGTCACATGGGGGCAGTCATGTTGAGATCACATGACTAGCCGAATAGTCCTGCCTTTATTTCAGTCTCCCCTGAAATTGGATCTTTTCACTTGTGGAATAAATGAATTCTGTCTGACTGTAACTAGACCTTTTCTACACTGGCACTTTCGTTTATGTGCGATGCTGTATCATGCAAATATTAAAGCCGAACATACACTTAAGACAGTTTTCAGTACACACTTTAGGCAATTATACCGTAGATTGATTGATATATATATATATATATATATATATATATATATATATATTTTTTTTTTTTTTACATCATATTATTTTACTTGCTCCACAAAGAATCACTTGTGGACAACAACACAGGTGTGTACAATAATCATCCAACGTAACTCAACTAGAGCTCAACTAATTTAGTTTTGTACATGTATTGTCTCATCAGTCCACAAGGACTGTGATGTCATCCCTGTGCCCTGCTCCCAACAGCATCCACAAAGACATTTTGTGTCCCTCTGTTTACAACAGCCAGACTTCTAAAAGAGCCTCAGACCCTCAGCATGCTCTCCCTCTTAACTTGGGCTTATTTTTGCTTGCCTTGTGCTATGACGAATATAGCGATTGGGTGCCTCAGCTTTCCAAATCTGATCATCCTTTCATCCAGCACATTCTGTGGGTCTCCTTATGGTCCAGATTCCCTCCCCCCCACATTAGCTCCTCAGCCAATGAGACTCCTTAGAAGATCAAGTATCAGTATAAGTCAAGGACTTAAGAAGTTTCAAGGTTTGCAGAACCTTGCAGCCCGTCTTCGCCATCAAGACACTCTCTTCTTTCGGCTTTTCTGAGGTAAGAGTTTAAAGGTTTGGTATCTTAAAAAGTATAAAGACAGGTCTGAGTGCACAGTTTTTTCCCTTTGCTCAAAACAGATGGTACTTTTTTTCTATTAAATGTAAAGGAAGGATTAAAGTTGTTAAGAGTCACTTTCTGTTATTTGGTATTATTTCCTCTCTCACATGTTGTGAATTATTGTTGTAAAAGATAAACTTGAGAAATGTGAATGGAATATGCTAACAGATTTTGCATCAGTTAACACCCTTGATTATTTGAGGGTGGATGTGGACACTTCTGTAAATGGGATGGTTCTTTCTCAGTGTGGAACTTCATAGATAACACACTAAGGCCAACACAATGCAATTTAGGATTTTCACATTGTTGGGTTCCTCTTTGTCCTATCCTGTAGATCACAACTGATGATAACAATGACGATAGAGGCTTAACAAAGAACAGGTGACGACAGATAGTAACATAGAGAGGGTGGTAGCATTAGAGCAATGCTCTAATGACTTCTCAAACACGGACTAGACAGTTGTCATTTCAATGCTAATTCAATGGATATCATAATATCATCGGTATATTGGTTTTGTTTGGATATTGTGTTCACTTTTTGATTCATGTCAGAAAAGAAGCACATAAATAATCTGGCATTCCTTCCTTTAATGGCTCATAATAAT
The DNA here is from genome assembly GCA_032359435.1 of Enteromius unitaeniatus. Taxonomy (NCBI): domain Eukaryota; kingdom Metazoa; phylum Chordata; class Actinopteri; order Cypriniformes; family Cyprinidae; genus Enteromius; species Enteromius unitaeniatus. The sequence continues at coordinate 14,367,948 of JAUMHI010000043.1, forward strand.
GTAAGCAGACAGTCATGCCCACATAAGGCTGGGCTGACAGGACCAGAGCCTCTGGTCCTGTCAAAAAAGAGAGAGAGAGAGCTGATGCTGGGAAATCTGATCATGTGTTAATCTCCAAACGCTTCTGCAGCTGTGCTAGAGATATGAGTCATAGCACACACACACACACACACACATTTCTGGAGCTATATTAGTGCGGACATATGGAATAGTTTTTGTACTAAGATCATGATATTTATTTTCGAATTCCCAAAAGCTTACAGCAAATAAGTCAATTGACAATATTGGATATATAATAGTTACAGCCAAATCTATGCACACACATTCTTTTTTTTCGTTTAGTTTTTTTGTCAGATCTAAATTTAAAGATGAAATCACATTTTAGATTATTTTTTTTTCTGCTCTAAGCTCTAATTCTGTCAGATTCATTTTGCTCTGCTTTGATCATTTATCACTTCGTGTGATTAAATTTAGAGGCATTGTTTAAAAAAAATCTGACAGAAAAACAATCAGATGGACAGTACATTTTCAGCATATTCAGACATACAGAGTTTTTTTTTACAGTTAACTGGATGAAAAGATGCCATAAAATGTTAAGAGTTACCTGAAACGTTTAGCACGTTGAGGTGCCTTTCACACCTGTCATGTTAGTAACTAACCCTGTCACACAGTGGTACAAAACAAAGTCTAAAGAACAATTACAAAGATTCTCTCTGTCTGCTTCATAAAGGTCTAAAGCTCCCTGTCATCATGTCCGACACAGAGGACGTGTAAGTATTCTGACATTTGATGTAATAAAATGTATATATATATATATATATATATGTGTGTGTTGGTCAAAGCAAAAATAATGATAAATCTTCTTTCCCTCTCTTCAATCAGTGGGGTCGAGGGTAAGTACTAAATTTTAATTATTATTATTATTATTATTATTACTGTTAATATGTAGAAAAACACATGCCTTAGCCAAGATTTTCAAGTCTATTTCCATTTTATTTTAAATATGATGTATATGTATTTTTCAGTCAGCATCAGTGTTTTCTTGGTATGTCAGCAGTCACATTGATTATATTTAGAATCAGTGAGAACCTTGATTATATTTTTGCAGATTTGGCTTTGCTCTATTTAGCATTATAAATGAATTAATTATTTTCAATTCAAATATATATCCAATGCAAGAGTGCCCTGAATTTGCTTGTAATGACTGATATTGTGCCACCTGCTGTTTGGCAGCTGTTTCATGAATCCCATGCCAACATACTGCCTTCTGCCACTGCCTCAGAGAGCTTTTTTAAGAACATCTCTGAAGGCTAACATGTCAAAAGCATGCAGTGGCTGGGGGTAGTATTAATTATGCTCATGTTACTGGTGTTCTCTGAGGTGAATGCTCACATGAGGCTACAAAGGCCAGAGATCAGACCAAATTATTAATTTACAGATTTCCAATAATAACTTGGAGTTTACAGTAATAACTGGCCATATAGAATGTGATTCTGATCGGAGCACTGACTCCACAGAACACCAACAAAAAAAGGCTCGGCATGCATTTAATGTATAATTCTAATTCTAATAGTGTCAAACATAAAAAAAAGAAAGAAAAAGAAAAAGAAGCATTTTGTAATTTTTGTATTCCTTTACTGCTTTCTTTTCTGGCATATGAAGAACTCGAAGAAGGAGGTAAAATAATAGACAAACAAATAATTGAACACCACCACTACAACCAAACCATCCAAGAGGATTTGGAAATTAACTAGTCTTTCAATATACTAATTCAACACTGTTCCCTTATTCACTAAAAAAATGCCTGACACTGTCTGTAGTAAGTTGTAACTAAATGAAAAAAAAGAAAAAAAATTAACCGAAAGCAGAAAATCATTTGCTTAACTAATTTTTTATCTAATTCAAGAACCTTTCAATTCTCAACCTTTTCATTTAACTCATCATAAGGTAAACTAAAACCAGAAGTATATTAATCATATTTATGGTAGGAAATCTAACCAGAGCTAACCAACATGTGCTGCCCCCTAGAGCCTGAAGGGTGCCATGACCTTTGATGACCTTTTAAGCAGAAATCATAAAGCAGATTGGAATAATGCAGATTCTGGAGACCTGAGGTTCTAAATTGTGTGGCTGCTGAAAAGGTCATTAAAATAAACTCTTGTTTTGATGCCTTGTCTATGTTTTTCAGATGTTAGTATGTGGATTTTATCTGTGCATCAGGTGTGAAATTTATTCTAGTTTATTTTCCTATCAAACAAAATAGTTAGCGATGGCTTTAGAGCATTAGAATCAATGGCTTTGGCAAACAGGGAAAAGCAAAGTCATTTCTTGTGGGTATTTTATATGGCATGTGGAATCCTGGTGTATTATCTTTTCATAACAGGTTCTCGCGCTATGTGCATACTTCTCAGCCACCTATACATTTCACACATGACTTTCTCTATCTTTCTCACTTTAACCAATAAATAATCGCCCATTTCTGAATGCTCCCTCCTCTGCAACGCATTAACTGTTGATAACCTTCCTTCCCCTGGTTGCTTGCTGCATGAATTATTAGCTGAAGAGGTAGTAGAGGTAGAGGTAGCCCCAGAGGCAGCTCCTGAACCGGAGCCTGAGCCTGAGCAAGAACCAGAGCCAGTGCCAGAACCAGAACCAGAGCCAGAAAAACAGCCAGAACCAGAACCAGAACCAGAGCCAGAACCAGAGGTGCATGAGGAAGGTATGTGGCATGAGTATTCATTCATCCTTCCCATTTCCCCAAAACAACTAAAAACAGGCAGCGCACCTCATCTGCTACTTAAAAATCAGCCACATTAATGTAGTTCCCCAGTAGTACCCTTCCCCACAACCCAACAAATCTATCACCACTACTGGCGGTACCTCCTCTTCACTCAGGCCCACCGTGAGACTGGTGTGGTTCTACTGAATGGTGACAGAGCTTAGATCCATGCCATTTTCCTTTGTTGTGCATTTGAATTATTTGTCAGAATTGGACAAATTCCATCCTTCCATGAACAAGGAATATTTTCCAATTCAAATTCACTTGCAGACCAATGGGGAGTGAGCTGGAGCAATTAAACTCTGACAAACGTAGTGCTCGTCCCACCTAAAATGCGGCTTTGTTTACGGTGGATGCAGGAGGCCTGCGGTGTTGGGAAACAAAAGGTAGCTTAGCCATCAAAACACTGTAACTCTTCCAATTACATATGCAATTATCTTATATATACATAAGGTTAGGTTACAAGGGGGTTAGGTTACACTTTCTTCCTGCTCTTGTAAATTAAGATTCAGATTCATTAACAAAACAAAAAAATATATATTTTGGTTAAGCATTTTGTAGCTGAATTAAATATGTCTGTATTCTTTTCTTTTCTTTGTTTCAAGGTTATTCCACTAATTAAGATCTTTATTGTTTTGTGTCATAGTTTTAAGGTAGATGGTCTTTAATTGCAAAAATGAATCAGATCATCAGATTGCATTTATATTTTTGAAAATAAATACACTGCCCCCTTAAAATGCTTCAGTGTACTACATTTTGTATATCTGGAGTAGCTTTCCCAACACTAGAGGCCTAAGCTGATGATAAATCTCACTACAGCTCCTGCTCTTGCCAATTACAGTGAAGCAATGACGCTTATCAGATCACTTTTCAACATTGAGAACTGTCTCTGAGTTGCCGCCAGCAAAATGCTACTCTAGGATGCATCTTGAAGAAGACCCTATATTCTATTGCATGCATTATAATAATTCTGCAACAAATGCAGCTGTTTCAGTTGCTATGCTGTTTCATAATATTCATGGAATGATTATGAATTGGTCAGTATATTCCAAATAATTTTCAAAGGGACAAAAAGGGCGATGATAACTTATGATATCTAATTTCACTGGCTTAACACCGGAAAGGCTCTCTTTGGCACACTGAGCTTTACTGAAACATTCAAATTAAATGTTCAATTATAACTTCTAAAAGCAAAATGCTTAAAGTGTCAAACAAGATGTCATCCGGTGTTAATGTGCTTTTGTCCACTTTGAAATACCAGTCAATGTTTTATGATAATATATATGCTAGGTTGGTCATCAATATTTTTGTTTAGCTTATGTTCTTTTAATGACTTGCTCATATTGAGGTGTCCCGTTAAAAGTGATTACCTAATTCATTTATCTGAATGTTTCTTTATTTATTTTTTGATTTCTGTCAATGTAACCTGATATATGTCTGCACCTCAATTTGAGTGTCCGCTCAGCTGAACTCTGCTTCTGAGCACGCAGCCCTGCTTTGGGCAGCAAAAAGCACACAAAGCAATATTAATGTTCTCTGTTTTACTCTTGCTTTCAACGCTTCATGCATGCAGAGGCCTATGAAGAGGAAGGTATGTTTGTCATCTTCTTGTATTTGTGATTTCTGATTAGAAAGAAGGCATGGGGGAGGGGTTAATGCCTGCAAGGAACACAGTGAAATCAGGTCCAAAACCTTACAATATAAGCTTCTGAATGGGGAGACACAGTAAACTGGCCTGAGGTGTCAGTCGAAACTTTAAGTCAATAACAAGGGTGAAAGAATATGAAATGCTGACGTTGCTCTGTGCTTTGCTTCTTTTTGCATGAATGTGCCACACCAGTGGAAGAAGGAGGACAAGATGGTAGTTTTTTATTTCCTTCTGGAAAATATCTGGTCTGGATGTGGCTTTTTGCTTGTGCTTTTGGTTACGAAACATTGCAATGGCTCAAACATCTCATCTAGGTCACCTGCAGAGTCTAGTCAGATATATAACAAACTAAGATTTAGATGCTGTTAGTTAAAGAGATGGGAAAATGAATGATGGATAAAAAGATGAATCTTTTCCACAAGGCTTTGTTGTTATGTTCATTCTTGGAAGTATGAGAATGGTCCACTTGCCAGGAGTTCTGTCTGTTTATACTCATGTACTCATAAGCACCTTAAGATTTGATTCTTATGCAGTGATTCTTCAATATTTGTTTTGATTACCTATTTGTTTCACAACTTCCGAACTAACCCAGTTTATTAACATTACTGAAACGATTGAAATTAATATATGTAATGTACTTTGTAAGCATACTTTCAGAAGTTCTTAAAGCTCAGGTAAATAAATCAGCACTGAGTTGTTACTAAGAGTAACTCATGTTCATGGATATGGCTAACAGAATTCCCACTGATTGTTGACTGAGCTCGTTTAAAACTCTCTAACCATGTTACATATCCCTCTCCCTTTTTTATTTTCTCATAACAGAGGAGAAGCCCAAGTTCAAGTAAGTAGAATTGTCCACTAAACACTTTTTATAGCTGAACAGCCAATTTCAAAGCTGCGATGCAATACAGCATCCTCTGAGTTTTACAGAGGAGCTGGGGAAGACTGAGATACCCAGAATCCCACTAAAACACACTTTTCTCTCATTCCCTTTAGACCAAGTGCACCAAAGATCCCTGACGGGGACAAGGTGGACTTTGATGTAAGCAAGTACTTCATTTTATACATTATGGATTAAAGATTTTACATTTTACAAGATAATACATTTACATTTATATTTACGTGTTTGCAAACAGGACATCCAAAAGAAGCGTCAAAACAAAGACCTCATTGAGCTGCAGGCCCTGATTGATGCCCACTTTGAGTGCAGAAAGAAGGAAGAGGAGGAGCTTATTGCTCTGAAGGACAGAATCGTGAGTGTCACCCATCTGTACATTATCCCACTAAATAGACAGCTACTCCACAAATAACTAAATAAATAAATAAAGTACATGGACATTAAATATTTGAATTGAAAATGATCTTATCTCAAAAAAAGATGACCAATGCAACAAGATGATCAATACAACAACATTTCAGCATAATTACTGTAACATTAATACTAATATTAATATGAATAAAACTCAATTTTTACTAAGTGAGTAAACTACTACTACTAGACTACTAGACGCAAGAACCTGGATCAAGTTATGAATATATTGCTATACATTTTTTTTAATTATTATTTTTATGAAGCATAAATAAAATAAAAAAACTTATTTCTTAAACTTAATTCTAATTTTGGCACCTAAGCAACATTTTTACTTCTATTTTCATGTAATAAATCAAAACAAATAAATGTAACTGAAATAAAATTAAAATGAAGCTAAATAGATTAACATAAAAATTAATATAAAATAACATTAAAAATTAAAACTGAATAGTAATAACATAGACTAATAGTATATAAATAATGCTAAAATAACACTGGGCGACATGAGCAGAATGATACAAATAAAATAAATAAATAAAATCGAATATCTGACAGCTGACATAACATCAGGATGCTACTGACCAATCAGAATCGAATATTCCAAAAGGCCGTGTTTCAGAATATAATAATGGACACATTTAATGTGTGCGTGTGCAGGAGAAACGTAGGTCTGAGAGGGCAGAGCAGCTGAGGATCCGTGCTGAGAAGGACAAGGAGCGTCAGGCAAGACGTGAGGAAGAGAGGCTGAGGAAGGAGGAGGCTGATGCTAAGAGGAAGGCAGATGACGACGCCAAGAAGAAGTCTGCCCTCTCTAGCATGGGCTCCCAGTACAGCAGCTACCTGCAGAAGGTTTTTCTATCAACCCCAATTCTGGATCTAGCAATTGTTACTCTGTGGACAGTACTGTATATAACTGTGAAAAGTAAATAGGACTAAGTGTTTTGTTTACTTATTAAAAACAGGCTGATTCAAAGAGGGGAGGTAAGAAGCAGACTGAAAGAGAGAAGAAGAAGAAGATTCTGGCAGATAGACGCAAGCCTCTGAACATCGACCATCTGAATGAGGACAAACTGAGGTCAGCATGAATACAGCTCTATGGGAAAGACAAGTAGTTCTGATGAAACAGAGTTTGTGTGTGTAATCTAAATGCATTTTGGTGCATATGTGTGTTGACAGGGAGAAAGCTAAAGAGCTGTGGGACTGGTTGTACTCCCTGGAGGCTGAGAAGTTTGAGCACATTGAGAAACTCAAGAGGCAGAAGTATGAGGTGAGGGACCAATAAGCATTTACACAATACAAAATTATTTTACTTTATGTTTCATTATGGACTACTTTGTTTGACTGCAATACTTTGTAGGTTCGATAAGTTATTTTGCATTCTGGATGATTTATAGCCTCAAGAAATGTTGACCCAAAAGTGAAAAAAAGAGAATGAGCATCTTAATCACCATTCAATTTCATTGAATTCAGTGTTGTCTGAGATGCACATTCTACCAGTCAAACAGGTTTGGAATAACATAACTAAGAGGAAATGATTCAACTAAATCTAGTATCTGTGCAGTGAACAAGCATATTGTTCAAACACAGTTTATGTACAACTGTAATATCGGTCCACCTATCTGCTTTTATCTACTGAAAAAGAAAGTCATAGAAATTTTATTGTTTGTGCATATAAGTGGTGGGGATTTTTCAGTGACTCTCTCTGCAGGTTACATCAATACAGCTGTTGGTGGTGACAAGTCTTTATGAGTAAATCATGAAATAATTGATTCATCTGATTCATTCAAGAAAGCTGATTCGTGCAGGAACTAAACACCACTATTGTATGTTGCTTGGAGACACAATACTCTCTTTAACAAAAAGGTGCTTCACGATGCCATAGAAGAACCTTTTTTGTCTAAATGGTTCCATAAAGAACCTTTAACATCTGAAGAACCTTTCTGCTTCACAAAAGATGGTTTGTGTTGAAATAAGGTCCTTTATATTATAAAAAGGTAAGAAAGGTTCTTGCAAGAACCTTGGACTGAAACCAAAATGGTTATTCTATGGCATAAATGTGAAGAACCTTTTGAAGCACCTGATACTTTTAAGAGTAAAGTTTATCCTGATTTGGCTTTGTTTTTTCCGGCGGAACAAAAAATGTTATAGATGTGGTAACATGTCTGGCGAAAACATTATCAACATTATCAGTAGTGTGACCTATAAAGCAAAGCTCCCACAAAATGTACTGTTAATTCAAGTAGGTTTCTGTTGAACTGCGAAATTTGAGCAACCAACCTGAACTGCGAGGGGGCCAAATCTATTGTAGACTATATTTCATAAAATGATAATTGTGACCGCCTCTTAAGTAACAGGCAAAATTGTCTCAAAAATGCAATGAACTATTAATTTATCCAACTATATAAAAGCAATAGGCTAGTGCATTTCTGTCATTCACATAATTAAATCACTATGGCAGTTTGACATCTATGATATGAGAGTAGGTCTGAGTGTGTCTGAACAGGTTATCTAGAGTGTGTGTATGTGTGGTAGCTCAGGTCTCAGCTGTGTTCTGGTGTTCTGCAGGTTACTACCCAGCGTAAGAGAGTGGAGGAGCTCAGTAAATAGTGAGTAACTGGAACTGTAGGAAGTTAAGGCTTTGTTCAGCAACAGGGACGTGACGGCATGGTCTGCATGCATGAGACTCTCTGGTCTCCATGGCTTCTGGGAAACAGGTCAATTCAGACCACAGGTGAAAGGTCAAACATACTGGGAGAGTCTTCACAACAAGTTGATCTCTTTCATTGCAGCAGTTAAACCAAACCACTATTCCAACAATCTATCAGTAGAGTTAGTCAGCATCTGAGTTTTCATATCCCGAGATGTCTCACCTGCAGGTAAGTGTGTGTGATTGTTTAAGCTCAATACCATTGCTGAGGGATTCTGCACAACAGCACAAAACACTCAAGCCTGTGACATGGCCATACCAGCTCTTGAGGTTGGCACGTCCTGGGCATCGAGCCAGAATGATTTGTGTGTGTTTGTCAGCACTCGATGGTAGAGGACAGCTGTCACAATCCAGGACCCTGTGGTTGAGGTATGATCTGGCAGGTTTAAAAACGCTCATGTGTTGTTTTCAGGTCATCTCTCTCAGAAACCGCATTGATGAATTGCAGAAGCAGTGAGTAGCTCCTCGTCACTACACACAGCGCACGGATGGACTGACTACTGCCCTTCTGCCTTTACTCTAATATTACATCTAACTTTACTCTAATATTATTATCTAATCATTTCACACCCCCATGAAAACTCTCAAAGACACTGTCACACACAAGCTGCCAGTCATGTTGGATAAAAAGTTGGATAACTGTCATTGGTAGAACGACTTTACAAAACATGTCCTAAAACCTGATATAGGGCTGTAGTCTTGAAGCTGTTGTAGAGATGGTAAGTATTTGGGACATTTTTGTGGCACTGTGACAGACTTACTGAAGCGTGAAGCCTTTGAGAGTGTGTTTCTGCAGAGCTGTATGAGTTGTCCACCACAGTCAGACAGTAAACCCTCATTGCAGTTTCCTCATACAAGCTCCCCTAAGTATGTTTACATGCACTACAGTTTGATTTCAGTAGGACTAAAGCAATCAGTT
>JAUMHI010000043.1:14377412-14390839 GCA_032359435.1 Enteromius unitaeniatus
AGTTTCCTCATACAAGCTCCCCTAAGTATGTTTACATGCACTACAGTTTGATTTCAGTAGGACTAAAGCAATCAGTTGTCATGTAAAACAAATGTCATGTAAAAACTTTAGTCTGACTGAAATCACGTCAGTCTGCTTTCAAGTGTGACTGCAAACTCATACAATACAAACAGTATTATGGCATGTCACCCATTCAAGTTTGAACCATAACACAGAATTTTAAGCCTATTATGCAGCAAGTATTTGTCTACTGAATGACAACTAAATAGTTTTGTTACATAAGGAAACCTTTAAGCAATTGACCTTACACCATTTGCTAGACTTCATTTCCAAATATTAATGTCTCTATATGGATTATATTTATGTGAAATAATCTTCATTACAAGCCAGTAATAACTCAGCAACATGTGTTGTCTAGAATTCTGAGTTTCCCCACTTAATGATTTTGCTCATAATAAAAAGTAATAATAACAATAATTATAAAAATGCCTTTATCATATGGCAGTTCAGTCCTTTAAAGCTGTCCAAACAAAGTTAATTTAAAAAAATATATATGTTTGAACATTTTTACGGTAGGACATTAAAAAAAATATAATCTTGGAATATCCTAATGATTTTTACCATAAAAGAAAAATCAATCATTTTGACCAATGCAATGTATTGTTGGCTATTGCTACAAATATACCTGTGTGACTTAAGACTGGTTTTGCGGTCCAGGGTCACATACTTGGACAGACAGATATCTGTAGCTGGATTATAATTGTGCATGTAAACGTACTTGATTTCTGAAGTGATTTTCAGACAATGAAAAATAAAGCTCACTCTTACATCGCTCAACATGCAAAATGCAGCATAGTCTGAGGGCCACTATAAAGTACTTCCAGATCTGGCTTATTTTTCATTGGTGCCAGCAAATCTTAACTGTGATGAATGTGTTTGGTATAGATGAGGTAATGAGTGGTGTAAATGCGATGTGTATCAGCTGCTGATGTGATAAACACTTAAGACTAAGACAGGCCTGTTTAACAAACTGACAGAGCTCAGAGAAAGAGCGGTAAGTCCTGCATGGAGTGAATGCGATTTCAGTTCCATGTGCATGACAGACATGACTTTGTGCAGTAGTGAAAAGAACATCCTCCAGGACTGGACTGAGAAAACTGGGAAATAGCATTTGATGTGCACATCAAATATCATAATGAGTACTTGCATTTGAGAAATGACAATTACAAAAATAAATAGATCCCTGTCCTGCAAGGTGTTTTTTTCCCTCAATCTTTTTACTAGGATGTCTGTTACGGTCAGCACCACTAACTTGCTCTTTCTTTGCTGTGCAGCTCCAAGAAGGGTGCTGCTGCTCGCCGCAGAAAGTAAGCGCTCATGGAGAAAACTACACTCGTGGTCAAGACATGCCTGCTACCTGCGTCCCCGAGCTCTGCCTTCATTTACCAGGCATCTCTGATCCCACCAAAAGTTTGCAGTTTACCAGAGGCTGTCAAAGGCGATCTTCCACACCCTGCGTGACATTAACAGTGTCCGGTCTTAGCAGTAGTTGCAGTAGGAACCTCCCCCCCCCGCTCTGTCTTTAGGTTCTCACCTTCTGTTTTTGTAAATAATGTTTGGCTCGCCAGCTTTATCTGTTGCATCTGGCAGTTCAATAAAGTTATTCTTCAAGACTGATAAACTGGAATTGAGCATGTTTCCTGATTATGCTGAGAAGCTCTGATGCTGAAACACTGAATCAAACTGAATATAACCCTTAAAAGTCTTCTGTTCTACTTGATATGTTCGCAGTGGGCTCCATGCTTTGGATGCCCTTTCTGTATGGATTCATCTTGCTGGAGATTGATGGGTAATTAGCCAATCACATACCTCATTCACTCCAAAATTGATGCTTCTTATCTATACATGGATCTACATGTCTTAATGCATGGTTAAATATTTCAAAATCTCAGTTCTATATAGTATTTTAAGTAAATGTTTTTTGCAACATATGAAGGGAAGTAGACAGGAAAAAAGTCTTTAAAACTCTTCCAAATAAAAGAAATACTAGTTGGAAAAGTGCACCAGCAAGTACTAACACAACTGGAAACCATTAAAACTGCAGTTATGAAACATTATTTTTAACCCGCATGGATTAAAACAGAAACACAAGCTCATAAAAAATACATTTTGTAAAGATTTTTTTATTGAAAATGGAAATATACATACAGTATAGTACACAATTAAAAACTAAGCATATTATGTATTTTGCAATTCTTCAGCAGGTAAAATGTTAAACCAAGAACCTAAAGAGGGCTCCACAATAAAATATGTAATTCTATAAAATATATTTCAGTCTATACAGAGGTATTTATTATGATCATCCATTTGCATTTTATTGATGCAACATTGCAATACTGTGGACACAGATATAAAAACAGAAACTTCACATATTCAGTTTTACGTCTAGTATCTCACACACAAAAAAGCTAAATCTGTAATTAAAATGTGCCATACTGTATAAAGCAAATTTATGTTGACTTTGCAACTTCAACCAGATCACGAAGATAAATTATTTTGCATTAGCTGAAGTGCTTCATCAATAAAAGCTATGCATAATTCATAATTACTGCATGTGTATAAAATCTTGTATTTTGAGTGAAGCAATTGTTCTTATATGGTAATAAATAAATAAAGTGCTCAAAATACAGCATAAGATCAATTATTCAATAAACATGTGATTGTTATATAACATGTTATCAAATCACGTAATATTCAGATCATTAAGAAGTAACAGTCTCTGCAACTAAATACAATTAGTAAATCTTTATTTGAGTGTGCTCTGGTGGTACAATTCCATATATACAGATCAGGAGCACACAGCTAATATTATAACTGTTTCTGTTGGATTTATAAGCTTCCACTTTACTTACACTTTATGCAGGCGCCCAGTTTAGAAGATTTTCTGAAATATTTAACAATTTTGGTAGAACAAACTGTATATTCTGCTCAATGAAAAATAGGAAACTTGGACAGACACTATATTTAACAATATTTAAACTGCTGATTTTATGGTTCAAGTTGAATGATAAGTAACACTTTCTGTTATTGCGATTTAAGGTTTATGACCACTGGCAGGAACAGTCCGTAGGCTCCTGTATGGCGTAACTAACCCATGTGGAGTTTCCACTGCAGTAGAGCTGGACTGAACGCCGCTGCAGCCCCATCTCTCTGCAGCACTTACAGAAGCGTGCATATGTGTTGATGTTGTAGTTGTAAATACTTGCAGATGGACATTTTCCATCACATGACACTATGTTGACCTGTGAACATGAACATAACCTGTAAGCCAGTTTCCAGCCAAATTAGAGCCTGATTATAATGAGTATATATTCTGAAATGAACTCACCGGTCTGTTACTACGGCAGTCATTCTTTCTAATTGTCATCCTTACTGTCACTTTCTGACATGACTTTCCGTCCTCTTTACCTACAGTATGAAAATTCAGGAAATGGATTATCTTTTTCATCCTGTATGATGGTTCTAATTCATTTAAAAAATATCTTATGCTCTCACTTTGAGGATTAAGCATCTTCATCTTCATTAAGCATGTGGATTTAAAGTAATCATGAACTGAGAAAACAAAGTTCCCCTGATATTTTGACATATACAGTAGGATGTCATTGGGCTAAAAAAATTCCTGTAAGTTTCAGAACTCAAAAGTTTCTCGTTAGTCTAAAAACAACTTTTTCAGAAAACAATCTGCCAAAGCTGGAAAACGGGGATTGGATTATGTCACACTATGATGTAATAGCGTGGATAAACAGTTTCTGCATAAGAAGATCAACACCTACTTCTACAGTACTGCCTGTTTAGTCCAGCCCACTGATTTGCACTCGTACTCCTGGTTCCCTTTCAGTCAGTCACTTCAAGTCATGTCGAATATGACCGACGAATTGGGATCTTGTTTCGAGAGACCAATTCACTTTGAGTGTATTAAAACACTCCAATGAACAATGGCATGCGCTGATTCCATCCACCTGCACCACGAGTGTAAATGAGCAGCTGATGCAGTGCATATTCAGCTTTTAGCTTCGGAGCCGAGCGAGCATCATTCAGCTCCCTTTCCTACTTCGAGGACTAGTGGCTGGTGTGATGGCATCGTCAACGATGGTCGTTCCAGTGTCGAGTGGCTTGCCACATCAGGTTGCACTACTCCCCTGTTGTGTGCAAGCGGCTATCTCCCCTGTGCGCCTCAGCACACCAAAGGAGCTTGCTAAAAAAGTAGCTCATGGGTGGAACGGCTTTTTTGTTAAAGACACGTCTTTTTAAAGATTCCCTTCCACCGTGCGTTTCTGGATGCAGTCGTTACCTGGCGCTGGGTGATGGTCACGATTGCTGCCTTTCGTGCCTGGGCTTAAAGCACGCAGAGGTGGCGTTTGTGGATGAGTCATGTTCTCATTATGGAAAGATGATCATCGTGGAGCTGCAGATCAGACTCCGCTTACTGCAAGGGGGCAGGGTACCTGTTTCTCTGCCCAGATCTAGAGCTCCCTCTAGTGAGAGCAGCCGGGCGAGCACCACTTCTGATTGGGGGCGGACTGGTCTTATGGCGATGACGAGGAATTTCCCTCCGAGGGCTCCTCCTTCCAACGGCACTCTGCAGTCAGTGGAGCTGCCATCAGGACAGTCTGGGCTTTCGCAAGGGGTACCAGCTGTTACCTTTTGCGCTCACCCCGACAATCGGATGTCGATCGATGCATCAGAAGGTGAATCAGAAGGTTCTGGAGGTGAAGTTCCAGCTGGTGCAGTGTCCACTGGGCATTCCACTGGCTGGATAAGGATCCAGAATTGGTGGCTATGCTTGCCCGGGCCACTGAGGAGGTTGGGATCATGTAGATCTTTCTTACTGGAGCTGCATGAAGAGCTCCAGTAAGAGCATGGATGGCAACTTTTACTGCCAGAAACTGTTCAGGTGGCTCTTCCTCCTTCACCACCCTTGATAGCGGTGCAGCTAAGGGGTATTTGGGGGCACCCCCGGTGAAGCGGCCGAGTCCTAAGGTGGGCGTGGCAATGCGGCAAGGTGATCTGCACTCCAGTCACATGTTGCAACTCGCCCGCCACCTCCTTTTCGGGTCAACGAATCATACCTTGAGTTTGGGCCGGCTAAGTCCCAGGTAACACTGAGGCCGCGGCCCGGCTATGTGCCCAAGGTTCCCACTACTCCATTTAGAGACCAGGTGGTGAACCTCCAAGCACTGCCCGTTCGAGCTCTAAGATGCTACGTTGACTGGACACAAAGCTTCAGGACCTCAGACCAGCTCTTTGTCTGTCACGGAAGCCGATAGAAGGGGAATGCCGTCAAGCAGAGCATGGCCCACTGGATAGTGGATGCCATCACCCTGGCCTACAAAGCACAGGGTGTCCCCTCAGGTTATGGGCCCACTCAACAAGTAGTGTGGCATCGTCCTGGGCATTGGCACGTGGCGCCTCGCTGGCAAATAATCGCAGAGCTGCGGGCTGGGCGACCCCTAACAAGTTCGCTAGATTCTATAGCCTTTGTGTGAAACCGGTATCCTCCTGTGTTATCACCTTAAATGGGTAGACGCACTGAGAGGCCCGGTTTCGTGTTGGCTTGTTAACTTCTCTAGAGTGTCCATACAGTAGACCCTATTGAGTTCCTCCATCCCCTTGGTAGCCGGATGTGGGGAAGCATCTGGCACCAGGCCCTCACTCAATGAATCCTTGAGAACCGGTAGAGGGCTCGGGTCTATGTGGAGTACCTGAACAGACTCCATGTGTGTATTCCACGGTTAAGACCTAGAGCCCGTGTTTTACCTGGCAGACCTTCTGCTACCTTAATAGCGTTCAATCACCTCTAATTTTCCATATGCACTGAATTACTGTTCACATGAGGCCTAGAGTTTAGCTCCAGCCCTAATCAAACACACCTGAAGTACTGAAGCTAATCAAGGGCTTACTAAGTACACTTGAAACTTTTGGGCAGGTTTGTTGAGGAAAGTTGGAGCTAAACTCTGCAGGACACCGGATCAAGTTTGATGACCCCTGTATTATAAGGGGACCTCAGAGATCAGTACAAAATAATAAAAAAGGCAGTTCATGACCCCTTTAATTGCTTGACTTCCTGTCACTAAGCTGATGTTTAAAGGACTAAACAGCTTACCGTCAATTTGGGTGAAGAAAAGTTATAGACAACAGTGCATTGCTCAAGAAATCTGCTGGGATGCCACTTTAAGTGACTTCACTGGATGGCTTTGCCTCAGGTTATAAAGTACTGTTTGGATTCAGCACATGCTTGAATATGCATTAGATCATGCTCATTTGTGAAAGTTTTGTTAAAAAAAGCATAATCTGTCTGAAAAGGATGAAGCTGAAAAACAATCTCCTTTATGTGCATTAAGTGAATCCTGATGGGCTATTTTAATCTGGTTTAATCTGGCAATTTACTTTAGAATTTGTCAATTCAATAAAAAAATCAATGTATGAATGATATTTAAAAATATATTTTATAATAATAAGTTCATCTTTTTTCATTTTCACGTTTTTATAAGATTTTACTAACTTTTCCTGTGATAAATAACTGAAAGAAAATATTATACTATTCTTTCCCCACTTAGCTGACAAAAAGTAATCACTATAAAACTACTCAACTACTGAAAATATATATACATATGAATTTACTTATTCAAGATCAGTGTCATTCATTCCACCACCTCATATACAAAAAAGATTGATTTTCCAATAAAAAGTACAGATCAGTAGAAAGCAGAAGCTGTTATGGTTTGGGTAATGTGGCAGAAAAGGCAACAACATTGAAAAAAGACTGAAAATTTTGAAAGACTGAAGATTTGGAAAATGCTTTGTATTAGTAAGGTTGCCAAATCACCCCAAAATTACCAAACACCCCATTACCACAAACTACGCATACTATGTGATCAGAAGCTACAGCCTAAGCACTCTGAATCATGCAGAGCTACAGAAACTCTCTAAGTGGCCACTACCAACAGTACATTGTTGGCAATCAACAATGCACTGCCCGACAGAGCAAAATGGGGAAAGATTTAGCTGCTTCCACAAAACATCTGTGAAAAAAGTGACTAGAGGTATAAATGGCTTCAATGAGCAGTTATCTTCAAATCTGTTGAGAGTCCTTTATTATTTTATTAGGGGGAGTACATTGTTGGAAATCAACAATGGTGATGGCGAGCCTTGAGGTCTGACGTTAGTATCAGGTACCTTGTTCACAGTTTGTGCTAACTGTGGGTTTCAAAGGGCTAACAGAGAAGGGGAACAGGGAGTTCACAGCGCCTGGAGAGATTGTTACAGAACATCAGCCTGATGCAAGAAATTCAACTTTTTGCTGTTGTGTGCATATCAGTGCTTTTAAACAATGCTTTCAAACAATTCTCAATTGTTCCCGGAATTGATTGTTTTTATGTTTATGTCTATGAATTTTGCTCTTTCCCTTACAGAACAAAAGTCCTTGTGTCTTGTTTGTTGTTTTCATACATTCATACATAATGAGTGGAAAAACACTTGTTAAAGAAATAGATGGTGCTTTTAAATGATAACATTACCCATGTTTCTTGTTATAACAAGAGAAGAAATGAACAAAGGAGTGTAACCTCTGTACTCACATGTCTTGCAGCACCCATCCATGTAACTCACAACAGTGCCCCCAATCTAAGACAAGATGAACATTCTAAAAAAATGTAGCAGGGTTCAAACAGAAGAGACCTTTTTTTTGCTAGACATGTTTTGCAGTACTTATTGTTTTACTTATTGTCTTATCTTCCTGGCATGAAGGAAGCTGTTAGTATAGTAACCACTGTTTAATCACTAAATCAAGACCAGCAATGCCTCATAAATGCATTATGTATTAGTGTCATATAGTAAATCTCTGTGTCAGGTACATGTGTTTGTGTGATGAATTTAATGTATCCTTGATGCATTATTTAGGTTTATGTTTATGTTTATCAAGAAGCAAGAATTCACCTTCATGCACTCAGTTTCGTTAAAGGGGGGACAGCTGTAAGGGTGGGAGACGAGCACAGGTCCTGACAGAGTGTCCATACAGTCATAGCGGATGCAGTCATACACCCAGCTGCGCCCTGGCTGGAGAGGGAAAAACACAAAATACTATATGTTTACATCAGAGCAGAACAAACCCAATAGGAACAAAGTGCTGCAAGGGAGTCCTTAGACAATATGAAATAAAGAAATTCTTTCTGTGAAATTTTAAAATGTTATTAAAGCTTTAATACAACATGTCTTATTCTGCATTGATGCTTAAAATGTGTTAACAGTGACAGCATTGATATTTACTGTGTAATATTATTTTTCAAAATAATTTTAATTAATTTTAATTACATTTAATTTCTTTTAATATTTCACCAAAGAATCCTTAAAATATTAAGCAGTAAAAACTCAATTAAAGATGAGTGGCAGAGCGTTAGTTCAATTTTGTATAGGGTTTTGAATGGAGGAAAACATGAGCTTTTGCTGAACATCACCTTGTACATCGTTACAGATCCATTCTCACTCTGGATCAGGCAAGAAATGTTCTTACACACGCCACAGCAGCTGCTGGGGTCTTTAGGAGGGATGTATATCTGGTTCTGGAGAACACATAGCACAGTTAGGAGGTATGGAGGCCTTTGTGTGTCTTTTGTGTGTGTATTTGAGAAACGTACAGGTTGGCAGCGTGCAGTGCAGTTGGTGCCAGCAGCTCGGAGGAGAAAGAAACCTGTGGCAGAGTCCAGTGTGTGTGTGCACTGTGTGGTGTAACACACACCCTGATCGCGGTGCTCAACCAGCGTCTGCCCAGGTCTCATCACTCCCCGTTCACCATCCACACACACTGCCTCTCTCACTACAAACACACACAAACAGAAATGCAAACATTTCAATATAATTTTTGTATCTTCAGAGCATTTCAAACAGACATGCGTGTTCTCACCACAAGTGAATCGTTTGCAGGCACACCGGTTTTCTGGATTAGACAGAAATGCTCTGTCTAACTGTATACTTTCTCCCTGCAACACATTACATCTGATATCAGATATGAACCAACCAGATAAATATGTGTCTCATCAGAGACAAATAGTCAAATAATAAATGTATGCAATAATACGGTCATTTCGATACAGTAATTTCTGGTGACTCACCAGAGCACATTTAGGCCGAAGGACTTTCTCACATGCACATTCTAAGAGAAAGAGGAGATTTAGTCTTTTCCAGAAACACTCACTCAGTACAGATTAATTCTGTTTCTTTAGCACTCACAAACACAAACAAGCAACCCTCACACTGGTATCACATGAACTGGTATCTCATGTACAGTATTTCTAAAATTAGACCATTAAGAAATGTTCCTTGGGTTGGTGGGCTTACCACATGTCTGTGATGGACAACACTGATCTTGAGTCCTTGTGGAAACTACTGCCATGCCAAATGGACATGTGATGTCTAAGCATCGAGAGGTCTCACACACTGCATACATATACACACACAACACAGTTACAGTAACACTTCACGCTTTTGGTTAATTTGCTGTTTTAAAGGTATTTCTTTTTGTGCAGTTTGAGGGCTGTCAATTTTTACCTGACTGTTCTTTTACATATATGGGGTTTAGGTTTAGACTCCTTGTTCGATTATGGATAATGGTTGTTGTTCCATTTTTTCTACTCTAACTGGCTTACTATAAGCTCAGAACTGGGAATGAAAATGGCAAATGTCGGTATGTTTAATCATGTGTTTGTACTCACAGCAGTGATAAACTGGACAGCAGCGCTCTGTGCTATTTGTGTCCACAATCAGCAGTTCTCCATCTTGACACACTGGAGCTGCCTCAGAACATCTGTCACACACTAACACAATAACAAATACACAATAAAAAATCATTAGGTAGGCTGAAATCAAATAACGATGGAACAAGGTGGAATTTTTTTTAAAGGAAGAACTGACCAAACTATTACAGTACTTACAGAACTATTTACTCATAGAACATGACTTCTAAGGACTTGGAATGTAATGAACAATCCAAAATTACTATCTATTGTACACATCCTAATAATTTCTCTCTTATTCAGTGGAAGAATGTCATTCACATGGGATTGGAACAATATGATTTAAACATTAATTATAATGACTTACTGCAGATGTGTGCCAAACAGCAGCTGCCTTCAGCACGAGTGGCGATCAATGTCTGATCCTCGCGACACACAGGAATGTCTAAGACACATTGATCAGGATCACACTCTAAAAAAATCAATAAACATGTACAAATTAGTATGCATGTACAGGTACCCAGACTCAAACAAAATAGGACACAAAATATGCCCAAATTTACCACATAGATATTCTGGGCAGCAGGAGTCCTGCCTATGATATGACACCAACTTCTCCCCATATTTACAGTCCATAGCACCCGCCTCACACATGCTCTGGTTACAAACTGTCACAAAACAATTAAAAGAACAGTTAAAACAGTAAAAGAACAGAACGAAAAAATTATTTTGTCATCATGTTGTCATCAGGTGTTCCTAACCTGCTTAAGTTTCTTATGTTAAATACATAAAAAAAAACATTTAGAAGAACCAAGCAGTTCAGGGAAAGAAATACAATGGAAGTCAATGGGGACTATCAACCGTTTGATTACTAGCATTATACATAATATCTTCTTTTATGTTCAACAAAAGAAAGGAACACATATAGGTTTGGAACAACTTGGGTGAACTATCCCTTTAAGCATAGATTAAACACTCACAAGTATCTATTGCACATTAAATCTCACATGTATCTAAACTTAAATAATACATTCATTATATTAGTATTATAGTTACATTAGTATTATAGTTTAATTAAAAGAGTTATACACATTAACACATACAATGTTAAATGTGTTGGGCAGTACGACAAATTTAATTTTAGATTTAGTAATTTGACTGGAAATTCAACTCCAGAATGTTTTCAGAAATTGCATCATGTAACAATATCTATTTTGTTAAAATCTACTGACAAAAAAAAATTTAAAGAGACATCATCTTATTTGAACTTGATTGATGTTAACACAGTATATTCTGCCCAGCCCTTCAGTAGATGCGTGTGAAAGGATTGTGTAACAAACCACAGGCTTTTTGGGGGCAGCAGCTACTGTCATCAGCCAGGTTGACTGTAATCTCTCCTGTACGCGTGCAGACTGGCTGAGGGATGTTACTGCAGTTGTACTCCACCGGCACTATGCTGTCATTCTCACACTTATACATGCAGCAGCCATCCAGTGAGGCTTTCCAAACCTCTCCAAGAGCACGTGGGGTTCCAAAACTATCTGTACATGCTGCAAAAACATATCATAAATGAATAATAAGTGCTAAATCCCTTTAAAAATAGAGAGAAACAGACAAAGAGCATACCACACTTGCTGGGTGGAATGCATAGGGCAGAATAGGGCCGGTGTAATAGAGTTCCCTCTGGACACACACAGCCCTCTGATAGACCTGTACATTGCTCTGGAACAAACTCAAAATCTTGGTTTGGGCAGGATGGGGCAGTGCAGGCAGGCAGACATGCTTGGTACCGCAGATTTTCAGGGCACATGAATGCTACATAGGAAAACATTAGGGAACATAATAAATGGTATTTAACACCAAATGCATCCATTGCATACATTATTAAGGCTTTGTTGATATGCTTTGGTAATGACATACGGCAGAAATCAGAGCTCCTCCATTCCATGCAGATGTTGAATTTGTGGCACGAAGCAGCATAAGCAGCCAAAGCAAGACATGGATTATTCACATACTCCACATCTCTCACCCACATCTCACAGAACATTGCTGGAGGGACCTGCAGAGCAAAAAAATGAGGAAATGTAGTCCATAATTACAGGTTTGGATGTAGGTTTGGTATTGGTGGGATGTGCATGTTGTGTGCCGCACATAAGGATGGCAGATGGTGAAGGTTTGGTTGCTCAGCATGCTTATGCACTGGGAGCAGTCGCCCGTGGTACAGTTGACCTCCCTCCGTCTGCTGTGACTGACGTAGCTGGTGGTGTTGGGAATCTGCCAGCTATCGATGAACACAGCCGGATCCTCTTGCTCAGGCACAACTGTACCGTTAGACAGAGTCAGATCATTCAGAGGATCACCATCACAACTACCTGCACAGGGTGACAAAGAGAACGATGAGAGAAGTGGAGAGCGAAGAGCAGGGAAGTAGATGGCATTAAAATATGACATGATAATTTTTTCAGTGCGTATAATCCGTGGTTATTGATCTCGTACCACACAAGCCCATTGTGGGGAGTCTGTTGTTATAGCTGTCCATCTCAATCACCATCATGCCTGTAGTGTGGAACCACTGGATCTTCAGACCAGCTGGACTTCGGATCAGATACATGTTTCCTGTGTCCAGAATCTCGAAACCAAACTTCTTAAAACGTGGCTTTGCATACCTGGAGTTCACATATAGCTGGAAAAAAGCAACCCATTGTATATTTTGAACCTATTTCATTTTATATATATCTGCAAGGCTATAATAAAAATAATTAAAATACAAAAGTTTTAATAACAAAAGTTAATTGAAGAATTGCAAACAGGTGGATACTCACTCGTCTCTGCAGACGATTGATGAGCACTTCGTTGGATTTGTGAGTAATGTTTAAAGCTGCCAGACACAAATTGGTAAAGTTCCACACAAGCTGGAATCAAACAGAATGATATTAATGCTTTGATATTAGATTTTTTTGTTCACAAAAAAAGGACACATAAAGAGCACTAGATTTGTGAGGAGCTAGTCGAAACAATGGAGTTGTGCATATCTTACAGTGTCATCTGGTCCAGAACACTCTTGTACCAGGATGCTGATAGTCTCATTGGGAAGCCGAGCCACCACATATAAAGCAGCTTTATAAATCGCAACACTTTTCCCATCAAATGTGATCAAATTAAGATCAGGAAACACTGAACAACGACCTACATGGCAGAAAAATAAAACATTAATTTAAAAAAGTAATTCAACAAATTAGATCTAGAAAATCTAGAAAAGATTATAGTAATATATATAATGCAGGTGTTCCTCACATGGACAGTCCCATCGTGGACAACACTTATCACCATTGACCAGTACAGCAAAGCCAAGTAGACCACAGTTTGGAGGTGTAGGATCATATGGGCAGCTCTGAGACTTATTGAAGAGGAGCAACTGGCCACTGACACAAATAAGCTTTGTACATTCATCCACTATCTCTGAATATGGAGACTACAGACACATATTCTTTAGATTAGCATGTTATAGCTTTGGTTTATCCAAATATACACACAAATAACACACACACACACACACACACACATATATATATATATATATATATATATATACATATTAGGGCACTAGTATTTTCACCAACAAAAATGGTTTTAAGTCTG
>JAUMHI010000043.1:14390939-14411483 GCA_032359435.1 Enteromius unitaeniatus
TCCATATAAAACTAATAGTCCTCATTTCATTGCTTGAGTCATTACATACAAAAATGTTGAACTAGTCGTCAAAATCTATCAAATTAAACAAAAAAATTTAATCTTTTTTTTTTTTTCTGAAAATGTCTTCTAAATTGAATCGTTTGCCCAATGCTTTGAATACAGTAAATTAGAATTGCAAAGAGCGTATGCAGTAAAAATGTAAAACATACATTTTCAGTGTCTTGTACTCAGATACCTCACTACATGGTGAGCGTGTTTTCACCAAGTACAAAATGTTCCTGGATCAACATCCTTGTATAGATTTTGGGTAGGGGTAGGTTTAAGGGTAAGGATTGGGATAAGTTTATACTTTTGGACAGTAATGTTGATCCAGGATCATGTCCTACTTGACAAAATCACAACCTACTTGGTGCATTTCTCACAACACTATTTCAATTTGCACAACAGTTAATGCATTTCTCAAAACTATTAGTGCAAACTGCAAAACCTAGTAGATAACCTGCAAAAGATGAAAAGTCCTGACACCATTGTTTATGAACAAGATAGTCAAATGGATTTGTCATGTTTTCATTATGACAGTTTACTCTGTAAACCTTTGCATTTTTTGATGCAAAAAAGTCAGATTTTGGTGACACTTCCTAAAAATGCTCAAGACAGCACTATGTACTATTTGCACAGCAATTTGAAAACTACAGTAAAGTTTGACATTACTGTATGTAATGGTATCTGGGTACAAGACACTGAATATGTATGTTTCACATTTTTACTGCATATGCTCTTTGCAATTCTAATTTACTGTATTCAAAGCATTGTGCAAACAATTCAATTTAGAAGACATTTTCAGGAAAAAAAAGATTTTTTTTTCAAATTTGCTTGACAGATTTTGACGACTAGTTCAACATTTTTGTATGTAATGACTCAAGCAATGAAATGAGGACTATTAGTTTTATATGGAATGACTCTTCAGCAGTCACAAGTTTAGTTCATTTTGACTGACATGACATAAGCAAATGGTAATGTTATAAAACAGCAGAGAGTTGTATGAAAGCAATTGACGCATGTCCAAAAGCATTTGCAATTTGTTGGAAGGAATGAGAAACTGCTACTATGATGTGCACACATGACTAATTGTTTTGAGAAATGCATTAAATGTTGTGCTGTACTGTTGTGAGAAATGCACCAAAGCAACTGAGATAAACTCTAAGCATCACGGCTGTTTCCATCATTGATAATATATGAGCATATTACAATTTCTAAAAGGATCATGTGACACTGAAGACTGGGTTAATGATGCTGAAGCTTTGCATTATAGAAATAAATCATATTTTAAAGTATAAAACTATTTTTAATTTCAAAAATATTTCACAATATTTCTTTTTGAATCAAATAAATGCGACCTTGATGAACACAAGAGACATTTTAATAAAATAAAAACCTGATCTCAAATTTGTACATTGTATAAGTGGAAGTGTACATGGTCAAACTTTATTTTAAGGCTATATTTGAGTTAACGGCATTAATTATCTAAAAACTATGACCTTTGCCTCAATAAATTCCTGATTACTGCTTAGTAAGCTAGTAGGTATTGGTAAGGTTAAATGTAGGTATTGGGTAGAATATGGTCAATATTATGTAATATTCATGTGTATTTATAAAATAATGAAATTAAAATCTCATCTAATTAAAATGTGTAAAACAATTAAATAGAATTTTCAATATAAATATAATTTATTTCACTTGAAAACCTAAATATAAAATAATGTGATCATTTATGTACACACACAAATGTATATATATATATATATATACACACACACACACACACACACAAATACTTTATTATTGGGTATTGTGATCAGGTGATTGGAACGTACCTCAAGTGTTTTTGACGTATGATGTTTCAGTCCCGGAGGTCTGTAAGATGAGTCATCTCTCTCATTGGTTCTGGCATATATCCCACCCACTCCAATAACAAAGTCACATTAAAATATTCAGTGTTGTTTATTTGAGAATCTTTCAGATCTGCCTCGGTTGGTGTGTGTGTTTATCAAACTGCACTGTTCTCACAGGCGTCACAGGAAAATGTCAGGATCACAGACATCCACACATGCATGAAAAGGTCACCCCCTCACTGCGTATTCGGTGACCTCTGAGTCTGATCTGGCTCTGTCCTGCTGTTGATTACATTTAAATTAGCATACAGAACACATACACATACACTGTACCTTAAATCAGACTTATAACTAAAGTATCAAACACACAAAAGCATTTTCTGTCAAATATTTTTTTATTAAAAAGCAAAACAGTTCCAATGTTTAGCTGAACTATTCATACACACACACACACACACACACATACACACATTCGTCTGTCTTCTGTCGCTCTTCTTCTGGCTCTGTCTCACTCTGCTCTGGATGAATCAAACCCGATAAGTGTTCCCACACAGTCACAGTAGGCACTGTAGGTGGCAAACAGCTCAGTGTTACTCTAATGCACACTAAATATGGCTAACACTAATTCTGCCGCCCTTAATTTAGTGCTTACATTTTTCACAATACAAGATATACACAACTACACTAATGTGGCTACACAGCAGTTCTACAACCCATACCAACATAGAGATTCAGTTACAGGTTTGTGCATTTGCAAGCATTTAATTTCATATGGCAACATATATTCTTATGTATTACAATCAATTAACACACGATAACATTTGATCTCTGTTTCTTGACTGAATTGCATACAATTTCCCTCTGCTTCGTTTTCACATAGCAAAACAAACCTTTACATCAAGATAACTAGCACTCGGCAAAGAAGACTTTCATCTAGCATTTAGTATCTTTTCAAGATACTATATACATTTTTTTCAATTTATAAAGCTGCACTTTGTGAAAAGAGAGACATCAGCAGGATATTGCTGGTCTGAACTGAATCAGGAGGCAAACAGAAGAGATGGGAGAAAATGATGCTTGCAGTTTTCTATGGCATCTCTGTACGAATGTGATTATGTGCAAATATCTCCAGGCTCCTAACAGGAATGCAGGAAATCTCAGGTCACTGTGCATTACCCTCTGGGAATACATGTTTAGATGCACTGAAATTAAACTGCGTCTAGGTCGCAGCATAATGTTGTTTAAACGCTACAATATTCCAAGTATCTGGCTTAGGGCATATACAATGCTGTCATCTCCATTACTCTTTCTCTCTCTCTTTTTTAAAATAATACACATCATTTTCTTTTCTCATTCATTTTGTCACAGCACCCCCTGCGTGCGTACAAATACACAAACATCCATCCTTTTCTGAAAATACATTTGTAGCGATGTCATATAATTCTCAGTTTGTCTGTGATAAGAGTGCTTGTTTGAAACAACCTTCCAGAACAATGTTGTACCCGAAAAAATAAAAAACCTCCCCGGTGATGACTAACACACTGACTCACTGTTGTGCACACATTGCAACCCAGCTAAAGATGCATAAATCAGAGGCAGCAGAACAGAGGAGTATGTTCTTTCCCCTTGACAGATTGATAGTTTATTTTTAAACAAGTGATGCAATGTTTAGCCCTATCACTTGAACATAACAGTATAATCGATTTATTGCATTAGTTCTGAACTGGATTTGTACAGTACTAGCAATGTTTATCATACAGAAGTTAGCAAAATGTCCTTTAAATTAAATGCATTGCCTTTTAAATTGAATCGACTTCATAGGTGGATAGCATAAAATCTATCAAGAAATGTATTAAATATTTTAAATAAGGAAAAACTATAGCATTTAGCGGTTTTAGAATTTTTATCTTTTTTTTTTGTATGATGAGATTATTTAGCACAACTTGGCACATTTTACACCACAATTATAATGTATGATGTCTTCTATTGCCTTATTATTTTTTAAATCAGTTTTATTTGTACACTATTAATTTTCACAAAATCGCCATTTATGTGCTCAAAATAAAGTAAAACAGAAATTTTATTCAAATGGTAAAATAGCTGTTTTTTATTAGTTTATATTTGTGCAATTTATTCTTGTGATGGTAAAGTTTAATTATTAGAAGCCATTACTCCAGACTTCAGTGGCACATGATTCTATTGTCAATTTTGAAAACAGTTGCGCTGCTTTATATTGTTGTATTATGTGCAGATCAGGGAGTGGAATGAATTCATGATGATTAATGATTAATGAACTGTAATTTAGTGAAATATTATTGCAATTAAAAAAAAAAACGCATTCTGTTTTAATATATATTCAAATGTAATTTAATCCTGTGATGGAAATCATCCACACATGCATGAGTAATTACTCCAGTCTTTAATGTCTTTAGAATTTATTCTAATATGCTGATTTTGTGCTAAAGAAACATTGCTTATTATTATCAATGTTGAAATTAAATTGTTATGCTTATGTTAAATATTTTTGTTGAAACCATGATATTTTTTTCTGGATACCTTGATAAATAGAAAATTCAACAGAATAGCATTTATTTGAAATAGAAATATTTTGTAACATGCAGTACTGTGCAAAAGTCTTAGGCCACTAGTATTTTCACACACACAAAAAAAAGGTTTTAAGTCGGTAACTTATTTCTATCTTTTGTGGTAGCGTATCAGTTGGAAATATACTTTTACATTTCCAAACATTATTTTTGTCATTTATTGTAATCCAGTGAGATTATTGTCTGACAACAGCCAATGCTCCACAGAGAGATCTGATCTGATCATCATCCAGTCTGTCTGGAATGACATGAAGTAACAGAACAAACTGAGACA
Source organism: Enteromius unitaeniatus (assembly GCA_032359435.1). Classification (NCBI taxonomy): domain Eukaryota; kingdom Metazoa; phylum Chordata; class Actinopteri; order Cypriniformes; family Cyprinidae; genus Enteromius; species Enteromius unitaeniatus. The sequence continues at coordinate 14,395,712 of JAUMHI010000043.1, forward strand.
GACTCCAACGAGAGAATCCAGAGATGGCAACGTCTCCAAGATGCTTAAGAAAAACCTACCTGTAAAGCTACAGTACTGTTCAAAGTTTTAGACACTGAGGATGCTTTCAAAAATAATGCCATAACTAGATTTTATTTATCAATTAACTTCTATTAACTACATCAAATAAAGATTTGGTATTACAGCTTTTGGTAAAACAGCTTCTGTTCCGAAGGTACGGACGACCATAGTTTTCAGGTACCTTTCCTGGTAGGTTTTTCTTTCCTTCACCTTTCATTCATGAGACGTTGCCACAGTTCTTCTGGATTCTCAGTTTGTTCTGTTACTTTATGTCATTCCAGACAGACTGTATGATGATCAGATCAGATCTCTGTGTAGAGCACTGGCTGTTGTCAGACAATAATCTCACTGCATTATTAGAATTAATGACAAAAAATAATGTTTGGTAATGTACTGATATTTCCAGCTGACACGCTACCACAAAAGATAGAAATAACCAACTTTTTTTTGTTGGTGAAAATACTAGTGGCACTGTACTGTATTAACATTTGTTCATACCACCACATAATTAAAGACAGCTACAGTAATACTAAAAAGTGTTTTATAATTGACTTACAGTGCAGACTCTGCTTGGCCCGAGAGCAGTAGTTTTTGGAACTACATGCGTCTGACTCGTCATCCAGTGCTCTGTTTCTATTGTGTAGGGCAGGCTGGTCATCACCGATGAACTCAGTGTTGTTTGAGCAGTGTCTGGAGCAGGTGGCACAGCTGTGACTGTGGTATGTTCATCCACCAGAGGATGCTCAGTAGAAGCACTTGCACTGGTTACAGGACTGCTCTGCGTGACAGTAGAGGAACTAGGGGGCTGTGTAGTAATGGTAGTTTGGGTAAAAACTGATGCCACACTAGGCACTGGAGTTGTACCAATCGATGAAAGCAGTGTTGTGGGGGGACCAGTTTCAGTGGTGTACTCTGCAAATCCAAAGGTGTATTCAGTGACATCAGGACTGTGCGTTGGAAGTGTGCTAGAAGTAGCAACAGGCATACTAGAAGAAGTTCTGTCTACGGAAAGAGTGGTCACTTTGTCTGTAGAAGTGGTTGCAGGTGTTGTCAATGTCGTTGCAATCCTAGTTGGAGGTGAGATGCTGGTTGTGGCCACAACTCGGGGAGTTTCTCGCCTTGTGGTAGCCACAGCCACCCTTGAGGTCAGGACCGGTGTGACACGGGTTGTGAATTTTGGAGTCATTGTGGAAGGAAAGGCGCTGGAGGTCTCATGAACCAGTGCTGGTGTCTGGCTTGTTGTGGTGGTTGACAGCACAGCTCTATCTGTGTCAAGAGAAACCCTAGTTGTCTCAGTGACAGAATGAATGCTCAAAGGTCTAGCTGTGGATGTTTGAGCGGTAGAAATGATCTCTTTCTCAGCTGCAGTGGTTGTTAGCAGAGGTGTCTCAGAAGTGACAGTTGTTTCTGTGGTTTTTGTTGGGGCTTGAGGTACTGATGTTGCCATTGTAAGTGTGGATGGTGTAGATGGAGAAATTTCAAGCGGTGCAGATTTGGTGCTTGGAGTTGTCAAAGAATACGGAGGCTGAAATGGTGATGTGCTGACTTTGTCTGTAAGGAGAGCAGTGGTGGAAAATAAACTCCAGTGAGATTCTGTAGGGCTCAGGGTAGCAGAAGCAGAGACATCTCTAGAAGTTGTCTTGTCAGTAGGTGACACATGTGATGTAAGCAGTGTTGATGTTTCTTCTGTAGGTGCTGAGGTGAATGGGATGCTGGTGTATGTGGTAAGTGGTGTCTCTGCTATCCTGGTGCTTGTTTGGGTGGTTTCTGGTGATGGAGTTGATGTGGTTTGGATCGCTCTCCAATCCGTCAGTAATGTTCTATCAGTTGTTGGAACATCAGGGTAAGGATATATAACAGAGGTTGGCTGATAGGTTGTTTTTGCTGTGGTTTCTGTTGCCACAAATGCAGGAGCTTGAGAGGACAATGTAGTGATGTAGGTTGTTGGAGCAGCTGTGGAGACAGGCACTGTTGTTTTTGAAGTTTCGGGTTGCTCTATGGTTGATGTTAAAGGAATGAGAGGTGTTGTTTGAGTCAGTGTGGGAAAAGCAGAACTTGTGGATTTTTCTGTAATGTAACTGGTTGATTCTTCAATATCTGTAGGGGAAGTGAAAATGGTAGTGATTTCCAAAGGCTTCTGTGTTTCAGATATGCTCTCTGGAGTCTTCACAGTGTGTAAATATGTTGGAAAGGTCTGTTTTTCTGTGGTGACAGAGGTACTTAATTCTAATATAGGTGTTGCAGTGGATGTTGAGGTGAACTTTGTTGCACTGATGGTTTCAAAGGGAAACTGTGTACTGCCACTAGATGTTACTGGATGTGTTGTGATCTTTTCAGTAGAAATAAAGGCCTCTGTGACTCTGGGGGTCTCAGTACTAGATGTGAGAGGAGAAGACACTTTGACTGTTGGAGAAGTGGCGGCAGTTGAGCTTATGCTGGTTGAGACTGGAAGCACAGGTAGAGTGCTTACTCTGGTCGGTTCCTTACTGGTGGTAGACGACAGAACAGGACTAAAAGTAAAGGGTGAGGGGATAGCAGTGGTACTTGTGAGAAGCGTCAAAGACTCTATTGGCCTGCTTGTTGTATAGGTCTTTGAGAGAGTTTCTGAGTGAGACATTGGGCTGGTGTGCAATGTGGTGGAGGAAGTGGAACTGTGGGTGATGCCTGGTGCTTTAGTGGTTCTCTCAGTGGAAGCCAGTGGGCTTGGGGAGGAAGTGGATGTTGTTAATGTGGTAATGGTTTCCAGCATGCCAGGTTTGATAGGAGAAGATGTAAGCTTTTCAGTGCTTGTCATGTGTGTTGTGTGTGTGGAAGCAGTGGTGCTAGACCCTGGCACTGTTGAAGAAGTGAGTGATATAGAAACCACTGGACTACTGGTGGTGGAATGCTCCAAGGAGGATGTTGATGTTATTGCAGTAGTGGATGGCGTGAATGGAGGAACAACAGCAGGCTTAATGCCTAAACACAAACAAAATATTTATTATACACTGCATAAAATATAACATTTAATCTTATATAGCATGTTATATAGCATATAGTGTGTAACTTTAAACTAAATGTCAGTGATTTTATTTGACACCAGCATTAGTAATACAAAAAGTAGCTTACAGTCTTCCATAAAGACACATCTGTGAGTGACCTCGTCTAGAACCATGTGACTTGGACACTGAGGCAGGCATCCCTCAACCCTATAGAAAGGTGCATGTTAACCATTTCATTTTACACTATTTAGATACTTGCAGAAAATAAACGTGTTCATGTTTTCATGCATAAATGTGTGGGCTCTTACTTCAGTATACTGGAACAGCTCAGACCTGAAGGGTCACTGCATGTCCTGAAGCATGGACTCACACATGATTCATACCGCCACTGACATCGAGGACCCATTGGATAGTGTGGAAGGGCACCTGTAGTAAAAATCATAAAAAAATTGTAATATTTCTGTGATGAGCAAGGACATGCACATATGTTGCCACATGCTGACCTGTCAGTTTGAACAGAGTAGCTCGGCGGTACCGATCGGAGTGACTGTATTTCATGAGTTGAAGTCTGGAGAGCATGAAATGTAGAAAAAATCCTGGCTTTGCCAGAGACTCTAATGAATCAAAGCCTGAGATCCAGGTGTCTCTATGAAGAACAAATGTAGCTGCATCCCAGAATGCCTCACTTTCTTCCCATTTCTGCAGTCTCAGCTGACCACTGTGCTCTGCTTTTAAAAAGTAGTTGGGTCTGTCTGCGGCCTCAAATGACACTAGTGATGTATCTGCAGCATTAACAACATACACATTAAGAAAAGCAACACACACAGTATATACATAGAATAATATAATACATTTAAAGTAGGAAATTCTTGCTACAAAATATTTAGATTGGTCTGAAATGTGTATGTTTTAATACATACAGTATATATATATATATATATATATATATATATATATAAGTTACTAACTGAAAAAAAAAGTCTGACTGACCATGTGGTCTGGCTTTGCTGATGCCTGGTGTCATCATGAACAATGTCAGGATCTCATCAGCACTGGTCAAATTTCGTCTTGGTAACACCAGTCCACTTGTCATATTGGCTGTCAGCAGTGTTCCTCTCTCTCTGTAGGTCAACAGCTTCAGTGGCCCTTTCCCTAAAGCTATGAAGACACCAATACACACACACACAACTGTTAGTTGCTGTAAACTTAGTAAAGTTTTTGAAAAATCTCTCAGACAAATTAAAATATTATTATCATTAAAAAACTACTGATGTACCTTTGTTGTAGTATTCACAGTCATAAGCTGTAAGAGGAAGAAGATAGTGTTGCTCATTAATACAGTACCATAAAAACCAATCATGTGATAAAAAACTAATGCAGATTGCTCAGTTCCTTCCTCCTCTAAACTATCATTTTCTTTTAGAGGAAAGTGTATTCTCCATTATATATTCAGTTATTGGTTATTATCTCAATGACTGGGCTGAAGTGTCACTCACGGCAGACAGAAGGGGAGCGCCAGTCAATGGTGACACCCTTTTGGCAGCAGCGGTGAGCATATGCTGCAACACTCGTGCAGAAACACTCACAGTCTCCTCCACGGTTGCAGCTGCAGGTGTCCACCAGGCAGTTCATATAGAACCATGTGACATCTACCTACAGAGCATCAAACACCTTTAAACACAGAAACCCTCTCTCACTCACGTGTTCATTTTTTTACTCAGTGTGAATGTGAGAAGCAATGTCAGCTGGTTATCTTTCAATGTCAGCTTACCACCGGGTGGCAGACTTGGAACACTTCACTGAGCAACATCCCACATTGTCTTTTAGCAAAAGGCTCTCGAAGAGGATTCAGATTGCAGGGGTGCCTTATATCAGGACTGTTCACACACTGATGAGACATTCACACACAAACAGACACATTCAGTGTAAAGATTTTTAGCTACCACCAGATTTGAGACATTCTGAAGAAATGAACTACAAGAAAACATGTAGTTATATAGTAAAGGGAATTAAAAGAATAAGCAAGAATGTGTTTTGCATACACTACTGGTCAAAAGTTTGGAGTAAAGGCATCAAAGTAATGAATTACATTTTAAAATATTTTAAAATAAAAATATATATTACTTTAAAATTGTAGTAATTTGGCTGGAATATAAATGTTATTTTCACATTACTGTACTTACTGTATTTCAATCACATTATTATTTTGATCAAATAAATGCAGCCTTGTTTTGGATAAAAGATTTCTTTTAAAGACCTTAAAAAGTCCTAAATATTCCAAACTTTTTACTGGTAGTGTTTATATGTTTATCATGCCTCTGCTGCTGTCCAGCTGTTGCCAAACTCCTGTGGTGTTGATGAGTCAATGTTCTCTGGTGTTCTCATCTCATTCGCTGTCTTCTGATCAAAGTTCCCACAAAGACCGGTAAGCTTCCCCTAAAAAAAAAAAAAACGCACAAATATACACTTAATAATCAAAATTGATCTGCAAATTATGGATTCACAAAACTACTAAAGTTTAGGCTTACTACAAAGTCAATAATACGTTTTTTTTTTTTACCTGCCAGCGTGGTCCAGCTTGTATATGTACAGTGGTTTTTCTGTCCCACAGCACTGTGAGGTCTTCCCCAAGCAGATGCACAATGGTATAGTATCCTGCTTGCCAGATATATACTTTCTTCCTGTCAATCACACTGGATGGGTTCTGCATGTGATATATATCCACAGATTATTAGCAACCATAGTTAAAGTACCTCAATTGTTTCCCACCAAACCAATTTTTGAGCAACATAACACTACAGATGCAACACCATCAGACCCATGAGGCAGTATGACTAACAGTATGATATATTAAATATATATTCTGCCAAAGTATGTTCACTCTTACCCGGAGATTTACAGAAATGAGATATGTTTGCACATGTAATATGCACATTACATTTATTTGGTGATAACTGTAGGCATTTTAATTCAGGCATGTTTACAATTTTTTATGGTGTAATTATATTTTACAGTTTTATACAGAAAGAGAAAAGCTCACTCACAGGTTTGCCGGTGTTGTCGTCAAACACAATGAAGGAGCGTCCCAAGGAGATGAGGAGAGATTTCCTGCAGATCACGCCACTCTCAAAGCAGTCAACATTCTCCGCTGTCACCGTCAGCATTGCCTCTAATGAGCTCTAACACACACAGAAGAACACATTAGCAGTCAACAACAATACATTTTTATAAGAATATGAGATAAGTGAACATTTGGATCTGTTGCTAAAAGCTGACCTTGACCAAGTACACCTTGCATGCACCAATATAATCAAACAGGAACCCATCAAATGTTCGATAGTGTCGATCTCCATAAGCCGTGCACATTGACGGACATGGGCGGAAATCACACTGAAACGTGCCATGCTGACACACACTGTAAAACAATATCATTCAGACCTGAGAAACAGTTTCAGTACACCTTTTCTCTCTTCCCTTTTCCCTAGAGAGATGCTAAGTGAACAGGTTTCTTTCAGTGACATTTTACGTCTCTACCAAATTTGCTTTAATAGTATCTGTAAAAAACTCACATTGAATGCATATTCATTTTCCTCATATTCATAATCTAAAATGAAGTACCAAAATTCAAGTGACTACGTAATCTTCTTTGATATATTTTGTAGTATTTACATATGAAGTATTTCAAGATGTAGTAAAACAAACTGACTGATGTAAAAACACATATGCACAGAATATGGGTTAATGTAATCTCACCACTGATGGCAGGGGGATGATACTCTGTCTCCTGGATAATATTCTTTCCCTTTCCACAAACACGGACACGCGTGGGGCTCAAAACATTCATCTCCATGCTTGAGGAGCCTGAAATACACACACGCACAGTGTATCATGCCTGTGAACATACTAAAACAACACACAGGATGCCATGCAAGTATAATGGAAGAGCTCTGAAGATTCTGCCTGAGACAAGAATGTTTGTATGGGCAGAGGGATGAAAGAACATTTTGACTGGTGACATGAGAAAAGCAGTCTATTCGCATTCTCACAGATCCTAAGAGCTTCTCTCTCTCTGATAAAGATCTTGTAATATTGCTGTGAATCATTTCCATTGGCCTGAGGGTCTCTGAGAGTTCCCAGCACACTGTCCGTTAGAACTGAGTAAACTTACACCCCAGATAGACAGGCGTTAACAGCTCTCTTTATCCCACAGCCAGAACGCTGGATCACTTACTGCCATCAAAGAATGCATGATCACCTGCTCCTGTTCTGCATGCATTAATTAAGAGACAAAGAGATGGATCCATAACTAAACAATCACGCACTCCACTGCTCAGCAATTACCGTCATGCACCAGTGATGCTGTTCTCTCTCTGTACAAAAGCAGACTTCAGAAAATAAAACCATGACTCAAACAAAAACTCAGAGGGATGAAATTACATAAATACTCAAAAGAAAGTTTTGTGTGCATAATTATAATAAATGTTTTCGAATGGCTATTTTTTTTTTTTAAGCCATTGCGTTATGAGCAAACTGAAAGGTCTTGTCTTGTATTGAGTACAATTGATGAGGTAGAATTTCATGAATATGAGTAACTAACATGCATTTACAGTACTGTTAGCTTTTATTCTACTAGACTGAACATTGGCTGGGAAAGGAGCTGAAATGATTTGATTGTTCAATATTGAGCATTCTGAATGTCCATCAAGTATTAATCATTGATTTCAGAACAAACTATATTCATAAGATCAGTGCACACACAGCCTAGGTCGCTTGTTTCTTTTAACTGGAGCAAATTGATTTATTTTGATATTATTGGAGATATTAATGTTTCTGGTTGAGGGTTAATGGTTGCACAGGTATACTCTAGAAAAAGGCTCGGGTTGGATGTTGATATGTTACTATGGTTTTACATATACCAGCAGTGTACAACCTTACACAAACCCAGACCTCAACACTTAAATTAGTGCATGCTGATAATTAGAATTATCATACAAACCCAACAAACACACAAACAACTGAAGACTTTCTCCATTCTAATATATTGAACATTTATAAAATATACACATTCTCAACTTCTTAAAATACATTCAATTAAAACAGACAACACAACCTTTTTATCTACTGAAAACAGAAACTCAAAAAAGCTAAAGACTATTCGGTACAAACTAGGTTAAAGTCAAAACTGGAAGTGCACTGAAAAAATTCAAAGCACGATCTCAGGGTAAAGTGCAGCGAAGTCCATTGTACAGCTATATAGAGACTCAACTGTGAAAGCTCTGATCTCAGACCCAGTCAGATGCATTACACCTGAAAAGAAGTAGAGGTCACCTGTATTGATCCCTGATCTTAACCTTTAACCCTAAACCTGACCCAGATCCGTTTTACTTACTTACTTACTAACCCTAAGGGAGAAAACAATTGTTCAGGAAACATCTGTATTCACTCAAGCTAAAGGTCTACAAGCATAGCAAAGCAACAGCATAGAAACATAAAGATGCCTTTCATTTCTTGTAGTTTGCTTTCTTTTCTTTTCATCTTGACAAATGAAAATGTGCTGATTTTGAAGTATGGACTACAGGAATGTCTTTAAGCAGCTTATCAGTTATTTGATCCAGCTGTGCACCTGTTTACTGCGTAAATAAGCGTCGCTGCCATTAACCGCTTTGCTTGGAGGTGAAGGAGGGGGTAATTACTCCCTCTCATTAGTGCAGGAATTCCCCAGCTCACAAAAATACTCCTATACCTGCTGCTCCCATGAGGGACAGGGGTATCAGCATCAGCCTTAGCTTAATAGACAAGAGAGAAACAGGGTGAGGAGATGATCCACGCTGAAACATCTTTAGCAAACCTTGACAAAAGCTACAGAAAAAAATCAACCGTGACCGCTAGCTGATTCGAGGTGCGTTTCCATTTACATGCATCAATGTTACCTCAGATTATTAAAACTAAAGAGAAAAAGAATGTAGGTACACAACTAATGTGAGAACTTTAGTACCAGACTCCAAAGTAGCAGCACCTATCTTGAAAAAACCTTCACTCTTCAATGATAAGTGGACTAATTTTCTGGGCATGAACAGGTGCACTGAGGAATTCAAGCTGCTTGTAAGGTCTAGCTCACGTATCAAACACAGCTAAGACACACACATTATACTGTTAGAAGTGAGACACTGCGCTCTGAATGAGACTGTGTATATATGTGTCTGTGTGTAAAAGAGTATGGCTGCTGGAAAGTCCCCGTAAAAGGTCTAGAGCGTCAGAAGACTCATGACAGTGTTCCAGAGGGCAAACAATCAAATACTTTACATTCTGCCTTTTACAGTCACTCTAGGGGCTTTCAGATGTACACTATACTGACAAACAGCGATGGATTCCTTCTGCATCTCTTTTAGAAATCAGCTAATTGTTACTAAATAGGTAAAATCATAGGAAAAATGTTAACACCTTTTCTATTAGTTGCTATCGGTTAGCTAATTAGTTTATTAGCTAAAAATCATATTACTAGATTATTAGCCATTTATTAGTGCTAATTAGAAACATATTGATGCCTTGTACATGATCTAATTCTACATCCCTAATTCTATGCAATACTTGCGCATAACAACTACCTTACTAACTATTAATAAGCAGCAAATTAAGAATTTATTGAGGGAAAGTCCTAGTTAATAGTTAACAAGTGTAACCTATTCTAAAGTGTACCCGGTAAAATGTAGAATAATTATTAAACAAAATATATTTGAGAAGCTAGGTTACATAAGATATTTTGTTTTCTGAAAAAAAAAAAAACCCAAATAATAATAATAATAATAAGTGAGTTTACACTTAAATAAAAAAGTTAAAAAATATTTAAAAAGAAAAATGTAGTTAAAAACAAAACATTAATTCAACTGAAAAAAAGATTGTTTAAATATTTATACTGGAAAACAAGCCAAAAAATATAGTAATATTTTAAAATATATTAATATTTATATTTAAATATTAATATTTATATATTTAATATTAATACTTTTTGCTGTGTAACATGAGTTTGCCACCCATTGTAGACACTGCTTTTGTTTATTTAAATCCTATATTCAATATCCTGCTGCAACTGTACCACTCTGTAACTGTAATGATGTTAGATTACATATGGTACATTTAATTTCCAGATTTATCAATAATCTCATCACTACTTCACAGAGTGGCAATAAGGGGCCTTTGTGCCATATTTACACCAGCCCAGATGCCAAACTATCAAGTTGCAGGAATTTATTAAACATTCATGACAGAATCTCAGCCATGATATTTCTTTCCCATGATGCTCTTGTCTAATGTTTTTCTGTTTAAAAGGCCAATAAGTCAAAAGAAGGTGAATCACACACACACACACACAGCCATCTAAAATATCACCTCCCCTCTGTGTGCAGTAGAGACTCTAGATGCTCTCAAGATACACCTGTGACCTCACAGCCCTTTCACTACGTGACTGATGAATGTTCATGAGTTTTTCCCTTTGTAGCGAGAGTATTAGATGGCCTGCGGATAGCGTCCGCAATGTCCGAGCATTCACAAACAGAGTGTTACACTCATCCAAACCTCAGAAACAAGTCTAAAAATAAAATCAATCAAAAGTGAAAAACTTTTAATTTGATTTTTTAATTTGATTAACAAATTAATCTCAGAGAAGAAAGCATTCAGCACACACTGCGTTATGCATTAACCAAATCAAATGTGTCATGAACAAAAGTGAGCTGCTTTAGTTCTCACAAATCAAACATTTCTCACAAATAATATAAAAAAACAGAACATGGCATATTCCCAGACTCTCTCTTGCTGGTGTTGGTAAAAGGATAACTGAGACGAGGTCTTATCATGCTGTTATGGCTGAGGATGGCTTTAGGAAGTTAAGCTTGTGATATGGCACTTAACCTCAGTTTGCTTGTGTAGACACTGGCATTAAATGTATCAGATGACAAAAATCCATCTATAGAGCAAGAGTCGTGCTCTCTGAGGCCCCTTTAGTGGGAACGTGACGCGAGGGGGAGAAAAGAGGGGGAAGTGGAATTGAGCGACAAAGAGCTCTTTTCACCTGCAGTAGACAGCAGCAAAGGTTCCCACTGAGTCAGCCGAGACCCTTTAACTGATCTGTATCGACATCATCACCTGCTCCGGCAGACACCATCCGAGCGAGACCTCAACATGTAGAGCAGAATGTCATCTGTCCGTGAAAGTGCGCCTGGGAGTTTGTGCGCTTTCGAAAATCTAGGCTACTTTGCTTTGAATGTGTGTGGCCTGCATCTGCCCGTTTTTTAATTATGTGAAGAAAATATTTGAATGGAATTTGATTAAGAACACTATGTGACACAGACAAGCTAAAGAATCCCATGTGTAATGGAAATAAGTAGTTCCTGACGCTACTCGGGCGATTCCACCCACTAAGCTTAGCCATGGATCACTGCCCTATCACACACGTAAATGCACATACAGCCATTCACCTGCTAAATCCCCTCCATCACACACAAACCCGGAAACATTTAACCTTTCAAATATTTAAAAATAAATAACGAAGAATGAACATACTAAGGACCATTTCAAAAGTCTTCAATGTCTGTAAAAGTGCAAATACTTTTGGGAGACACTGAATAGATGACACTAAAAGCAATTACTTTAACTCAGAAAGGCTCAGGTTCCTTCAGAAAAAACACTTAAAGCAGAGACTTAAACAGCAGCGTAAAAAATGCCACAATAGCAGCCTCACTGACAAAAAAAGGCCATGATAGCCCCATGTTTTTAGAGATGCTATACCACAATACCATGGTAAACGTTCAAGTGTTTTCACATTAAATTACATGCTTGTTTTTAATCTATGTATTTTTGTCCTGACTGGAAGCCAATTTTCTCTGTGTGATGTTTGGGTGAGATTTCAAGCCAGTAATTAAAACAATACCATTGGGAAATATTATTAAAATTACTTTAGTCTTCATTAATGATTATAATATGTCTATATACTGCTCTAGAAACATTTCTTATTTCTGAAACCAATAGGGCATTTCTTATTACTCTTTTCGTTTTTTTTTTATTTAATTGGATTTTTTTTGGTAAATGTGATTTTTCAGGACTGTTTGGTGAAAAGAACGTTTAAAAGGACAGCAGCATTTGAAATAGGGACCGATTTTCAGTATTAACTAGCTGCTTATTAGCATGCCTATTAATAATATTTTGGCTGTTTATTAGTAGCCTTCTTACAAAGCACATTCTGCATGACCATGTTCTACATCCCTAATTCTACCAAATTCGTTCAATTCTCATTCCAAAACTTAACAACAACTACTTAAGACAACAAAGACCTCACTCACCCTGCAGGACAGACGCAGCCAGGTACACACGGCTCATGAGTGGAGCAGGTGAGGTTGAGCAAAAACGACTCACAGGTTTGTTCACAGGCTAAACCTTTACTGGCCGAGTGGCCATCTACTCGGTTCCCACAGTCCTCATAAAACTGCCCGGGTGGGCACAGGGTATCTGAGAGAGGAGAGTGGGAGAAAACACACTGAACTCCAGCACTGTAGATATGTTAAATTAAACAAACTGCAAACACTATGGACATTTAAAGTTTCACACAGATAAATGACATCAAGATGCTGAAATACAACACTCACCAATAACTGAGCTCTGGGAAACAAGTTTCCCATCTTGGCAAATTCTGTAGAGGTAAAAAAAAGATTTAAACTGATGTGAGGAAGTGAGTCTATTGTACTGGGCTGCTGTGATTTATATATATATATATATATATATAGACGTAACATTTCACACAAAACACTAGCTTTTACTGGGAATGTGATATAACCGAGAATTTGACAGTGTGGTGATGTTTAATATGAGGAAATAAGACAATCTTACTGTACACCTGATGATGTCAAGATCACATCTCCAGGAGAATAGTCAGCACCAAGAAAACTGCATGGACATTCACTCCTGTACCACAACATATAATAAAAAATATCTCACTCAGAATTAATTAATTATGTCATATGCAAGGAGAAAATCCAAATGAAATTCTATAGAGTGTAGTTAACTAACACTATTTTCTTGACTTATAATGCTGAAAGCCGCAATGCTATGTAACAGCACAGACAACCACAAGATGTTTAATGTACAGCTGTAAGAAGTGAAGATGATGTCCATGTTTCAGTTCACATGAGCAATGAGACAATAAAATCTCTCTGAGCTTTTTTTTATGTTGAACTAGTAAAGTAGCTCGGTTAGAGGTGAGAGACTATAGGCCACAGTGCCGCGGTTGAGGCAGTAGTAGAGTATGAGGCCAAAGTCCTCCTCTATCACATCCCTGACTTTCTCTCAGCCTCTGCCAGCGTGAGTGCTGTAACTCTAGCACACGCTGAGTATGTGGCAGTGGGACACGGGACATTTAAGGGAAGTGAACCCATGTGAGGGCGAGGAGGCTAAAAGCGTTATACAACACCAGAGGTTGTCAGGTCCATAACATTTTACAGCCTGCTTGAACGAGGACTGCAAATAACTTCATCTCACATACTAAATCACTCAATCTAAGTCTAAGTCACAAAGCTAGTGTTAGAAAAATAGAAGGGTGAGAATTTAGCTTATTTCTCAGTTTCTTAAATAGTGCCATTTTTTAATAGTTCATGGACACCTAACATTAATAGTACATGGTTAACCTCTACTATGTGAATGAAAATAATGGGGGCAGTCATGGCCTAATGGATAGGGAGTCGGACCGGACCGGTCCCAGGTCCGACAGGGATTGTGGGTAGTGGGAGTGAATTCCCAGCACTCTCTCCACCTTCAATACCACGACTGAGGTGAGACCCTTGAGCAAGGCTGCCCACGTGCACATGTGTTCACGGTGTGTGTGTGTGCATGGTTGATAACTTCTTACTGCTGTGTGTGTGCACGTTGGATGGGATAAATGCAGAGCACAAATTCCATGTATGGGTCACCACACCTGGCCACAAGTCACTTCACATAACAGAAGTGAATAGAAAAAAGGTGGAGTTGAAATGTTGGACACAAGTTGTTTATACATTGTGTTTTGAATTCGATAACCATGCTTTTTTATTTGGAACTCCATTCAATTCTATGGATAAGCACTGTTTTAAGCACTGTTTTAAAATGTTATAAAGGGACAGGTCATTAAAAACAAACATTCATTCATAATTAAATTACCCATGTGTTATTCTCTCAATCAATTCAGTCAATACGGTTTTATTTAAACTTTTACCGTGGCACGCAGGTGTGTGTATGCATGTTGAAGTATGTTCCTTCTGGGCACACACAACCCTCCTCACACTCTTCGTCACATGGCTGAGGGAGAGACAGAAACAGGCAGCGACGCTGACATGACGACACACAGACTCCGTACTCCATTGAAGACGGACACATGATGGCTGCAAAAACATACACACAGGCCACAAGCGTATACATTTTTACATGTTTACAAAGTTTTCTATTTCATATAAAAACTTTCACTTTCTATTTTTCATAAAATCACAAAAATGTATTTTTTCCGAAAAAGTCAACATTGTTACTTTTACTGTATTTTGATCAAATAAATGCAAACCTGCTGAATATATGATGTTTCATTCAAAAACATTAAAAAACGAAACTTCAGACTGGTAATGGGTGCATGTGTAAGTGTTAGACTGACCACACTCAGGCAGGTGTGAGCGGAACTCAATGATGACCCCGTGTCTCCTGCAGGTGCGGGCATAGTGAGCGAGGATGGAGCAAAGGCATGGCGCTCCACATTTACAGACGTCTGCGCGACACTGTAGCTGGAAACCCACCGGACTTACATACTCATGACAGGCAGAAAACACCTCTTGCGTCAGCACATCACACTTCTCCACTGCATAAGCAGCTGAAATCACAGATAAGACGTTCAAGCCATACAGATACCCCCAAAACTTAAAGCTTAACAATGTTACGCATAAGGGAAAGCACCACCTGCTTGCTGGTGTGTGTCACAAGGGTCCAGCTGGGGTAAGCTGGGCCGCGGCACACACGCTGAAGACACACGCCAAGCATTTCCAAACAAGTATGGTGTGCTTTCAATCATGCCAGAGGGGGCACTAGAGTAACAACAAAACGTGAGAGAATAAGTTGAAAACAGACAACATGGAGAAAGAAAGAATGCAGGCAGCAGAGTGAAACCCACAGGAAGTCATCCTGAATGTTGCCGTTGAAGGTTCCACAGAGCCCCACAGTATCATCTCTCCAGTGCTCCTCCAGCTGCAGGTACAGCCTGAACTCTCTCCAGTTATACTGCAGCCGAAGACCCTGTGATGACTTCACCTGAACAAACATGGACGACAGCTCCTGGATCTGAAACACATCTGAGAAGATACCACTATATTAAACACACAAAGGACTATGAATAACACACAAATGTTAAACTTTTTTTACTGTAGCATGTGATTTTATTGTGTATAGTTCACCCAAAAATCTAAATTGTCATTTTCTTGCCCTTATTCTGTTTTCTTCTGCTAAACATAAAAAAAAAAAGATATTTTGGTAACAAAACAGTTTTGGTTAAGACTGATTTTTCATGTTTTACAGTTTTTCTCGATTGCTAAAGCACTATAACCAATTTTTTTAACTAAAATTTCAAAACCATAATGCAATTTTTTTGAAAGCACACCCATTTCCCTGAACTATAAACACTATTCCCTGCTTTGACACATGAGTCAAATTTGGTGAACTGTTAGTGCAAAACTCTA
>JAUMHI010000043.1:14423562-14464211 GCA_032359435.1 Enteromius unitaeniatus
TACTGTTTTGCTGGTGCCTGACCCACGCCTGTTTGACTACGGATTAAACTGCATTGCAAATGGATTCCGACGACTCTGGTGATATCTCACAAATCATAAATACGTATGAAAAATTGTCTGGACATGCATGTATGATTACTTACACTTTGTTTCTGTAAGAAAGGAAAAGAAAAAAAAATACTTTACTTTTTATGGCTGAATATTTATTTATTCTATAGTTTGTTTCCAGTGTGTATTATGCTGTTCTGAGGAGACCTGTATACTAACCTTATAGAGTGGATAGGAACACTAGTAGAATCATCTTTTCTTCGCTTCCTGTGATATTGAGAGGCAAGGCAAGGTAAGTTTATTATTACAGCACTTTTCAGAAACAATGGTAATTCAAGTGCTTTACAGAAAAGGAAATAAAATAATCATTAAAAAATCTGTCAAATCTGTCAAATGTCATACCTTCTACAAACCACAACCACGGTGATGATTAAAACAAGAAGAGCAGCAACACCGGCTCCTGCAGCTGCTGCTCCGATTACCACTGAAAGATGGAGAAACAATAAAGTTAATAAGATTTTTATCTAAAACTGCTGATGCTTATGTGTACATAACTGAGGCGCACGCATTAGAAATAAGCCTAGGATTAGTAAAGGAGTTCTTGTTCTAAAAAACAATAAAAAAAACTAAACTTAAGGCTTAACTTAAGGCTTAACATATGCAAAAAAACAAAAAAGGTCTAAGAACCTCATCTGAATGTTTGTCATACAGTAGGCTTTTACATTGGTATTGGCTTTTGGAGAATTATGGGTTTTTGAAACACATCTTTGAAAGCACTAATGCAATTATTTTAGTTAAATGTTAAGAGAAATTGTCTGAATCTTTACCTGGGTTTTCTGGAAGTGTGACGGGACTTTGGTAAAACTCAGACACGGAGTAATATGAATTAGAAACATCCACTAAACGGTTCTTCATCTCCAGACGAGTGAAAGCAATGATAGCAAAACTGAAAGAAAGCCAAACAGCATAATGCAGAAGACAACAAGCAATTACCTTTACAATAACAATTACATTGTTATAATGGATTTTATTGTATGCAGCACTGAAGTTAATTCAAAGTTTGGGAAGTATATTGACTTACTTGTAAGTGTCTTTTGCATTTAGTTCTCCATTTCTGTAACCTTCCCACATATTTCCATCTCCAATGATGATTGTTTGTGTCTGTGCACTTCTAGAATCTGTTTGACCATGCTCCCTGACAACAGCCAGGAATGTGCTGCATTTCTTTGCTTTCCAGGCCTCGTAGGTGTTCAACAGACATTGATCAAAATTGTTACTCTTGCAATCTACAGGAGGCAAATCCAACAATCCAACTTTTTATTTTTTATCATTTACATTTATTTGTATTTGTTTTTTAACTTTAACCCCCCATATTATATTATATATTGACAAGTATATATAAAATATACAGTATACAAAGATTTCTATTTCTAATAAATGCTGGTTTTAACTCATTAAAAATATATCTTTTTCACAAAAACA
The DNA here is from genome assembly GCA_032359435.1 of Enteromius unitaeniatus. Classification (NCBI taxonomy): domain Eukaryota; kingdom Metazoa; phylum Chordata; class Actinopteri; order Cypriniformes; family Cyprinidae; genus Enteromius; species Enteromius unitaeniatus. Next base: position 14,425,093 of record JAUMHI010000043.1, read on the forward strand.
TAAATATTTATCACTGATAAGAAAATAATCAAATCAGCCTATTAAAAATTATTTCAAAAAGGATCATGTGATACTGAAGACTTAAGTAATGGCTGCTAAAAATGTAGTTTTGCCATCAAAGGAACAGATGATATTTTAAAATGTATTCAGAAAGAGATAAAAAAATATATGTATATGTTTTTTACTGTATTTTTAAAGGTAGCTACGAAACTTCTTTATTATTTATTTATTTTCTAATCAACCCCAAATGGTATGTTTTTAAAGAGACTAACGGAGAGCCATTTTGTTGAGTCAAATGTAATCCATGAATTCAGAGAATTTTCTAAGGTTTATTTGACATACCATTAGTGCCCGAGTAGACAAGCACACCATAATAGAGCACAGGACCATTTGAGTCACTAAAGATGTCCGATTGAAGATTCAAAGTAAACTTGTTGTATTGTAGTTCAGATATACTCACTGCTGTCATTTTAGGTACCACAGGTTCTACAAACACACACACACACACACAAGAAATATGTAATATGCACCCACATTTAAACACAACATACAAAAGAAGTAACTTTCCTTACTTGTGATTCCAGTCATACAGGTGATCGATTCCACAATGCTGTTCTTCCCACAACCAATTGTCCAGAGCATGACTTTGTACAGAGTGTTATACTTAAGTTCAGTGAAGGTAAGGGTTTGATTCAAGGTCACTGTGCTGTGAGAGGAGTTCATCTTAACTTCAAAGCCTTTGTATTTTCCAGGAGGAGGGTTCCATGAGACGATAAGCATCGGAGAGGTTAAGTTAGGACCCGTACAGTTCACATTCTTCACTGGAGCTGCATCTGCACACAATAAAACATGCCCAATACATTATTATATGACTTTTATTTTAATTAAGACATTTAAAACAATATCTAACGAACTTCACTAGACTAAAGAGTTTCATAACTATTGTATCAGCATTTTTAAAGTAGACAAGTCTGCAAGCTGAAAAACTACACAGTTCAGGAAATAACAACTCACTGCTGAATGCTGTAAATGGCCTTTTAGAAAGGAGGAATTCCACTTTAAAGTGTATAGTGTTTTTACTAACCTGTGCATGCATGCAGCCACACAGCGTCTCCTTCGGTGGCGTCAGATGTGCTGCTCTGCACACTGATGTTGTAGAGCGTTGAAGGCATCAGACTCTGTATAATCATGCTGTTTTGTATAGTGGTTGTTTTTTTCTCTTCCTCCTCACTGTACAGTCTTACTACATATTTTGGGACCCCTTCCACTTTTTCCCAAATTAAAGAAATGCTATTTGTTTCTGTGGAATCAACTTGTAGCCTTTGGACAGGCTCAGGTTCTAAAAAAAAGATGCAGGGAAAAGGATAAAGACTTTAAAGGAGGGGAAACTCCACGTGTATCTTGGAATACTATTTCAGTGTAACTGATAGGCTGCATAATTTTGAAAGTGCAGAACTTACTGGTGGTTACATAAACTCTGACAGAGTCACTCTGGAAATTCATCGGGCCTATAGTTGCCACAGAAACATTATACTGTGTTCCTGATTGCAAGCCTTCCAAAAGGACGGTGTTATTAGAAATGAGTTTTTTACTGGTATTATAGCTGGCCCAGTAGGTCAGGCTGTAGTTAAAGCTGCCTGCAGCCATGCTCTCAGCTTCATCCCATTGAAACAACAATGAATTACTCCACTTCGACACAATCTTAATATCTCCTGGTTTGTTTGGATCTGCAACACAATTACAATCTATAAACATTGGACCCTACACAATACACTGCACTACACTGCAACACAATTACAAACTATAAAGTCGTGAGATGACCTAACACATGATTTCCTAACCATGTTTGGAGTTTAATACTCACAAGTTGCCATTTTTACTGAATTAGATGTTTCCCTGAAGGTTCCTTTGACAGTTGTGACTGTGACTGTGAAGACAGTTGCTGCTTTTAGTTTACTGAAGGTGTGATTGTTTTCAGTGCTATTGAGAACTATAAAGCTGCTCCATCCTTCACTGCTGATGTTCAGAATGTATGTGTCCAGCCCACCATCAGGATGATCCCACGTCACCAAGAGTGAGTGATTAGAGCCTTGATTATCTAGTTTGGGCATCACTGTAGAGGGCTCTTTAGAGAAAAAAAAAAGAAAGGGAGAAGAAAAATTTAAGTAAAGTGTCCTTTCAATAGCAATAATTTATTTGGGTCAACAAGAGAGTATGTTCAAGTTTGAGTACATTTTATTGTCATTCAGCCCTGACATGGGAGAATTAAATTATGTTTTTATAATTTAAAATGGCCAATAATTTATATAAAGATATTAACAATATATACATGTCAATTTTTGATTACTGATTAGTATATCAAGTACAATTACAATACATCAGTCAAGAAGACAATAAACATAATATACAAGATATTTATTGTTATACATGTTAGAAATATTCAGGTACTGTCTTCCCAAAGGCAGTGACAAAAAAAATACAAATAAGTGGGGTGAATTTGTGTGGAAGTACATACTTGTGAAAACAGAGACATTCAGTGGTAGTCCCAGAATGCCGCAGGCTAAACTATAAACACTGATCTGACACTGGGTGCCAGGCTGCAAGTCTGAAATTGTGATGTTTTCAGATAAAGTCATCAAGTTCCTACTATTTTCTGTGCAGTTGGACACAAAAACCTGGTAGGAAATGCCTTTGTTGCACTGCTGAGGACAGGTCCAGTTCAGCTTAATGGCAGAAACATTCAGAACATCAGAGGTTACAGAGGAAACTGGAAAAGGCTCTGGAAAACAAACATACAAGTGACTTTAAAACAGATGTGACAGCATGACATATGTAGCAAATATGTATTTAGTACTGTGTGTACTTACTACTGCAGGTGGTTATAAACCGGGGTTCAGACTTGGTGCTGCCAGCTGTCTGTGTGACAATGCTGATATTGTATCGACTGGCCGACTGCAGTGACAGTAGCTGTGCTGTGGTGTTACTCACAGTCTTCTGGTCAGCTGTGCCATTAGGATATGTGAAGGTGAGCAGGTAGGAGTAACCGGATTGCTGAGGATCAAGCTGCTGCCAGCTCAAAGTTATACTAGTCTCTGTATATCCAATCACTCTTACATCAGTTACAGCAGTAGGATCTGAAAACCATTCACAAAACACATACACATGTTCTGTTCAAAAATGGACTGTACAGCACCAAGGGTCATATTCACTAAGTCATTCCTTTAACCACCAGTGTAGCATACAATAATAAGTTCCAACGTACTAGTTTCTTAAAGGGACAGTTCACCCAAAAATGAAAATTCTTTTATTATTTAAGCACTTTTATGTCTTTTCAAACCCATAAGACTTTCATTTTAATTATTTTTATATACTGTATTTTTTATTCATCAATAGCTAACTAAATTTATACAATCTTCATAAATCTAATCCATATGAATCAAGTGGTTAATTTAAGTGTTCTGAAAGAACATGATCACTTTGACAGAATTAGTTTAGGCTTTTATTCACATACAGTATAAACATTGATCAACATGTACATAAAGTATCAAATTTGATAAATAGAATCTGAACCACACTTGCTTGCTCTGTTTACAGTTTTAAAAATACAGACGATATAAAAAAATATAAAAAGTTTTATAGGATATGATCTTATGCAGGACTGTCCAAACTTGTTCCTGGAGGGCCGGTGTCCTGCAGAGTTTAGCACCAACTTACCTCAACACACCTGCAGGGAAGTTTCTAACATGCCTAGTAAAAACGTGATTAGCTGCTTCAGGTGTGTTTAATTGGGTTGGAGCTATTGCTGTGTTCCAGGCAGGTTTTGGAGTCTGTAAGTCCAGTGCACTTTCACGGGTAGAAGTTTGGAAAAACACGGGTTACAGGTTGCCTGGGTCGCACCATAAACTCTGCAGGACACCGGCCCTCCAGGACTGAGTTTGGACAGCCCTGATCTTATGAGTTTGAAATGACAGGTGAGTAAAAAAGAAAAAAAAATTCGGAATGTTTTTTTTTTCATCCTCCGAAGAACCGTGGATTTTAATTCAATTACAAAAAGTCTGTATACAGCCATGACTTTCAATTTCACCAATGCAATATTACAGCCTTTTGGATTTGCAACCACTATATGAAATCAGATACCTGTCCACAGCTAGCCACATGAATAAAAATCTACAAATGTGCATTGCTTGTTGGCGCTGATGGCCTTGTAGGCGAAAAAATGGCAACAAAACAAAACAAATGTGCATTGCTTACTTGTATACGCAGGGATATACTTAGGAGAGCTGAAATATCCCATTGCACCTACAGTCCTCACACTGATGTTGTACTGGACACCTGCACTGAGTCCTGTCAGAGAGCTGTAGTTTTGGCTGCAGTTCAGCATGCTGTTGCTGTATGACAATTGGAAGTAGTGTGATACTGAGCTCATGTTAAGTGGTCGAGCCCAGCTGATGTTCAGCGAGTTTGTACTCTGCACTATCACAAACTCTCCAGGAGGAGTGGGCACTGAAATGACAACAATATAAATCCCAGCTGTGATACACAAACAGGCATAGAGCTCCACCTACAGGACATCATGTGATATTCTCATATACTCAAATGTTATAAAATGATGAAATATTATATACGTTTGCAGCTGTAACACTATTATATGTTATTATCTAATACCAAAAACTCAAATAAATTTTGACTTTAAAACATCAAACTGTTAGTAACATATTGTGCAAAAGTATCAGGAAACTTGCGCAATTTCTAAAAACTGCATAGTCGTAGTGCTATACCCTTTTCTTGAAAAAGACATACTTAAGGACTATTTTCAGCATAACATGCCTGTTTAAAATAGATTAGTCAGCTCTTAGTTCCCGAAAGCAAATGCTTTACTTCCTTTTCCCACAATCAAAGTGCATACAAAATATTACATGGTTACCCAACAGTCGTTGTATTTGTGTGTAGGGCTTGTACATACATAATTCAAAGTGGTGTTTGTTTTGGGGTGTGTGAAGGGTCTTACAGGTGGCATTGTATACATCATCGCTGTTCTGGCTTGTGGGTCCACTGATACTTGTGACAACGACTTTGTACTGAGTTCCAGGTAGCAGGTCTGAGAACACCACGGCTGTGGCATTTAGTACTTTTTCTGCCTTTAAAACAATTCCGTTCAACAGGATTGTGACATTGTATTGGCTCACGGTGCCATCGGGCGGTCTCCACTCCACTCTCATACTCTGAGTAGTGCCAACCGCAGAAATATTGGATGCTTTACCAGGCGCTTTTAACACAAAATAAGACAGGAGGAATAACTATTCACAGAACAACAGACAAATCTGTAAGCAACAGTAACCAAGCAATTTAATACAAGAGCCATTAACAGATTGGAGTATAAAAGGTAGTGTTTGAGTAATATGTAAATGTGTAATACCTGTAAATGCAGAGATGGCTACAGAGTCAGAGCTCAAGCCATTTGCTACAGCTTGCACAGTAAAGGTGTAGTTGTTCCCAGGTATTAAGTAAGTGACATTTGCAGTCTCACTGGTACTCTGTATCCTTTGTTCACCATTTACACTCACGTTATACAGATATGAAGATTTGAAATCAGTCTGACGAGACCATGAAAGATACATCTGAGTGGTGCCAACGGGAGAGGCTGTTAAATTAGTCACTGGCAGTGGCTCTAAAAGAGAATGCATATAATCATATTCTGCACTTAATACATATAAATGTGTCTGAATTGATAGATAAAATTGTAAACTATTTTAAATAATTTTCTAAAATGGAACAATGCAATAAATGCCACTGAATTTAGGGATCTCAGGATTGTAATATGTGATCCTGGATCACAAAGTCACTGGGGTATATCTGTAGCAATAGCCAAAAATGGACTCTATGGGTCAAAACTACAGGTTAAAAAAGTAAAAATCATGTTCCATTAAGATATTTTGTACATTTCCTCCCGTAAATGAATATATTAAAACTTGTTAAGTAATATGCATGGCTAAGATTAGACAACAATAAAGATGATTTTCTCAGTATTTAGATTTGTTTCGCCCCTCAGAGTCCAGATTTTTAAATAGTCCCGTCCTAACCATACATCAATGTAAAGCCTATTTATTTAACAGCTTATTTAATTTGAAAACTTTCGACTGATTTTGTGGTCCAGGGTCATATATGTAATTAAAATAATGAATATTTATTTTATATCGCTATTGACAACTTTTCACTGTTAATACATTATTTATGTTTTTAAGATTAATCAATATCAATCTGGTGAAGGGACCCATCCTCACTATTAACTACTTATTAACATGCATATTATTAAACAAATTGCCTGTTTATCTGTACATATTTCTATTGTTTATTTGAATTGTACTACCTTACTAACTATTAATATGCAGCAAATTAGGAGCTTCAAATATTAAACATTTTACTGTATGACAGTACATCTACAATTTAGAGAGAGATGTGTAGAATTTACACTCACTGGTATTACACTGTATGAGCTGAGAGGGTCCAGGTATGTTGGCAGCTATTATGAGTGCTCTGACGGTACAATTATACTGAGTCCCAGGCTGCAATGACGTAATCTGATAATTGTTGGATGTGGTGAAAGTCTGATTGAGTGAAGTGATGTTGATGCTATAGGAGAACAGGTTGAAGGTCCCATCAGGGGCGAGCCAGGTCAGATTGACTGAATTGGTGCTTACAGCAGGAACGGACAGATTTTGCACTGCATTAGGAGCTGTGGGAACACAAGCATGTTAATGCAACTATCCACCCTGTAAAAATATAGCATAAATCTAACTGTAGATTAGTAATCAGCAATTATCAATATCAACAGCTTCGGTAAAATGCATGCTAGCTGTATGCTTTACAGTACCTGTATATGCAGGGAGGTTTATATATGAGCTCCTGAGTTGTTTTACTCCTACAGTGACCAGAGTGATGTTGTACTGACTGCCGGTTAATAAATTTGTGAGCATTGCATTTGAAGAGTTGGTTTGAATCGAAGTTAGGTTGACCCCTGGCTGGTTAGATCTATATGACACTTCATAGGACACATTGACTCCATCCATTGATAAGGGTTTCGACCAGAGCAAAGAAATAGACACATTTGTCTGTTCACTTACTCGGACAGCTTCAGGTGGGTTAGGATCTAAAGAGAAATATCACACACAAATACATGATGGTTCTGCAAATGTAGGGTTGTGTTTGATGTTATGGTGAGAGATTGAGAGTGTGAAGCGTTTCTGACTCACTCGTGGCAGCCAGCTCTATGTTAGAACTGTTCCTCAGGACTCCACTGATGGTGGTCACTGTGAGATTGTAAAGACGTCCTGCCATGAGGTTATTGATGACAGAAGAGTTGATGGGACTGTTAGAGGTGAGGGATGTGTTCAATTCAGCACCAGATACGTTCACCACATACGAGTCCACATTACCAAGAGGGACTGCCCAGCCCACGGTCAAACTACTGTTACTGGAACTCAGCACAGTGATGTTCTCCACTTGTGCTGGACCTACACAAAGATAATCAGACTTTGATTAATATACATACAAGGCTGTTCAAAATTTGGGGTTAATATTTCTTTTCTAAATAAAGGCTGTATGAATCGATCAACAGTAAAACATTTATAATGTGAAAAAACTGTGATTTTTGTTTTGTGCATCACACTTTCCACAACAAAATTAAGCATTACAATTACTTTCAAAAAGTTGAAAAGAAAAGAAATTTCTTGAGCACAAAATTAGAAAATTTGAATAATTTACCATGTGAGGATCATGTGAGACTGAAAAACAATTAAGCTTTGCTATTATATTAATCAATATATTTCTGTCAGGACCTTTAGTATACAGTTTGGTTTGGCGGTATGGTACTGTTCTGGGCAGAACCTCATCCATGCAGCCTGTCATGAATGAGCAGTGTCTGCAGCAATATTGACCCCCAAGGGTAAACTGAACAGAATAAAGCAGATATCATTAATGTACTTTTAAAAAGTCCTGACTGTAGCAGAAGGAGGAGATGGGGATGGAGAAGGGTTATTTTCTCCTGAGCAAGCAAAAAATCTGCTGAATAACACTGAATAGAGCTTATATAGGTGTCATATTCCTATAGACAGGTGTGATCAGCTGAGAGTCAGCCGATGCAAGCTTGACTCACATGACCTGCTCGAACTAACATTATATGCATAATTTTAAAATAGGTATGTAACGATACTGGTATCGAGTATGGATTCACAGGAATTTTCCAAATCGGGCAACACCACCAACCTTTTTAGCCACCTCTGTGTCCATCATCCTGTGGATTACGCCTTTTTACAGGAAGTAAATTTTCATTATTTTACTAATCGTGGAATGTGAAATGTTACAGTAACCTGTTAACAGCGGTTTTCTGTTTTTATATTTAAATAAAGCATGATTTTTTTTAAGTTTAATCGCAGTGCCATGTACGTAATGCCCCATTTATCGATATTGTGAATTTTGGTGTGAAAAATCTAATATCATGACAGCCCTAATGCTAATATATAAAAACTATGTGTGTAAAATATGTATAAATTTTTTTATACATATCAAAAAGATGTTGCCGTCCCTGAACAAATGTGCTGACGCACACCATACTGTGTTCATTATCCCAGCTGATGATAATGAGGAAATTACATCGCTCCCTTTGACAAGAGAATTCCAAAAGACTAATTGATGGCACACTTCAAAGTCCCCATTAACAAAGGGAATAGGGAGGATCACTTTGATTTGGGAAATGCCTGTCAACTGGTACTTGATATCAGTAACATTACATGCCTATTTTAAAATATATTCAAATATAAGACAGTCTTTGAAAGTTAATAATATTTCACAATATTAGTTTTACTGTATTTTGATCAAGAAAATGCAGCCTAGGTGAACATAAAAAATAAGTTTTACTGATTCCAACTTTTGTAACCGTAACGGTAAGTAAGCACACACAACCCTTTGATTCACTTCACAACACAATAAAGACATCTTTAAACTCCCTCCCTTCTCTTCTGCCTTTAGTACTACTTACTTGTGTTTTGAGAAATTTCAGCAGCACGCCCCTCAGTGCGGTTATCAGAGGCCACTGAGGTGACGCTGAAGGTGTATTTGGTGCCGGGTGCAAGTTGTGAGATTAGCATGGAGTTTTGATTAGTAGTGAGTGTGTTTACACCCCAAGATACTTTATAATACAGGCTGATGCCATTTGGAGGTGTCCATTCCAGGTACACTGAGCTCACAGTGATGGAGGGCACAGACAGGTTACTAACAGGCTCAGGGCCTGTCAGTGCAAGAGAGTGGACATGGACATGTGTGAGTGTAAGAAAGTGGACATGGACACCCAAAAATGAAAGTCTGTCATTATTTACTTACTCGCATTAAACGATGTTTAGCAAAACATTTATGCTGCTTTTTTGCTGTACAGTGAAAGTGAATGGTTAACAAAAGCTGTCAAGCTCCAAAAAGGAAAAGGCAATTGAGGGAAAAAATTAAAGTTTTGGTTGCTTCTTCACACAAAGCTATCATACTGTATGATTTTAAAAGACACAAGTCATGTGATGTTTTTGTGCAATTTCTAGAACTTGACAGACTCTGGTCATTATTCATTTCACATCCAGAAATTGTGTTAAATATCTTCAAGTGTTTAAGTGCTGAGAAGAGTGAGTAAGCAATGACATCATTTTCATTTAGAAATGAAGGTTTTCGGAAACATTTTTCAGAAAGCCTTTATGCATAATGCATTATAAAGAGTTATTATTAAAGATGTAATTCATTCTAATTTATTCATAGTGTGTGTTGTAATACATTATTTCTTGTCAAAAATATTTATATTTAAATTTAAAATGCATAGTGTAACAATGAACTGGTAAGTGTTATTTTACGGTGGTTGAGATTTCTCTGCAAATCAAAAAAAATTTAAAAGTAAATTAAAAAAAAAAACTACTGCCAATTAAGAAAAAATCTTCATAAGTTTGACAACACATGTGCTGCAAATACGCACAATACAAAGAATAAAGAAGCATGCTGCAAAAACAGAAATGTGCTGCAAAGACCAACTCGGAAATGTTAAAAGGAACCACGAAGTGACGAAAACGGCTGGGACATGTTTATCATTTACTCTGAAATGTGAGATTTTTGTTTATTGTAACATCCTCCTCATACTGTATGTTTCCTTTTAGCTTTTGACTGTAAAAGGTTAGCGGGCTAACTTACTATTACAACTTCCCTTACAAAAAATATTCGTAGCCTTTGGTTTTTGCTAATAAAATTAATTCAAGAGTTCATGCTTTCCTCATTGGTAATTTTAGCGGGTTTGGCATGCTGTCGGGGGAGCGAGCCCGGGAGAATGGCGAACCCTAGTGGTATGAACCCTAGTGTGGGCAAGGGTTCAAAGCTCGGCTAAATAAATAAATAAATGGTTATTAGTTCAACCATAGCTTAACTACACTAACCATAGTTTAACCATGGTATTTGTACAACTGTGGTTATACAAATGTTAATTAATACGGCAAAAAACATGGTTAATTTTTTTATTTGATGGGGTAATTTTGTTGTGGTGTGGGCTACTTGTGCGTTTCCTTATTTGTTTGTGTTGTGAGCATTTGTAGCACATGTGCTGTCAAACTACTAATATTTTCTGAAGTTGTAGTGAGCTGAACTCTCTCGGCCACCGTATTATGCATTAATTGTGGTCCCAATTATTAATGAAATTGTACAATGTATTATAAGGCATAATTAATGCAATTAAAACTACTTTTATAACTGCACACATTCATGTTTTTAAAAACGCTGCGCATTATCACATATTGCACATTTTTTTAAACAAAAACGCTACTCTTTAAAAGGATGGTGTTGTTTCAGCTGTCTAAAACACATCATATCCAAATATATTTTCATTTTAAGTTAATTTGATACATTAAAAAGATCTTTTGTTGTTGATTGTGGTTGGCTTGGACTTACGGAGAGTAAAAAACTGATTGTTTTGAGGAAACTGGCCTGTCCAGTTCACATACACTGAGGTGGAGTTGAGCTGCGTGATAGCCAGATTGCTGGAAGAGTCTGTTGTGCAAGTAGAGAAATATTGAGAATGTGAGTGACTGAAAGAATGAGAAAAGTGCATGAGAGATTGATATGATGAATGTGAAAATGGCAGAAATATTATTTTCCGGGCAACAGTGGCTATAACGCTCAAAGCCATTAGCAGAGGTGGTAAAAACTTACTGGTGGAGATGTTTGTGCAGCACACATTTGAGCAGTTGATCTTGATGTAATATGTGTATCCAGGCAGCAGTCCAGTTACTGTGATGCTATTCGGAGCGCTATTAAAGCTGGCATTCTGCACACTACAGGTGGAGCTGTCTCCTACAAACATAGTGATGTCTGAGGTTGTGGGGCTTGTCTTATATTGGCACAGTGAACCTAAATAAAGACACAAAACCAGCAAACAGTAGGGAAATATCCAACATTATATGATTATGCAAATAACATCAAGTGATTTCAGTTTAAAAGCACTAATAAATATCATTACAGACTGCAGAAATATCAAGAAAAGTGAGTTTATAGATAGATTATACTTACAGTCAGAGTGGCCACGAGGGATCTGGGGAAGAAAACAACAACATAACTTACAGATGTATTACTGTTTTGTTTTAATTGCTGATTAGCAGCACATGAATCCACAGCAGTAACACGTTTTAAACTACAAATAAAGCACAACTTCTTTGAAAACTTCAACTGTGCAATATCTGTTTGAGATGTAGATCTATTATCTGCACCACACTGACGTCAGAGGAGCTCTATATAAAAAAAGAGGAAGTATACATAGCGTAGTATAACATTACTAAAAAAAAGTGAAGTTAACTATACAGTATGTAACTATACATATGTTGAGCTGGATGGATGACAGTTCTCTTTACCTGGATTGAAATTTAACTAAACCTAACCACAAATCAAAACATCATTCTTCCGTTCAAGTGGATTATTTAGTCAAGGGGGAATTTAGAAACACATGCAAAAGCTACATTTACCAACCACTAGTGAAATTATTTGGGCCAATTAATTACTTTATAAAGCTAAAATATATTTTTTTATGCTACTTGGGAAAAAGTGAAAATATACAATACGTTTGTTTAATGCTTTTTGGTTACCACATGATTCCCATACATTCATTTCTTATTTCATATCGTTGATATGTTCAGAATTATTCTAAAATATGGAAAATAGAAAAAAAGATGAGTAGGTGTAAAGTATATATTTTTACTATTTTTCATTATGCTGCCCATTTCCCTTTCGTAGCTCTTCTAAGCAGTAACATATTCTTTGGCCTATTATGAAATTGACACCCACTCCCTGGCTATGACTGGTTGCTTATCTGGAACATCTTCATTGTCAAATTTCTAAAGGAAATTTGATCTTTTTTTTTTAGCTAGAGCCACAACTTCTGTATTGGTAACAACAATACTTTCATGAATCCATTTTTTAACTCTGTGGTTAAATTCTAGGGACTAAATAACTTGTGACAGTAAGAATGACATGAAAGAACACAAACAACACATAAACATTTCATCTATATACACTTTTATTATAAACAAAATCTGAAAACTTTGGACAGCTTACTTTATTTATAATAACTCTTACTGGTATTAATAGCATGTAACAAACAGCCTCTTTGATAGCCCTTATCTGAGGTCACACAAGTGAGGCATGCCTGCTGACGCCACACATACAAATTTTTTATCAATGAGATGAAAACACATTGATACAATTTTTTATATTACACTCATATTCTAGCATTAAAGCCATTACTACCAGTAAAACATAAACTCTATGATCAAAACCACAATTAGGGTGGGGTAAGATTAGCCATTTTTTTCTATACTACACTACACTACAAGATAAAGTAGGATGTTTACCATTATTTTAAATGATTAGAATGTATCCAAGAATATGGTTCAACAACAACAAAAAAGCTTAGGATAAGTTGATTCAAGTCAGTGGGTAACGTCCATCTAACTGAATCTGAATCAAACCCACATGACATTTTAAAAATAATTTACCCCTTTTAAAAATAATTTAATAAATCAAATTTACATTTATAAATAGTTGCGTTTCTTTCCTTAAAGTTAACTTTAACAACCAAATACAGTGTTTACATTTCAATCTTTAATTTCTGAAACAATGTTGAAAACCAAAATTGTAACCTTACCAAAAACAGACTTAACAAAAAGTTGGTTGAGTAAAATTAATCACATTAAAACACCAGTAGATTTTAACCTAAAGTAAAAAAATGCTGACTTAACATACCCCACAGCATCTCCACTTTGCCCTAACTACCTTTTTGGAATAAAATAAGTGATGCCAATTCAGGTAAAATTATTTGCATGGTATTATATTATATAATATGTATAATATGTATTATATTGCTAAATCTTCAAGATGCATCATTAACATTTTTAGACCTGGATAAAAACTTTGATGTAACATCCATAACATACATGCAGTATTCTTGATTTCATATCAAAGCCAAAACAACAGCCAAGGCAGAAAGGAAATGTAGTTGCCCATTAAGGAAGTTATTATGCAAACTTAAAATAATAATAGGAATTAGGAACTTATGTGGAAATAATATCTAACTGGCTGTTGAAATCAAATCATTAGTCTCATGTCTGGTGATGCATGTAAATCAAACGCATCTCAAGCCACATTTCCAGGTTCGTCATAGTTGGGTAAACTTCTATGAATGTCCAAAAGAAACTACAACAAAAATAATTTTTGCATTCTTATTTGCTCTAATAAAATCCATGATAACATTTCTATATTTCCCAAAAGAGGGGGAAAAAAAGACTACTAGCTTAACATTAATGTTTCAATGTTATATATTATAAATGTAAAAAGCTACATCTCACTGAACAAGGCATTCAACCTCTTAGTGGTATCACTTGCAGTTCTCTATAACCAAGTTCTACTCTTCTGCACAATGGTAATGTGAAAAACTTCAACATAACAGAAACTTTCAAATGTCAAACTGAGCATTAAACATTAACAGATGTTTGCCTTCACTCAAATACCCAAAACGTCATTTCAATTTTTCCTCTCCATATTCAGCCATATGCAAAGAAATAACAATCACCACCAAAATAAAATAAATAATTATATATATTTTTTTATTTATAAGTTTAATCTGTTCCTCAATTAAAGTTTCCTTAAAACATATGGAAAACATTTCTTGGTGTTTATTAGTGAAAAGTGCTCCATATTTTCTATACAACACAGAACCACAATTTCTTTAATAAAATATACACACTATTATTAATTATTGCCTTAATTTGTCTCAGTAAAACTTACAAGACCCAAGATTCATTTAATCAGTGTACTCTGACACCTGCAGCTTACAGCTGTACTAATGAAAACGACAGAAAATTTGACATTAAAGTAGACTTTTTTCCCATTTGTATCTGCTTACACACTCATGTTTCTATGGACTCTTTTCTTATCTTCAGTCCTACAGATGAGCCCTTCCACTGCCCGCAGGAAAGAGGCTTTACCCAGAATGCCACTTAATTTCCGATAACTCTAGTTGGTCCAGATATTACACTATGAAATCAAACTAAAAGGAATATGTTAACTACTGTATACTACCAAACAATTTCGCACAACATACACAAAACAAAGATATATACAATACTGCCATGATATATATATATATATATTTATATAGAAAATTAACCTTTATGACTGCTTTTGTTGCCCAGGGTGCCGTATTAGACCGGTTAGTCCAATTTCACAAAATTCTGACTGATTTCTGTTAGACTACAATCATTTACAATATTTTTTAAATGACAATTATTACTTTGGTTCAACTTTGTGAATGTGACCACACTAAGCAAATTTAGATCTTATTTTGCTTGGCAATGCACAGCTGCAAACATAGTTTCAAAAGTGAGTATATAAAGTAAATGCTTGCATGGAGAAGTTCAGTACCCAAAGCAGGCTGTGAAATTAGGTTTTTGAGGTTAAACACGTTTTAGCATTTTTTCAGAAGTCAAACTGAAGTTGTTCTCTGAGAATGTCCAGTGCGTGTCAAAATATCAATTTTAAAAACAAAAGCCTCAAGCTTCTTCATTTCAAACTGAGAGCTGTTTCAGCAACAAACCCTTCAGTGTTAAACGACTGTTCCCAAATCAAGAGAGTCAGAAAGCTCAAAATACACATTGCACTGAGATCTGAGATCATTATCACATCTGTCTGTAGAAACACTCCAGTTGTGTTATTAAGAGTGCTCTTAAAGAGGGTAGCATTACTACATTACACTAAAGCCTGTTACTCTAAGAACACTAAAAATCAAACACTAAACAAATAAAACAAACTGTTTGTGATGTGCTTAAGTTCCACTCCACATTTGCATTACTACAGATTGTATAAAAGTCCTGCTCTTCCTATTGTGCTAGCCTATTAAATGCATGCAAATACACAGCGACAGACACTGTATTTGCATGTTGCTGTTACTTCTCCATCTGGGAAATGTACAGATAAACCTACAATCTTTCCCCAGCTATGATGAAAGGCTACCTCACATAACACACCTCTGAGTGGGTGTTTTAAATTTTGGTGTGTGTACGCCTAAAAGAGAGAGAAACATGTACAAGTTTACAGAGTTTTTCTGGCATTTTTCTTTGAAGATATTGAGGGCGAGACATGACACTGTGTAGACAGGACAGGAAATGAGAAGCAGACTGACAACTACAAGAATGACAGCCTAAAATTGATTTGAAACCCCACCTAAGATGTTAACAGAAGAAATACATGCAATATTCATCTGATGACTGAAGTTGCACACAATACTTTTCACATAAAATACTGGCATAATTGTTATAATTACTTATACATTGCCTTGTCTATTCTTTGCAAAAGTGCAGCATAATTTAACAGAGCAGCATTCTGACAATTCAACTGTAATGGCTTATTAGCATAAATGCTGCAATATCGGTTTATTCATGACTTGCGCAATTTTACGACGACTGACATTTCAAGTTTCAAGAAGCATTTCAACTAGCTGTGACATACAATAACCCATTGAATGTGAATGAATGGACCAAAATTTACATCGAACACAGAACTGTGAGTGTGTCTAATCTATTCCACCCAGGAATAGGCCAGAATCCTTCTACAAGTGGGCATTATATACAACTGGACACAAGCATTTTTGGAAAGGCACAGAGATGAGCTTTATCTCACAAATGACTGAATTTCCAAACTTGGGAAATTCACTAAAGTTCCCAACTTTAGAAATGAAGGACATTTTCAAGTAAGCTGCACAATTCAGGCAGAGCTTCTGTTTTATTTACTTTTTAATTTATATAACCAGTGAGCACCACTGAGCCTCATAACTACTCCAAAATGTAGTTAATTAAGCTATCATAGATAAGATATAGTAGTATAAAAAATAAATATTTCATACTTCACATAAAAATACACATTATTGTAGGCCTGTACTAATTAAAAAAAAACTGTGATTTCTAATGTATTAAAAAAAAAGTTGTCTTCAAAAGACAATGTGTGTGTAATTATGAGTGGCTTAAAAATAGATAAGCACATAATAAAACATTACAGTATGTTTAAATTGTTAGCAGATTGTATTGTACTAGTTAACTTTTTTCCTTAATTGTCGCAGAGATATAACGTGATATCCCAGCTAACAAGTTTATGTTACAAAAACATTCCCATAACGTTCCCATTAAGTTATGAAAACATTATTGTTTGAACATTCTTGGAACGTTCTAAATATCCAGTTTTTTAGACGTTGTATTAACGTTTTTGTTTGGTTATAAGAATGTTATTCAAAACATTTTAGAACGTTTTAGTCTCTTGTTATATTAATATTCCAAGAACGTTATTTAAAATGTTATAAACATTTCATTCCCTATTATATTAATGTTCTAAGAATGTCTTCCTAAAGTTACCATTAAGTTATAAAAACGTTAATGTTGGAACATTTTTGGAACGTTCAAAACGTCCAGTTTTTAAAATGTCGTATTAACGTTCTTGTTTGGTTATAAGAACATTATTCAAAACATTTTTAGAACGTTTTAGTGTCTTGTTATATTAATGTTCCAAGAATATTATTTCAAATGTTAATTAAAATGTTACAAAAATTTTCCATTTCCTATTATATCAATGTTCTAAGAACGTCTTCCTAACATTCCCAGTAAGTTATAAAAACGTTATGGTTGGACTGTTCAAAACGTCCAGTTTTAGGTGTTGTATTAACGTTCTAGTTTGGTTATAAGAACGTTATTCTAAACATTTTTAGAACATTTTAGTCTTGTTAAATTAATGTTCTAAGAATATTTTAAAAAGGTTATAAAACGTTCCATCCCACATTATATTAATGTTCTAAGAACGTTACATAATGTTTTTTTATGCACTGTAAAAAGTGATCAGTTTACTTTACTTTAAAAAACTGAGGAAACCCATTGTCTTGAAATTATTTATTTCACATTAAAGGTTTCTATTACAATTCTCAAAAATACAAAATTGTTCAAAACAGACATTTCTATAAAGCATTGTCAAAAAGCAAATAAACTCACCCTTATATATTCCACTTCACACACTACAGATTGTCAGTTCTAAAAAAGCATAAAGCAACTCTAAAAAAGAATAAAGTAAACAAAGTAAAGAAAAATTAAACACGTAAAAAAGTAAAAGTCAATATTTCAGTTCAAGTCATTTCATCACTGATTCAGTGATGTCATAATCATCCAGTTCAGTTCACTTCAAATAGTGTCTCTGCAATAAAGTCGTTAATATTTCCCAAAATTAACTGTCGAAAGATGACAGAAATGGAGGAAAAACCTTAGTAGAAAGCAGGCTCAGTCAGAGAGGCAGTTCTCCTCTGGCCAGATAAACCAGCATGGTGTTTGTCATTGTGGTCTATGCTAAGGTTTCATGCCAATGGTCATATAGTCATGAGGATTTCACTGAGGATCTCTCTTTGGAGCTCTGTGCAGTATGAGGACCGAACCAAATATCCATGTTCTCCATACGTACCAGCTTGGAAAACTAATGTGCACCTCAGTGTCTATAACACATGCACAAAGGAACCACACATTTAACCTTTTCATTGAACTTAACTTCAATGCTTTAAGTAACAGAAAGTAACAAAAACCCAATCAAACCGATGTAAACAGAGCAGAAACAAATGTTTTTAGAATGTTCCACCAACAACTCAATGGTAATGTTTTTATCCTAACATTTTCAGAATGTGCCATTAACAACTCAATGGTAACGTTTCTAATGCTTAAATTTTTGAAAGCTCTGGTACTGACGACTCATAAAGAGCAATATTATGTTCAGCTCAAAATATTTGATGCTTGAACAGAAATGTCATAACCCTACTGAAACTAATACACTATTAACAATAATACAATATTTCTTCTATGTCTACCTTTATTTAATATCCAATGTCCACCAACAACTCATTGATAATGTTTTAATCCTAACATTTTTACAATGTTCCATTAATAACACAATGGTAATGTTTTTATCCTAACGTTTTTTACAATGTTACACCACCAACTCAATGATAATTTTTTTATCCTAACGTTTTTAGAATGTTCCATTAATAACTCAATGATAATGTTTTTATCTTTACGTTTTTAGAATGTTCTATTAACAGCTCAATTATAACGTTTCTAATGCTAACGATTTTAAAAAGTTCCACCAACAACACAATGATAATGATTTTATCCTAACATTTTTACAATGTTACACCAACAACTCAAAGGTAACGTTTTTAGAATGTTCCATTAACAACTCAATGATAACGTTTCTAATGCTAATGTTTAAAAAAAACATTCCACCTACAACACAATGATAATGTTTTTACCCTAACATTTTTAGAATGTTTATCCATTGCATATTACATTAAGGAAATGTTCTACAATGTTATGCAAAAACGTTTTTTGATTACTTTGAGAGAACCTTTAGAGAATGTTAGCCAAAATTAGGAGAAAGTTCCCCTTTAGCTAGGATATTCCATGTACAGAGTAATTCATGAAAGCATGGTCATATAGTTCTATTATAGTTCTAAGTCATATCCAAATATTAGGCTATTTGTTTAAAATGAACATAGTTAAAAATTCACCAGTGCTTTTTATGTCTTTTATATCCTGTTGCTGCCTCGAAACCACATCACCTAATTTAACTGAACTGTATGATTCAGACTGAATTGCAAAACCATTTCACCAGTTCACTGAAAAGAAGCAAGTTCATTTACAAATTTAACATTGTTGTGATTTTAACTGGCTGACACAAAGACACAACTTGATTGTGGGAATATTATCAGGGCAAATTTAATGTTGTGAGTAAAATAGATATTTTTTAATCGTAGTTTTCTTTTCAGTTATACATAATGCACACTAAAGTATGTGTGTAAATATATAGTTTAATTAAAATTTTGGCCTGATTGTAAAAGCTCTAGTACAGACCACAGGATACAGCAACATAAAGTTAGTATACAAGGAATAAGTTCTGCTTAAATAAAATGTTTTGTATTTATATTAAAACAAACCAACAAAAAATATGACATTCTCATTAAGAGCAATGTTCTGCTTGAACAGAAATTTCATAAACCTACTGAAACTAATACACAATTAACAATAATACAATATTTGTTCTATGTCTACTTTTATTTATTCATTTTTAATTCATGCGTATACCTCAGCATGTGCAAAATACGAACGTGAAATTATTCATCCACACAGCCAAAATGGCCTAGTACACGACCATAAAATGTCTCTGTAAAAGTACTTCTTCAAATAGCAACACCACCCACAATAATGGTTATCACTATAGATGGCTGCAGTGATTAGAAATGAGAGAGGGAATGGTGGGGGTAAAAGGGTGGGGATCGAGACCGTTTTCTTTTCCCTGTTCCGCAGCTCTACGTCACAGTTTCCCCTTTTCTCCTCTACTGCCCACAGTGGTTTATTCTTCCTAAATGGGCCAGGCATTATTTTCATGAGACGTTCATGCAAAACACTGTACTTTCCTGATGGTGTTAATTGCTGCACATCAAGGATTAATGCCATTTGGCACGAAAGAAGAGAACAGAGATGTTTCCTCCATATCAGGCAGTGGAATCATCATTTGGTTTCTTGTGAATCAGTGCAGGCCATTCCTTAAAATAACAGGCCTTATCTAGATATGGACAAAACTGTCCATGACGTCTCCAACCAGTTACACCAGCAGCTAATGAGGTTATCGGTGCAAGTTTAACAAAGACACTGCTTCAAAGGTGACGGTTGTATACAACAATACACAAGAAGGAAACTTGTGTAAAACGTGATATCATATGACACCGTTACGTCTACGCATGAAGAAATTGGGGTCAGAATCCTTTATCTGGGTGAGGTTATTTAAAATAAGAGAGATGCTTATTCAGTAGGCTAAAGCACTGTCAGAACAAAACCTATCCCAAACAGTCCAGTCTCAATCTGACACATCAATGCAAACCGAATGAGATGAGATGAACCTAAGAAATTTGCATAGATTAAGCTTGCACTTCTGGTTAAAGAGAACATAATGGAAAATGCTCGCACATACTTAATCAATAGACAACAATTAATAAAAGTCGCCAGATGCCAGACATATTTTAACAGTCATATTCATTAAGCTGATAGCTGGACATACAAGTTTACTAACAGTAATTTTAATGCAATATTAATGTAATATTGTGCACTAATACTAGCTGTGCGTGAGTTTTGTTTTTGGGGAAGAGTCTGTAAGTAAGAACAGAAGTTATTCAAACCTGTACATGAACTAAGACAAAATGTGTCAATTTGCCTATATTTCCCTTTCAGATAAGCTGAAGATAATAGCGTTGTTCTTGTTGTCGCATACAAAAGCATGTTAGCTCATACGTCGTTTCGCAATATCATATTTAAAAGTGGAACAAAACAGCTCCAAAACGAGGTTAAAATATAGTTTTACTCTAAACAGAACTTGAGAAACTGATGAGGTTCGGTCAGACAGGATGTCATGCAAGCATGATTAATTTGAACAGACACGAAACAAGTAACTGTCGCTTTGAAGGACCTGCTTTGAAAAAGAGAGAAGAACGCTCAAGCCTTTAACTAGACGACAAGAAAGAAAAATGGAGAGACGAAAAAAAAAGAACTTACCGAAACGAGCACAGCAAACAAGACAGCTGCACGGAAGACACTGGCTGGAAGTAAAAAATGTTGACCCATAGTGGCAAAAAACACAAGCCTAAAGATTTATGTCATTTCATAATTTGGTTAATTTCTCAAAGACTTTGTTATCTAGAAAAACTCTTTCGATGAAAACGCTGCTGATGTGCGCTGCTGCTCATTCATGCTTCAGGTGCTCCTGAACTTTTCTCATCTTGACTCTTTCTCTTCACTGAGTTGTGATAGGGGCGGGACGAAACGATTGGTACTGCCCCGTGCTTTTTCGGCTTTAACCAGACATTAACTTTTATAACAGCACCAGAGGACATTCACCCTTTATGAAATCCTGCTTCAGGCGTCAGAGCAGGGCTGAAACTTCTCAAAACTGCATTCAGATGGAACCTAACAACAAAAGTGCTTATGTAGCTAACCTTTCCTTTTCCTTCCAGTTTTCTTTCCAGTATTTAACCCTTGTTTCTATATCCCTTCGCCTAGTCATTTTTAATTTACATTTCTGCTTTCGGAACATGCAGGTATATGTTTTATCAGTTCCTGCATTCCCTGACAATGAGAAAAGACCATTGCTAGCCCCATGATTTACTGTTTGAGCTAAACAAGTTAGGTAAATGCAAATCTTACACTAACTGTCAGGGTGCTATATAAACTGTGGTTTCAGTTCAAGAAAAACTGCAAATGAAGGATCCTAAAAGAAGTGAAACACAGGCTAGGATGGAAACTGGAACTGCATTATGAATATATATTAATGTATACATATTTATATAATGCACATCATTAATTATCAAGAATAGTTAAAGATTATTTGTGTCACTAAGAACTGTTATCAAGAAATACAACCTTTGTTGTATCCATCACTATTAAATTACTTTTTAGCTTCCTCAAAAGCAAACGAACAATCAAAATCCTTCATGGAACTGCAACTCTATAACCTTAAAAAAATAATAACACAACAATAATCAGTCACTTGCAAAGCAAGTCAAAAAGTCTGTGATAAATTGATGTGACTGGTAAAGCCTAAGCCAGACACTAGCTGCTGATTAGAAAAGGGCACAACATCAGGGCTACAATGTCATAATACAAATTATTTTTTGTTAGCGATTTTGTAAACAACTAAAGAAATCAAATCTTGCTGGGTTTAAACAACACATATTTCAAAGCTTGCTAAAAATAAATTATCGCATCTCAATATGAGAAAGCTTTTTAAATCTTTGTTGTCAAAAAACTTCAGCAATTCATTATGTGTTTGTGAATATTGTCTACTGATTTGCAGTGTTGCAAATTTGAACAGTAGTTTTGTGTAAAAGTTCATTGAACTAGTGTCATAATACTTAGCCCAGCAGTTCAGCCTTCCTGTTTGCCAATTAGGACTTTTGCATTTCCTGCTTCGAAGCCCTAGGTTGTAAGAATACATTTCCATACTATAGTAGAAATATTAACAATAACAGGGTCTTTGAATAGCCCACGCAGGAGTATTACGCAGGGATTTCAAAAAGAAAGCTTCATAATATATCAATGCAAAAACCGTTCTGAACATCAGATCACATTCGGAGCTATTTATGCAAAAATCCAGATAATCAAGAATTCACCAGCTTTTTTTCCCCACATCTGTAAGTTACTTTTTGTTTCAACTGAACAGTTGTCTTGATGATTTGGTCTCAGCCCCATAACAGTGTTTCATTGTTATATGCTTCTGGGCACAGTTTTCTCTGCTTTGTGTTTTACTGTTCACTGTGTTGCAACAGTTTTTCTTTTTTAGCAGGGTCTCAGTCCTGTTCAGTGAACTATGCAGTCTCCTGGGTAACAGAAAGCAAGAAAGAATATGCCAAACGCAGTGACTAAACAGGAAGTGGTCATATACAGATCACTGGTGGATGGAACAGTGAAACTCTTATCTCCCCGCTCACAATAGAAGGTTTTTTTTTACCGCACTGATCACAGCACTAAACACTTTTGTAAGCTCTAACTTCCTTTGCAAAATATGGGTGACAGTTTGTAGTGTAAAAGCTTGTCAGTAAAAGTTTGATTAAATATTTTTCACGCATAAGTGTAAATTTGATAATTTTTTTAAATAATCATTTTCTTTCTTTTTTTAATTGTTATGCAGTTATAGCTTGTTCTGGGTGATTATTTACTGGTCCAGAGTAGTTCACTTGTGACATTTAGGTCTGTCATTCGATGTGCATCTACTGTATGTAATTTTCAGGTGTAAATCTACATAAGTAATGGTACACTACAAAATTTGAGGACTCATGGTCTGAGACGAGGTTAGGGAATTAGGGACATGTTCAAGAATCAGCAAAAAAGGGCAGAACTATATGTTTGAAGATGCAATTAAATATTATTTGGAAGTTTTAAATGTCATTTAAGGCAAAGAATTAATGAACCAGTTCCTGAAAACAGAGGAGCCTTGCTTTCCCATTTTTTATATTAAGTTGTTAAAGATCTATGTGTGTAAATTTAGGTAAGTCTAAAGTTCTGTAAGTGCAGCCATCCCTTTCACAGAAACAGAAGCTATACCAACCACAAGCTATACCAGTTTTTTTTTTTTGAGCAACAGCCAAATCAACTTCACTACGCCAACAGTTGCACCCACCACACCACTCTCTGTCAAGAAATACCACCTAAGCAGCAGAAATAATTCACACACACATATGTGCTGTAGGTATATATATATATATATATATATAGTAATATCATGAAAAGTATTTTTTTCTTGTTACTTATGTCACATATTCTAGATTAATTAAATGTAATGACATGTTTTTTGTTTTATGATTTTTTTATGAATACAGCTCATGAAAGTATATAAGACAGTTGGAATGTTAGAATATTTCCTAAAATAAAAAAAGTTCAATTTATGTAAAGTTATGCTGAAAAAATATGTTTATTTCTGCACTCAATACTTGATCCATCTGTATGTATGTATATATATATATATATATATACCTACAGTACATATGTGTGTTTAAATTATTTCTGCTGCTTAGATGGTATTCAGTAATAGTTACTGAATTACTCTATGCTCCAAACTGCATGCTGCGTTTGCGACTGATGACCACGGGTGGCGCTGTTGACGTCGATCAACAATGCTGTTCCTAACAATGCAGTTAAGCACCACTAGATGGAAGCAGCTACTTGCAGAATATACAGTCTTTGGGTTTTTAAAACATTGAAAAATATGATAAATAAGGAATTGAAAAAAAGAAAGGCAGAAAGAAAGAAAAACGGAAACTTAATGAAAACCTCTCATGATGTCAGATTCACAAACAGCCCCTCTTCTGAGGTACAAAACATCCAATACGTGCTTTCATTCGCTTTAGGATATGACGCAGTTGCTAATGTGATTGCTGAGGGGACTGGAGAGAGGAGAGGGTACTAAAGCGCATCCCTCTCCACCGAGACACGTTGCCTAGGTTACACCTCCAGCTGCCACCTGAAGCGAAGCATCGCACCATCCGCCTCGCGAAAGACAATACCTCACACGTCAACACCTATTGAAAAGCACACAAAAGGGATCTCACGAAACCAAAATATACTCGGAAGAGAGAGACGGAGCATATTAAGCCACGGACGCACTCGTTGTGATTGTGATTGGAGAGAGGCGGGCTCTTATGGAGGGCCGCTGCTCGGCTCTGCAGCGACTGCAGCGTCTCCCGCTGCCTGCTCTTCCTCCGCGAGCGCTGTGATGTGAATATTAATGATGCTGCGCGAATCTCCGCGCTCATTTCCACCGCTTTCACCCATCTGAGAGGTAAGAGCGCATCCGTATTTTCCCGTCTGCCGTGCGGTTTGCGTTGTTATTCGGTGTCCATTTCACGCTGTGGAAGCGCGCGTCGTGTTTTTGAGGATGCTCAGTCGACGCAGTGTTATTCTCAATGAAGAGGCGAAGCGAGTCAATGAGCGAGGTCTTTCGGAATTGTTGCCTGTACGCATATTTATACTGGCTGCTTCGTTCTTAAAAACTACCTCACCTCTGGGACATGTCATTCAAGCTATCTCAAGTAAACACTTGGTGGTCTTTAGTTAGTGAACAACAACCGGTGGTCAGTTGAAGAAGATGGTCTTTATGTTTATGGGGACGAAAAATAGATCAGTGTGTTTATAGTTCAAGAAGAGAATTTCACAGAACCCATTGGATGGGTTTGTTGGAGATAGAGGGACACATTTGTGATCCTTAAATGGCATTCAACAAGTGACAATCTCATTCTGCTGTGTGCCTGATATTCTCCAGATAGGCTGTGTGTGTGTTTGTGTAACTGATTGCTTGCCTGCATGTGTGGGTGCTCTATGCTGTCAGGTTATTATATTTTCAGATTTAGTTTTTTTAGCTTTTGTTTGAATAATTCAGTCTTTAATTCAGGAATATTTTTTGGAAAGGGAGGTTTGCTTTTAGACAATGTATTAAGCCAATGAGACTTGAGGGAGACTGGTCCAAATAATCCTGTTCCCATGATTTCAGTCTCTCTCTTTCACTCTTTCTCTGCAATCTGTGGCCCTGTCTTTGTCATTTCTTTCTCTGAAATGTATACAACCAGTTAATCACATCAGCCATGCCAGCGTTTCAGAGGTGGAGAATGGAGAGAAGGAGCAGCGTTTTTTTTGGAACTCCCATTCATGGAAATAAGAAGGTGCAGCGCAATATTGGGCCCAGTCTGCTGGACAAAAACACACTGATTTAACTCATCCAGAATAAAGCGTAATCCTCTCATACGAGCAAGCACAATGAAACACCGGCCCTGTAGTGTAGGGCTGCTGTTAAGCAGGTAATCTCTCTCTCTCCTGCACTCTGTTATCTTTCATCAAAACTATTAAAATCAGTATTTCCATTAGGTAATTCATTGCTGAGAAAAAAATGTATCCAAAAAATAATTTTTGGATAGTTATTGCTGTCGTTAAGTGTGGCTGACATATGAACTTTGTTCTAATCTCAGACTATAGTTTATCATAGTGTGTAGGCTGTAGAGTCTGCCTTATTTTACAGTGTGAATATGTCTACGTTTAGTTTCTGCTGTGAATGTGTGGAGAGATTGCAGTGCAGCTTTAAAGAGCTCGATACAATGAATTTGCGTCTCATTGGATACTCGGTAAAAAAAAAAAGAAATGGATTTCATATTTGTTTCAAAACACAAAAGGCAGGAAATGCCTATAAATGTTGCAGGAGCCAGATGGGAACTGTGTTTCTCCTTTTTATTCCACTATGGATTGTGTCTGCTGCATGATCCCTTTGCATGTCTGTGTGTGTGGGTGTTAGAGTGTGTATATATATGTGTGTGTGTGTGTGTGTGTGGAGGGGGGTGTTGATTGTGGTTCTATATAAACCGTTTGCTGCTGAGTGTATTTGTTTCCATGGTTACCCCCATGCCAATGTAGATCACGTCATCACCAGACCAGACCTCTGCAGCTATTGTTTACTGATCGTAGAGGAGAAGACCGAATGTGGGTTCGGCTTTTAGATACGCTCCCCACAGACCTTAAGTTCTTTATTGTTTTTTGTCCTTTTGTCTAGCCTGTTGCTTATACTGCATTTAATTCTTGGATGTCTTGCTTGAATCATGTCTCCTGCTATATTTTGACCACCTGTCATTTTTCTGTGATAGACACACATGGAGGGCTATTTATTCGAAACCGCTCAGTGACTCCTGTTGGTTGACTTGGCACACAGTGTCTTCTGCTTGTATCGCCATCTGTAACGCTCCGTACAGAGCTGCATGAGTAAGAATGATCATCTACTGCTATATATATATATATATATATATATATATGTATTGACAATATAATGCAATGCAAGTACTTCCTATTTTTTCTTCTCACTACTCCTACTTTGTTTTAGGTCCCGAGAGAGGTGTTTGTCACTGTCATGTGAGCCTAACTTTGCTTTTTTATACAGTAAGTCCTTCAGTGTTTATTTATGTATTTAAATAACAAGTTCATTGTTTTTGTGTATGTGCTGTGTAGTTTTTTAAGAAAGAAACTGAGGTTGTCATTTTAAAATATGATGTCTTGTGTGAAAATGAAAAGCACATATTCTTTATTGATTAATCTTCACATAAATTAAGCCTGAGTTTAATGCAGTTCATTCAATATCAAACAAAACTTGTATCCAGCAACATTCATTTGCTCAAAAGTGTCAAAGACGGATAAATGCTGTTCTTTTGAACTTTCTATTCATCAAATAATGCTGAAAAAGTATTTTAACATCAATAGTATTTCAAACAATAATGTTTCATTAGCATCAAATTACTGATTTCTGAAGAATCATGCGATGATGATAAATTGTAACAGTATTTCACAAAATTGGAGTTTTAAATAAAAGCAGACTATAGGAGACTTCTTTCTGAAACCTCAAAAAATCTCACTCCAAACTTTGAATAATGAATACAGTGAATACAAATGAATAAGAACACCATTATGTGACAATGAATGAAAACATTCAGGCTTATCATAGTGATTAAAATCACATTTGCGGAGTTATTATAGAATTTGTTGTGTAGAGTAGAGCACACCGATGTTAATAAATAACATAAATATTTTGTATTTTTCCTACAAAATCTTTAGTTCATGGCCCATGTCATCCTTGGTTTTATTCAGATACCTGTTTTTTTCTTCATCTCTCCCTGTTATGCAGTTTGTGGCTGGGATTTGAATGCTGATTGAGCAAGTGGCATGAGATGATTATGCTTAGGTTTGATGAAAGACAATCTGTGAAGGGTGTGTACTTGTATGAGTGTGTGTGCGCCCGTGTGTATCCTTCAACACAGCAATCTCTTCTCTTTATAGCTCATTCTGATAATTCAAGAGCATCCAGCTGCAGCATGAATAGACTACAGGAATAAATCAATTAATAATATTCATCAGAGAAGAGAGGTAGAAGAAGAAGGGGGAGGTAAAGATGGATAAAGGTGAAATGGATGGAAGAAAACCATTCGCAGATGAGGGTCAGAGGGATGAAAAGAGAGGGGTAAACATTAAAGAAAGATGAAAGCAGAAAGAAACAGGAGAAAGAAGAGAGGGAAGAGATGAGATGAGGGTCAGAGAGATAAAGGAGTGAAAGAAATGGGGACGGGTGTGTTTTTGCTGAAGTGACTGTTTTTCTTGTAAATGCAGCCTCAGTGATTGTGTGTGTGTGTGGAGCTGAAGTATTGATCAGAGTGATCCACTCCAGCACTGAATGTTGACTCTGCACTAAAGATGACACACATGCCTCTCTGTCTGACTTTTTGATTTTACGTACAGCACTTACATATATACATATTTCTACATTAATATATATTATGCGTATTGTATATGTATGTACTGTTCATAAAAGCAAAAAAGCATATATATAGTTACCATTTTGCCTATACTAAAATATCAAATATTAGTAAGTTTTTGTTTAAAACTAAAGTTTTAAAATATTTACATCACAATGGTCACTGTTTAGGACAAAGATGAACGTACATCAAAATCAACACACGACTAATAACAATTCATTCTAGTTAGAACAAAAGCTTTTTTAAGACAGCTATAGATTTACTAGCAGATATAGTCTAGACCAATGACAAAACTGCAAAAATATACTTTTATGTTCCTAAATTAATTAGTATTTTTCCATATTATTTATCAAAGTAAAGCATTGCAGGTACTTTTTAAATGTAATGCAGTATCTATACAATATTCTAGCAAAGGTTTTGAAAAATGAGTCGATGACAGGGGTCCATTTTCCTGTTTGCATGGATTTAACAAAATTATATTGGCTGGTTTATTCATGGTTGAATCGTAGTCAGGATTTTTTTGTTTCAAAGCAGTGATATTGTACACCTTTAATTTCGGAAAAGTGATAGTCACTATCAGTGCAGAGTGTTTAAATATTAAACACAGTGTGTCATAAGCATTTCTGCTGTGAAACAAAAGAAAGGAAGTGATAAAAATTTGATCAGCAGTAACTCTCAAATGATGTGAGAATATTTCAGTTTAAATGAGCTGACTTCAGCCTGAGCTTTAACATACTTTGAAACTCAAAACAAAAGAATATGATTCCATATGGTCAGTGGTTCTAATTTAATGAACTCAAACTAAAGCAGAAGAACAGTAATCATGCGAAATTAGATGGTGAATGTAATGTAATCAGAAACACGTTACTCACTGCTGTTCAAACCTCAAATCTTTTATTAATGCTAATCATTATGGATCTTGTGATAAGACAGTGCTGTTCACACTGTATATGGCATAACACCTTGTGTTAGCGTTATGTCCGCAGCACTGTCTCATTTGCATAGTCCACCTCTAAATGTGTCATTCCTCCCACAGCAATGCCATGAATTATGAGACTGTACTGCAGAAGCTGTAGTGTACTATTCTGTTATTACATTCAGCTGCATTGCTGTCATTGCCGCTTGCTCCTGTGATTTCACTAAATTATGTCTGTTCCAGCTGTTTAAAGACAGGACGTTTGAAGAACAGCATGGCAGAAGCCCCCATTGGAGAGGACGCACCTAAAGAAAAGGAGAGTGCCACCCCACTT
Organism: Enteromius unitaeniatus; assembly: GCA_032359435.1. Taxonomy (NCBI): domain Eukaryota; kingdom Metazoa; phylum Chordata; class Actinopteri; order Cypriniformes; family Cyprinidae; genus Enteromius; species Enteromius unitaeniatus. The sequence goes on from JAUMHI010000043.1 coordinate 14,454,802, forward strand.
ACCCATGATCCCCTTCCAGGACTTGGGGTTGCTCTGTGGGAAAGAGTATTGAAAGCAAGTGTTACAGCTGGTGCTTTCCTCCTGCTGTACACACTGTCTCAACTCACAGTGAGTTTATGCACATTTCTCAAATAATTCCTTCATCATTAACTATACATTGACTTTTATTGCTGTATGTGTGTTTCCTGTGTTCACGTTTTGTCTGCAAGTGGCAATTTATATGTAATTAAGCAGTTGATTTTGTTGCGTAGCTAAATCATTAAATAATGGTTAATGGGTTTTGTCGTGTAAATGGACAAGATAAAAGGTGTAAAGGTGTGTTTGAAAATGTGTGTTCTTGTAGGTCTTTGCGTTCGAATGTGTTTGTGCATATAAGTATAGAAAAACAGGCTGTTCCACTTCCAGGGTCTGCTGTGATCGACCCTATAGTCAATAACTGCACCACATGCCTTCCTGTCTGACAAACTGGCAAACAGCTGTGCAAGACTTATATATACACATAAATTACCGTTTTATAAATTTGGGGCCAGTACCTTTATGCTTTTTGTATTCTGTTCAGTGATTCTGTTCAGTCTGCATTAAGAATTGATAATAAAATAATATCAAATTCATTTCAAATAAACCCTGTTCTTTTGAAAGTTCTATTCATCAAGCAATCCCGAACAATCTATCATGGTTTTATCATGGTATCATGCATAATAAGTAAATGTACTTTGTAGTATAGTATATCTTGTTGTAAATAATTAGAAGCAAATTTAATTGTGACATAATGTGACAATGAATTGATAAGTGTTATATATTTGTATTAACTGGTTGCAACTAGTCATGAGATTGTACAATGCATAATAAGGTGCATTACAAGGCACAATTAATGCATCAAAACTACACATTAAATGTTTTAGTAAAGTTTGCAGCACAATTGCAATGTTTTTGAGCAGCAATTTAGAATGATACCATGATTTCTGAAGAATTGTGTGGCACTGTAGACTGGAGTAATGGCTGCTGAATATAGAAATAAAAATGAGAAAAGTTATTTTAATTTTTGATAATATTTCACAATATTGCTGTTTTTCATTTTTTGATCAAATAAATGCGGCCTTGAACATTAGACACGTCTTTCAAAAATAAGGCAGAAAATCTTGCCAATCCTAAACTTTTGAACGGTAGTCTATTTGTAAAAAAGAAAATAAATAATGGATTAATTTGAAGTTAAACTTGTGGCAGGCAAATGCCAAATCACATTTAGTAATTCATATCAATGTCCTGGATCTTTCTTTGATATGCAAGTCACGGTTGTCTTTGAAGGGTTTGAGTGTAATAATAAGTGTGTTTTGATGATGTGTTCAGGGTTTGTGGGTCCTTTACATGCTGAATGGATACAGGGCTTTTCCAGCAGCACATAAAGTTTTGGATCTCCTTCAGTACCTTCTCTCCACCAGTGATGCCTATGATCAACAGGTGATAGAGCTAGAACTGAAATATCGGTCACACTTAATATTATGTGGCCTTAACTACTATGTACTAAGGTTTGGGACAGGTTTGGTGTTATGGGTAGATTGCAAAACATAAAAACGTGTGTACACGTTAAGTGTATTGTACAAATGATTAATTCAAATGTAAGTACTAGTAGTTAAGGCCATGTAATATAAAGAGGGACCGAAATATCTTCTCTTATGTGAAAGAGAATTTTATATCATACGTTGTTCACTGTGTGCAGATGGAGATATGGAGGGTGGAAAGCTTGTTGCCCCTCATAGCCACACTCTTCTTAGGTGTAGTCATCCTTGGTACTGGAGTGAGTATGTTCGTTTTGTTTTTGTCTTTTTGTTTCATTGTATAAAGGGTTGCCGCAGCTGATTAGAAACAAGCATGCACTCGTTGCTTTGTTTAAAGCTTGAACTTTCCTTTCTCCCCCCACTTGCTGTCACAACAGACGCTGTTCTGCATTAAAACCCTGGTGCCTGGCAACCCATCTTGCTTCCCTGACGACCGTCGTCAGTCCATGAGCAGACAGCCCTCCTTTACATATTCAGAATGGACAGATGCTAAACAGGAGGATTTCTATGAGCTGGATGCTGTTCCAGAGACGCCTGTGTTTGACTGCTTTATGGACATGAAGCCCGAAGCTGACCCTGTCACTCTCACTGTAAAACCTGTGGGTTTGCAGGAAAGGTAAGAAAAGTAAATCTTTATGCATTTGATGTATATTACATTGATGGATTGGCAATCTGGCAATACCAGGCATTTTCCTGCTGGGCTGACAGACTTTGGTCTAATGCAAAAAAAACCTTTTGTTGATGGTTTTTTTTTTCTTTTTTTGTCAAGGATGGCAAAAAAAGCTATGTGGCTTCAGCTATGTGAAAGTATGCTAAAAGACATATAAACCCCCATGCATTTTAGAGCATCGCGAACAGTGTGCTTGCTGTGACTCTTTCAGTGGTTCCCTCTAATTTCTAATGGCTACAGATTTTTTAAGGCCAGTTCAGCATGTAATAGAGCAAAAAACATCTTGTTCACATACTCTTTCATTCTTTTTTTGTCTGTTGCTTACAAAAAAAAGGTAACCAAAATCAAAAATAAGCTGTGCTAATTACTTAAGGCCGCTAATTTGTCTACTAATGGTTGACAGCTGTTGATGCACTATTACCCTTTTAGATGACACACTGTAATATTGTATAAGATTTCTATTCACTTTATTATTTTGTTTATTATTTTATTAAAAAAGAAGTGAATCACAATAATATTATTATCACTATTATTATTATTATATCAGTATTTTGTTATATTTAATGGGTCACTATGTGTAGTGTGAGGAACAAACAAAATCTTCAAGTGCCCTTATGATAAGATCTTTATGTAAATCTGACCTTGAACTGACTGCAGTGTACTCCAGACTGTTTTTTATGTATAACATTTTCTATTTTTAACCGTTTTATTTTCATTTCAAATCAATTTTTAAATTATGTTTTATTCCTGTAACTATTTTCTATTTCATTTTCTGAATATTTTCTTTTCTTTTCTTTTCTTTTCTTTTCTTTTCTGTAAAGCACTTTGAATTACCATTGCGTATGAAATTTGTTATATAAATAAACTTGCCTCTCCTTGCCTAAAATGGCCCAACTCTATTATAATACAATACAGGTCAGCTGTAAGGACCCAAAATGGGCTGATTTTATGTCCCAGTACAGCCCTGTTACATTCTATAAATAATTTGTTGTTGTTTCCTTCTAGAATATTCTTGTGATGGCTCAGCATTTAATGAGACAGTGCTGAATATTTTAATGAGGAAAGAATCATAAATACAGAAGTGGTGTTGGTGGAAAGGCTAACCGCTTGTGTCATAATTAAAAATGGAAAAGCAATTGTTTAATATTTAAAGGCAACTTTAAATAAATATTTTAACACAGATGATTTCCCTTTTTATTTATTCAGAAGTTCATACCCTAAAGTGCATAAATCAGAAATGTCTAGGTTACAAACATAACCCACGTTCCCTTAAGGAGGGAACGGAGACGTTACATATGGGAACTTGCCAGAGAGACCAATTGCCTTTGAGCTTCAAATAAAAGGCCAATGAATACTGGCATGCACTGATTGCATTCAGGTGCACCTCATCACTACATGAGAATAAGAGGGCATGAATGCGGTGCACTTGCAAGTTTTCGAGACCCAGGTTCGCCTACTTAAAAGGGAACACTGAGGAAAGCGCACAGATCTCCTGGGAATGGCGCAGCAAGCCAACACCAGCCAGCCTCCTGCTCACCTGCTGTCTTCAGTGAAGACACGGGAGGACACAGCCTCTACGCGGAGGTTGTAAAACCTTGAGAAGGTATTCAGTGTCGCCCAGCCTGCAGCCCTACAGATATCTGCAAGTGAGGCACCATGAGCCTCTACCAGTGTAGAGGTGCAAAGTGCATACAGGACAGGACACAACAACTCTAAGGCCACCTCCTGGGGCAGAGCTTGCAGGTTCACTACCTGATCGCAGAAGGGCGTGGTAGGAACCTTGGGCACGTAGCTGGGCCAGGGTCTCAAAATAACATGAGAGTCAGCCAGGCCGAACTCTAGGCACTCTTCGACGACAGAGAAGGCTTGTAGGTCCCCCACCTTTTTGATGGAGGCCAACGCAGTCAGGAGTGCTGTTTTCAGCGTGAGATATTTTAAGTTCACTGACTGAAGAAGTTCGAATGGGACCTGCCGCAGGCCCTGTAGGGTGACGGCAATGTCCCAAGAGGGTACGAGGTGTGGTCTCGGGGGATTAACCTGACGCGCACCTCTGAGGAACATTACGATGAGTTGGTGCTTCCCGAGGGATGCACCCTCCACTGCATCGTGATATGCTGCTATGGAAGCAACATACACTTTGAGAGTCAAAGGGGACAGCCTGCGCTCCAACTTCTCCTGCAGGAAAGAAAGCACCACTGCGATCGTGCATCTCTGTGGGTCCTCTCCATGAGAGGAACACCAGTCGACGAACACACCCCGCCTCAGAGCTTAAGTCTGCCTCATAGAGGGAGCTCTTGCCTGAGTGATGGTATCTATCACAGCGGTAGAGAGGCCAGAGAGGACTGCCGCGTCCCGTCCAGAAACCAGACGTACAGGTTCCAAAGATCGAGGCGCGGATGCCAAATCGTGCCCATCCCCTGAGAAAGAAGGTCCTTCCTCAAGGGGATCTTCCAGGGAAGGGCTGCCGCGAGGATGATCCTCCCTGATCTTGCACAGTGTCTGTGCAAGGAGGCTCACTGGGGGAAAGGCGTACTTGACCCCAGGGGGCCAGCTGTGTGCCAGTGCATCCCTGCCGAGTGGTGGGGGAGGCGAAGAGGTCTATCTTGGCCTCGCCAAAGTGGCTCCAGATCAGCTGAACTACCTGGGGGTGGAGCCGCCATTCTCCAGGTTAGGTGGACTGCCGTGAAAGCTGGCTGGCTGCACGGTTGAGTGTCCCTTGAATGTGATTTCAGCTGTGTTTGACTCCACAGGAGCAGATGGTGGGCGAGTTGTGACATGCGGCGGGAGCGTAGACCACCTTGTCTGTTGATGTACGCTACAACCGCCATGTTGTCCGTCCAGAACAGCATCGGTCAGAAGCGACGCAGGGCCAGAAACACGGCTAACAACTTGAGGCAATTGATATGCCAAAGCAGCTGGACACCTGTCCAGGGGCCCGAAGCTGCTTGCCCCATTGCATACAAAACCCCAGCCCGTGGAGAAGGCATCCATGTTGACCACAACATGCCTGGACACCTGTCCTAGGGGCACTCCTGCCCATAGAAAGACAGGGTCGGACCACGGGCTTAATAGGCAGCAACACTGCGGGGAAACGCCAATCCGGAGTGTGCCACAATGCCATGCCCATCTTGGGGCTTGATCGTGTAACAATTGCTGAAGCAGTCTCATATGAAGCAGCTGCCATATGCCCCAGGAGCCTCTGAAAAGTCTTGAGAGGAACCACTGTCTTGTGCCTGAAGAGAGTTTGCTCTTCTCTTAGTTGACCTGAAAACCCAAATGACTGAGGGCACCAGGTCCCTTTGCACAACAGATCCCTCGAGTGAGCTATTATCAGCCAGTCGTCGATACTGGCTCCGAATGCATGTTAGTGTGCGCTTCGGGTGAGCATTTTGAACGGCAGCCTGAGAAGGCACCAATTCAAAGCCTCTAGATCCAGGATGGGTCTCAGCTCACTGCTCTTTTTGGGCATGATGAAGTAAGGACTATAAAACTCTGACCTCATCTCGGCTAGAGGGACAGGCTCGATCGCGTCCTTCGCCAGTAGGACTGCAACCTCCACACACAGGATGGCTGAATCGCTGTGTGAGCGGATAGTGGTATAGCGGATGACGCGGTACCTGGGCAGGCGCCTGGCGAACTGAATCCCATAACCAAGGCGTACCGTCCGTATCAACCAAAGCGAGGGGCTGGGAAGCACTATCCAGGCTCCGAGCCGGGTCGCTAGGGGAATCAAGGGAACGTTGACCGCCGTGCCCGTGGTGAGGCAGACTGTAGGGGGACAGGGGTAGGGACTGATCCCAGATAGATGAACATCCTGGAGAAAAGTCTGGCTGCTCTGGGCAGCACCTACCTGCTTCCCTGGTTCCTGCGCTGGCGACACAGTGCCCGGTCAGCATCTGAGGAAACAAAAAGGGTTGGGTCAGCTGAGTGCACAGAAGCTCCCGGCCCTCCCCCAGGAGGAAAGGAAAGGATGTGACAAGTGGCCAGCCCATACTATGAATTTCTGCTCTGCATTCTGCTCTCACCCATCCAAGTGCACACACACAGCGATCATGTGTGTACACTGTGAACACACACTCGGAGCAGTGGGCAGCCATTGCTGTGGCGCCCAGGGAGCAGTTGGGGGAAATTGAGGGTGGAGAGAGCGCTGATCATTCACTAAGGTAAGGAAACTCCCGCACCCAGAAACGCACGGTCAGATCAACATTCCGGAGAATGCTTCACCAAGAAGTTGCGCTTTATTCCTGGATTGCCCTTCGCAGCAACTCCATGCACTCAGTAGGTCTATGCTTGCTGGATTGCAAAAAGCTGGCACAGCCGGCCTTGAAAAAGGCCACCGGCCCGCAGGATCCGCTGACAGCCGCCCAGTGAAAACTGTCAGACGAGAGAGCAGGTGATCGCAGGAACTCTTTTCAGTAAATCTAAACCACTCAAATCGACAACTTCAAATCGAAAGCCAAGGGGATCTCCAGCTCAGGAACGAGAAGGCTCCAGAGCGAAAAGCTGAAAGTGCACTGCATTCATGCCCTCTTATACTCGCGTAGAATGCAATCAGTGCACGCCAATATGTATTAGCCTTTTATTTGAAGCTCAAAGGCAATTGGTCTCTCTGGCGAATTCCCGTATGTAATGTCAAAGTGATTTGACTGAAAAGGTAACTAGTAGTCAAAGTAGTCATCACTTATTTATTTAACTCATTTTTTACTAATTTACTAGTTTTAATAAACCTGAAAAGGCTTTAGCCTTGAAAACCTCAATGTATCTGAATTTTCACTGTATATTGCAAATGACATTGTCACACAAACTCTGTTGCGATTATCAGGAGAGGATCTAACGTGTCGCTGACGCTGGACATGTGCACCCCTGGTACTACAGAGCCCTACGGAGCACTGTTGTCCCCTAGAGAGCAGAGCACACAGGAGTACCTGCAGAACGCATCCAACCTGCTGACCCCCGATCAGCTGCACAAGCGAGCTCTGGACGACTCTGTACTCCAGACAGAGTTCTATGTGAGTTTCACTCACAGTTACATCCATGTACAACATAATACATGGATTGTAATATGACAGCACTTCTCATCTTCTGATTCTTGTGGAAACAGGAAACACCCATGAATTTCGTGGACCCTAAAGAATACAATTTTCCTGGCGTGGTGAGGAAGAATCGCTACAAAACCATACTACCAAGTGTGTATAATATTCTGCATATAGCAAAATGTGGAAAAGGCTGATGAGGTTTGTAACTGATGATATTGGCATGTATTTGAATTTGTAAGATTTTAACTCTAAATTGCAGACACCCATAGCAGAGTGTGCTTAAAAACAAAAGAGGAAGATGATTTTCTCAGCACCTACATCAACGCTAATTATTTAAAGGTGAGTATGTGTTAGCGTCAAATAAAAATCTTATTTTGCTTGTTGATAAAGTATGTAAGCTGTGATGTGGTAATTTTTAGTTTAGCAACGTTTAGGTATCTTGTGAAACTACTTTCTTTGTGCTTCCAAAAGAGGACACAACTAGAAAGTGAGTGTGTGTTTAGCGATTTTACGGAGAACTGATTCCTAAAACCTATGCTGGCTGCTTACAGAGACTATATTGTGGAGCAGTTCTACCTCGGTAAGGTTTTGAGCAGTGAAGGGGAGTTATGTTTACGAGCCGCATTCAACGTGATGCCTAAAAAGACAGTACTAAGTCATGATAATGAGTGATTATGTCCGCACTAGATGCAGCGAATTATTTGCTTGTAATGTGTTTATTGGTTAGGTTTCATATTACTGGGATGCGGCATAATGTTATGATAAGGGGTGTAACATTTCGACAATATGCTTACGGTATTCAGCCAATCACCGTGCACTGGATAGCTGGTCAAGCTGGCACACCTCGCTTTTTTAGAACAATGAGCTTTGTACAAAACAACCCATTTCACAAGGTGGGGCTTAGAGTAGAAACAAAAATGTACAGTATGTGGAAAATAATGTACTTTTTGCACCTTAAACAGCTTGAGTACATTGCAATACACCAAATACACAAATAATGTTTTTTTAGCAACATCATACAAGAGAGAGACGTGAGCATAGTGTGAAACATACTTTACTGAAAACTCTGCTTTAACACAGAAGATATACAGACAACGCAACTTAACATAACCTTGACGAAACCACAATACAACAGGCGTTTAAACTCTAGGGAAACTATGGACAAGTGAGGAACACCGGTGGGACGGATAAACTCATTAACCAAACGAAAACAGGAACAAGACAAAGGAAATCATAACAAAACAAAAGACATAGAAGATGGACATGGGCGTGACATCATCTCCCCCTCCTGGAAGGTGCGTCTTCGCACCTAGCAACATCCCAGAGGGGAAGCGGGGGGTGGGCACTCTAGAGGCCATACAGGGCAGAGTCACTGGTCGCCTCCAGGGTGGATCAGCAGCCTTGATTTTCTTGGGGAGGCTTCCCTTTTCTCTGGGCTGTGGCTCTTGCAGCGTGCTCTCAGGGGAACGCTCGTGCAGTGTAGACTATGAAAGGTGCTCGTGCAGACTCTGGGGGGCGCTTATGCAACGCATGCTCAGGGAGTGGATTTGGGAACAGTTCTCCTGACCGTAAATCAGGAACTGGATCGGCTCCACTGGCCATAACTCTGGAACTGGATCAGGGATCGGCACTTCTGGCTGTGACTCTGGAACAGGGATCGGCACTCCTGGCTGCAATCCAGGGACTGGAATCGGGATCGGCACTCCTAGCGGGAAACTGGGGGCTGGAATCGGGATCGACACTCCTGGCCGTAATCTAGGGACTGGAATCTGAATCGGTACTCCTGGCCGAGGCTCTGGAACTGGATTCGGGGTCTGCGCTACCAGCTGAAACTCTGGGACTGGACTAGGATCTGGGCCACTTGGATTGAAATCCGCTGAGATTTGGATTAGCTGTCGAGGAGCTGGAATCGATTTGCCTCCATATAATGAAATCACTTGGGTACTGATACAAATTTGCCTCCATAATGCGCTGTTTTAGGAAGCGGCTCCCGCCGAATGGCGAGGCGCGAGCCGGGCAAACAAGGGCGCTTTCCCCATCGTCGCTCGTGAGGCTCGGAAAGAGGAGTGAGCCAGTTGAGGAGACGGTGGAGGAATTCCTCGGGGCTGATCATTATCCTCCGTGGATTCGTTCTGTCATGGCGTTGTC
>JAUMHI010000043.1:14464311-14486695 GCA_032359435.1 Enteromius unitaeniatus
CCAGTTGAGGAGACGGTGGAGGAATTCCTCGGGGCTGATCATTATCCTCCGTGGATTCGTTCTGTCATGGCGTTGTCTGTGCAGGAACGAGGCAGAGACGTGAGCATAGCGTGAAACATATACTTTACTGAAAACTCTGTTTAAACACGGAAGACAATGCAACTTAACATGACCTTGACGAAACCACAATAAAGGACAGAATACAATGGGCTTTTCAACTCTAGGGAAACTACGGACAGGTGAGGAACACAGGTGGGACGGATAAACTCATTAACTAAACAAGAACAGGAACAAGACCATATATAGACATAAAGGAAATCGTAAAACAAAACCAAAGACATAGAACATGGACGTGGGCGTGACAGTAATAAATATGAGCCCTATGCCATAGCTTTTATCATTTATTCCGAGATCACTAACTTTTAGGAGACTGTAATGTTTGCAAAAGTGTGCAGTATTTCTAATCACATAGAAATGGTATAAGCTGAAAAAGGCTTTCTAATCAACCTTTCTTTCTTTCAAACTTTTTTTAGGGCTATGGAGGGAAAGAAAAGGCTTACATTGCCACACAGGGTCCAACTGTAAACACAGTGGGGGATTTCTGGAGGATGGTTTGGCAAGAGCGCTGTCCCATTATTGTCATGATCACCAACATTGAAGAAAAAAATGAGGTCTTTAAATATGCACACATATCACATGATTGGGAGCAATCATACTTTCATGCTGAGCAATTAAACATCTTTGAGATTTGAGATTTTAATAATTAATATGTATTCTCTTCTTAATTATGAGGGTTATACAAACTTGAATTAAATTCAAATAGTTTTTGTCCAACCCCTAGTGCTCTCACTATGTGATACTTAGCACAAACCTAAGCTGAAAATCAAACAAATTATCATATTCTTAAAAGTTAATATGCAACTTCAGGCATTTTGTAGAAGTTAAAAAGTAAATAAAGACACCAGGGTTGAGGTGATTTAGATTTTTTTTTAAATATATATATATGTATTTAGGTGAATTCCAGTTGAGTCCAATTGAGTTGTCAGAAATCATGAATGGAATTTATCTGAATGGTTTAAAATGGATTAAACTGGACTGAATAAAACATGAATTATAAAACAAACATTGTGTGTGTATCCAACAGAAATGCACAGAATACTGGCCAGAGGACAGTGTCATCTGTGAAGATATCGAGATCACTGTCGAACAGGTCATCCAGGCAGATGACTACAGTCTAAGGATTTTCACTGTGAAGGTTTGTTTTGTGTTTGAGTGTGTGCTTATGTGTCTAGGATGCTTATTTGTTTTAATAAAAATAACCAATATAACTGATTTTTTTTGGTGTTTTATCTGCAAACTAATAACTAAAGGAATGTTTATATTTATATTCACTAATTTATCTGTTACATTTTTACCAAACATTTGTCCAAATGATACTAACTGAATTTTGACACATTTGAAAGTTGTGCTGAAAGTATAGAAAGGTTGGTGACAGTGCCACCTATAGGTTAATATTGCATTACAACATTGCAGCAACATTGAATTTGTTTACAGCCCATGAAAGACAAGACAGTTGACTGTATGGCATTTTGCATCCTTTTTAAACTGGAATTCAGAGACAAAAAAAAGTGAAATCTGAGAATGCAGATCACATACTGTTTTTAAAAGCCATCACAAAAGTAATTTTTTTCTAGTCAAAGACAATTTCTTAATTCAGTTTCATGCAGAAATGACAATACATTATAACTAATAAAGATTAGACTAATAGAAGGGTCTTCTAAAAGTTCTAACACTTCTAAAAGTGTGTGAAAGACAAGAAAGATATGAAGGACCGAAAGAGAGAAGTTCAGGTTGAGCACAGTATTTTTTTGCTTCTGTTTCCTCTGGAGGAATGGCTGTCATGGCAACAAATATTCTTAGCAATGCAGTGTTTTACATAATTGAAAGAAATATAGTTAATTGCAAAATCTGTGTAAGCTATCTTAAAGAGAAATATCAAAGAATTTGTAGACGTGTTAGTAAGGGCACTATTTAGTATGTATACAGGATATGATGTTAGAGATTACCAACCTGATAATCATTTCCCTAATAAGATTTTAACAATCATGTTTATGTGTCTACTCTCTCAGTTGTTTAGAATCATAACTAGCCATTTGTAAATCATTATTGATCAGTCAAATGGGTTTGCAAAAAGATCTGAAAATGTTGAATTCATTTGAACACACCCCCAGTACTGATGAAGGCTACACTCTTGTCTTTGCATGTGTGTGTTAACTCTATATGATTTATGAGTGCCAAATCAAATGGTTAGTTTTGTAGAGTGTGCACCCGGCTTTACTGAACTGCAAATGTTCATTAACAAGTTGGTGAATGTTTGTGTGTGTAGAGTGAGGGTGAGGAGCGCACTCTCAGACAGTACTGGTACACATCCTGGCCAGATCAGAAAACTCCAGATAAGGCCCCGCCTCTTTTAGAGTTGGTTAGGGAAGTGGAGGAAGCGAGAAAACAGGCTCTGCCCAACAGTGGCCCTGTCATTGTCCACTGCAGGTAACACACACTTTTCAAAAAAGTTGTTAAAGTCATAGTAAATAGATAAAGCTAATATATTTAAACACTGTTTTCTCTACTCTTAGTGCTGGGATTGGACGCACTGGCTGTTTCATTGCTACCTCTATCTTGTGCCAGCAACTGAGCAATGAAGGGGTGGTTGACATCCTGAAGACTACTAGCCAACTACGCTTGGACAGGTAAATATAAATGTACTGTATGTTCTTTAAAATATAAGTGTCAGTTTGAGACAGCAGCAAAATAAATGTTAGCTGTTTGGCTTCAATGGTATCCTGGCCAACCTGAAGTCACAGAGAAAAATCCTCACAAGACTTGCTGATGCTAATTTAGACTACTTTAATTGCCAAGTTGAACTGCTAAATGCCATTAAAGACCCAAAAATTTAAATTCTGTCATTCATTGTCTCACACTCAAGTCTACTCAAACCTGCAAGACTGTTCATCTTCAGAATTAAGATGTTTTTGATTTCTGACCCTGCATGTAACTGCCAAGTTCAAGGTCTAGAAAGGTAGTAAGGACACAGATAAAATAGTCCATGTGACATCAGTGGGTCAACCGTACTATTATAAAGCTATGAGAATACATTTTAAGCACAAAGGGTAAAAAGTTATGGGTGGGTTTATGTCAAAAGTCCAACTCCTGCGTCAGCAGCATCACACATTTGTTTGTGGTACTCTCATAAATGCCGGTGGAGATGGACACGGAAGGGAAGAATTGGTATGTTTTTGTGCCTCGAAAGCGGTAGTTGAGTTGCTGTATATTCAGGGTCAGAAAGCTCCCGGATTTTTATTTTAAAAAATGTCTTAATTTTTCCTCAAAAAGATAAACAAAGGAGTCACAGGTTTGTAACGACATGAGGGTGAGTTATTAATGACACAATTTAGATTTTCAGGTGAACTGTCCCTTTAAGAACATCAAAAGTTGGTCTCATGCTGTTATTGCTGTGATTTCAGAGGCGGCATGATCCAGACAGCAGAGCAGTATCAGTTTGTTCATCATGTACTCAGCCTGTATGAAAGACAGCTTCAAGAGACCTCAGAAGAGTAAAGCCTCCATGAGCGCACAACCTTCACACCACTCCTCACAGAGCAGTTGACCTTCATCCGAACACATGGGGCAGGGACTCAAGTCTCATGTCTTCAAACACAACAGAAGTTTTAGGAGCTGACCCATTGTTAGATTTTAGCTGAGTCCAATCTCCCAATACCTAATTTCCACCAATTAGTTATTAAATATACTTTTTTCTTTACCATAACAGTAACATACAGCGGACAGTTATGTCATACACAAGTACTGCCCACATAATAACGCTCAGCAGACCATCAGTGCTCAAATGCGACACAGTGGTTTGAACACAATAACAAGCAAGGCCTCCATTTATGATGTACATTTAACATTAGGTTTAGGGACCTCCTCAATTTCTGAGCCTACAAGTACAGCAATTTTCCTTTTACTGCTAAGACATTTTTACAGGATTTATAACTCAGTGTTAAGATGAGATTTGTTGTAAAGTGTGCGAGTACATTCACGGGTCTTACATGTTGAAAGATCAACCTCTTGGCAATCTGAACATCAGTATGTTTGCGTGTGCATGTGTGTGTCTCAGAAACAGACGGGAGAGAGATGTACTGTTTACTACGTGTTCGATGATTATCAGACTTTAACTCCGTATGTGCGGTTGGTCTCTAGAAGAGGTTAGCCTACCACATTTAATACAAAATGGCCTTAATATGTGTCTCTCTGTTCGTACTGGGGTCTGTATGGTTGTGTATAAGTGTCGTCGGGCAGCGCTAAAGGCAGTGTGGTGTTACAGCCTGTCATCGTATCATTCGGTAAGACTGATAGAGGGACAGAGACTGATCTGCGTACAGAATGATCTACATTTTCCCTCAGCATACCTTTGCCTTCTCGATTTGCGTGTTGTCGGACGCTATATTGTGTGAAACATTTTAGTTGGACTCTAAAAAGCATTGATGCTGCACCTCAAGGTTTTATGTATCAAAATGCCGAAACACTGTATCCAACTAACGTTAAATTTGTAAATCACAGCTTGTATCAATAGCAGAAATCATGACAATGGGACTTATATAGTTGTGATGTTTTTTGCTAATTTCTGTTTCTTTTCTGAGCTTGTTTTACTCTGGTTACATTTAACATTGTTTATATGTGGGTCTGCGTATCTGATTAGTTAAGACGTATAATCAGTATTTGCCCGAGTTGGCAGCTCGTACAGCTTTGCTGAGACTTGCAGTTTGCATGAGCAAGTACATTTTGAACTTCTTTTTAATTATGAGCAAGGACATGTTTAAATTAGAAGCAGACATCTGTGTGTGATTATGTGCAAAAGCTTTTGATACAGCAGAGTGTCTGCTGTTGGAATAAGCGTCTTCAGTCCGACGGACTCGTGTGATCCAGCTGGAAGTACCAATGCAAGCTCTCCTCTCAATTTCTTTAGACAGTTCTGCTACCACCCTATTGTCTCCAGTCATTCTCGAGCTAGTCATATGTCCTCAAAATGATGTTTCCTTCCAGGCAGCTCTGAGCTGAAATTAGGAGGTTTGCAGAAGCTTGAAAACACCTCCTTTATACACAAGAGATTGTACTTTTTTTTGGTAAGTGTTGTTAGTTCAAGGCCAGAAATGAGAATGACCTTCATTCACGTGCTTTAATCGCTGCTGTTATAGTCTTTTTATTATTGCAGAACTGCTTTCGTGTTTTAGTTGGTACTGAGTAATTGAACTTTATTATTTGTTTTTAATGAACTGACATATTAGTCCTATTTATTGAAAGAGTTTTGTCTGTTTTGTGCTGTTATTACACTGCCAAAGACTGTAGTGATTGGTCCATACCGCAAAACCTGAACAATCTGAACTCTATATTTACAAACTTTGAAAAACGTTCAGTTTTAACACCAAATTGTGGAATTGTATACATGTATGAAACCAGCATTTATATATTTTTAAAGTGGAAAATCGAAATTCCCACTGTAAAACCTGTTCTCTCACTTACACATCCTTTCTTTGATCAGTTTATCTTTTCTTACATGCATGTTCATATATTATTTTATGCTACTGTTTGCCTCCTTTTCATAATATATATATATATATATATATATATATGATTTGTAGAGCTAGATTTTGATTTCGTTTTTAAATTTAATTCGATTATTCTTTTTTAATAATACAGTATACGAGTTCAAAAGTTTGGGGTCAGTAATATTTTTTCTGTTTTTGAAAGACGTCTCTGAGGCCATTTCTTTATTCTAAAATACAGTAAAAAGTGTGTAAAAAATTTTCATTTATTCCTGTGATGGAGGAGCTGAATTTTCAGTCTTTAGAAGTTATTCTAATATGCTGATTTGGTGCTGAAGTAACATTTCTTATCATTAGCAATGTTGAAAACTGCTGTGCTACTTGATATTTTTGTGCGAACCATGATAAGTACTTTTTCAGGAATCTTTGATAAATAGACATTTCAAAAGAACGTTTATTTACAATAGAATACTGTTGTAACACTGTGAAAGTCTGTTACTGTAACTTTTGATAAATTTCATGTATCCTTGCTGGGGGGAAAAAAGTATTAAACAAACCTTACTACCCCAATCTTTTAAATGGTTGAGTAAATTATTATTCCTCTCTATCATTTTATGGAATTAGTTTCTCCATTGAACATCTGTGCCTTGCTTCTAGTTAAACAGCTACATTTTTTCTCCCCTGAGATTTTTCATCTTAGAAATCATATGAGGGCACAGTTTTTGTCATGTCAAAACTGATCTTATGAGGTCCAAGTGAGTGAGGAAACAGGTTTTATTTAACAAAGATCTCCTTTAGAGGAAAATAAATACAAGCTCGATTCACAGCATTTATGTCAGTTTCCACAGAAAATAATTTAGACTTTCTTTGAAAAAACACAAAAGTCATAGTTTTGACAGAATCGCTTGCTGACAATCTTTGAGTGACTGGTATAGCCTGTAAAAGCATTCACTTTCACGTTATGTGTATGTGATGTATAACCAGTTATTTCCAAGTTTATCAACCTGGAAAAGTATTTTCTGAGGTAATCACTATAATGGCATAAATGCTGTGTACCATGCCTAAATGTATTCAAACCAGGACGTTCCTTACAGGAATCATTTTGAAATGTTGAACCGAATCTCTGTGTGTCTGTTACATGCCACCCTGATGGCCGTTTACTGGTTTTGTAAATTGTCTGCCAGGACAACTTTGCTTGAACATTTCCAAATCACCAATCTACAGGACTACACTGTTTTAGGCCAGTGATATTATTCACTGTGAGAAGATTCTATTCTAAAAGGACAGAGTAAAGCAGGCCATTAGTAGCCTTAATCACCAGTGATCACACAAATGAATCATGTTTTCATTAGGTGTACCAATTTGTTATTTTAATGTCAAATATAATGATTTCATCTTAGAATCAATGTTATAGTTCAAAGACTGAGAGAAGGGCCAATATATCAGTTTAGAGAAGTCATACCCCTCCCCCAGCTCACTGCCCACTCACTCTCAGTCGGACCCCTCTTCCTACAGAACACTCCATCTGTCGGCCCAGTCTGCGTTGCCAGAGAAGAGTAACAGACACACAGGCACCAGCAAACAAGGATATCATTATATCACACAAATTAGATCCTGGGCCAAACTAGCTTGGATTAGATCCACATAACAGTGATTTTAATATATTTAAAAGAGAGTGTGCTGTTTTATGTTTAAATGGATATGAATTTAATCCTCATGATTGACTCACTACCAGCATAGTATGTCTTTATGCACTACTGTACAAAGCTAAAACAAGCACAAAGATGAAATACTGATTTTATGAATGTGAATGCAGAGGCTTGTGCCTCGGCTGTCTTAATTGCTCATATTTCAATGCCACCTGAGTATTTGACCTTTTGCTTCTTTAATCACTCAAGTTTATTTATTTTGTATTTTTTTCAAGAAACCATGTGTTGAGCGGTGTTTTAATATTTTCTTCTTATTTATTGTCCTGTGGTTTTGGTTGAAATGTTTCGCACCGGCCCCTTGATCTGAAAAAAAAAAGAAAAAAAAAAGAAGAAGAAATGTTTTGGTTTAATTTTAATCCTGTTCTATAGTGAAATAGATGTGGTTTGAAAATTAAATTTGCCTCATTGCTTTCGTATTGTTCCACTGCTGTTGAATCCAAATAGAATGTAACATGACTAAGTTTACAATATTATGGCTTGTATAATTGGTATAAGCTTTAATTTTTAAATAAAAGTACCTTTCTGTTAATCAGGACCGTGGGGTGATTGGACTTTGATTGACATGGAGATAAAGTGCATAGACATCAGGTTATACATAAAAGCTGCAAAATCATAATTCTGAGCCTTCTGATACTGGTGAACATCATTTTGGTGTATGTAGTGCTCTGTGTGAATGAGAGCATAAAATAAATGTTAATCTTTGTCTCAGAGAGGGGGAATTAATTTTACACTAGAGTTCATTATTTTGCAACTAGATCTCAATTCCCCTTGATTAAAATGACTCTGGTCACCTGAAATAATTTGTTTCTATTTATTGGACAATTAGTTAATTAGTTAGAAATGTGCAGGGTAACACTGATGGGAGTGGTTAAGTGAAAGAAAATATGATGTGATAATATATTCTGTGGAGCTGCCAGGGAGCAGCACTTTCTGTATTAGCATCTTCTAACCAGCAGAAGGGGCTAGAGTACAGTACAGACACAAAACATCAGTTCTGGAATAACATCACTGTCCAGGCGCAGCAATGTTAATTAACCCTAAATCTTACATTTCTCCTTTTATCTACATTTTAATGAATGGCAACTGAGTTGTATTGATGTAGTGATATGAGTGTTATTTATTTGTTTATTTGTCTCTACATCGTCAGGCAATGTAAATTATCATAAATTGGAATGACAGTCATAAATTAGGTTGTTATTATAGAACAGGAGTAGTTAGATTAATGTATTGTGATACACCCTCATTATATTGGCAAATGTTGTTGATTAGGCTGAATTTGGACGTAATGTCAGGGTGAAAGAGACAGATTTGGAAGAAGTTTACAAAAACAGACCAATTTGTACTTTATTTTCTCTATTATTTTGTATTTTATGCAAGCGAACATGTTCAGAGTGTACATCTAGGTCTGTAAATATAAAATGTATCCAAATCTAAAACAAAACAGGCTACACAGGTTTGAAATTTACCAGTCAATAAGCTGTGCTAAAACATGATAGAGAATGCATTCAATATTTTTCTAAGAAAATAGAATTTATCTAATTAACTTTATTCAGTTTTTAACTAATATGTCAAATCATGTCTGTTTCCTAAAAGTGTCTTAAGATAGTCATTTTTAAAAAAAAATATTTAATTGATGCAGCAGTGTTCATCTCACATATTTAAATAATCATCAATTAATCACTTTTATTTATATAGTGCTTTTAACAATACAGATTGTTGCAAAAAAACTGAACATTATCATGTAGGAGAACAGAGTAATAGTAATGTATCATGATGAGATTAAACTATTTATTTATCAAATGCAGAGACCGTCTCTGTAACCAAAACCATGATAATCACTAGAAATTAGGTGCCATACAACAATATTAGTTGCATATATCATTTTTATTGTTGTCTTTATTATTATTATTATCTTATATTGATGCACAATGTTGAAGGCACATATATTTAAATGCCGCTAGATAGAAAGCCATGGAAAAGTTCTTTATTTCATTAATTCAACTCAAATTGTGAAACTTGTGTATTAAATAAATTCAATGCACACAGACTAAAGTAGTTTAAGACTTTGGTTCTTTTAATTGTGAAGATTTAGGCTCACATTTAACAAAAACCCACAATTCAATATCTCAACAAATTAGAATATGGTGACATGCCAATCAGCAAATTGACACAAAACATAAGTAAATGTTTCCTGAGCCTTCAAAATGGTCTCTCAGTTTGGTTCACTAGGCTACACAATCATGGGGAAGACTGCTGATCTGTCAGTTGTCCGGAAGACAATCATTGACACCCTTCACAAGGAGGGTAAGCCACAAACATTCAGTGCCAAATAAGCTGGCTGTTCAGAGTGCTGTATCCAAGCATGTTAACAGAAAGTTGAGTGGAAGGAAAAAGTGTGGAAGAAAAAGATGCACAACTAACCCAGAGAACTGCAGCCTTATGAGGATTGTCAAGCAAAACCGATTCAAGAATTTGGGTGAACTTCACAAGGAATGGACTGAGGCAGGGGTCAAGGCATCAAGAGCCACCTCACACAGACGTGTTGAGGAATTTGGCTACAGTTATTGTATCTCTCCTGTTAAGCCACTCCTGAACCACAGACACTTACCAAAGTCCTCTTTTGATGAGAGCAAGTTTTGTATTTCATTTTGAAACCATGGTCTTGGAGTCTGGAGGAATTGTTTCGAGAAGCTCATAGCCCAAGTTGCATGAAGTCCAGTGTTATGTCCAGTCTGTGATGGCTTGGAGTGCAACATCATCTGCTGGTGTTGGTCTAGTCTCGCGTAGCCAGACCTTCAGACTGACGGCTGAATTCATAGCCGCTTACTTTGGTAAAGGCCCGCCCATAAGGCCGTTTGACCGACATGTCAAATAACCAATCACAGTTCGTTTCGTTCATCACACGTCTGCGCTTTATTTCCCGGCGGACTGAAAATAAACATGACACTCGCGTCCCCCGGAAATCCGATAAAATTCAACCAATCATTTGATGACTTCGACATTCCTGAAGGGTTTCAGTTAAGTGTACCATATGCATCAGATGTTTAGCCAACATTCCGTGAGCGTGATGTCTGAGGCTGAGACTAGTGTTGGTCCATTGTGTTTTTTGAAAACCAACGTCACTGCATCCATTTACCAAGAAATTTTGTAGCACTTCCTACTTCCTTCTGCTGACCAGCTTTTTAAAGATGCTGATTTCATTTTCCAGTAGAATTTGGCACCTGGCCACACTGCCAAAAGCACCGAAAGTTGGTTGAATTGCTGAAATAAATAAACTTTTCCATGACATTCTAATTATTGAGATGCACCAGTAAACGGAGAAAACCCAAAGCTCTTTGATGAAGAATGAAACATGTTTTGTTGGAGTGTGAAATTGAAAAAAATATGAGATGGGAGGAAAATTATATTTTATATTTTCCTCCCATGTTATATATTCATATACTATCACAGGTTCATCTAAAAAAATTGAATATCATGAAAAAGGTTAAGATTTTTGTCACTCATTTCAGAAGGTGAAACCCATTTAGATTCATTGCACAGAGTGAAATATTTCAAGACATTTTTATGATTATGGCTTACGGATAACAAAATTCTGTGTCTCCAAAAATGTTAAAATTGTGAAAGTTCAATATTGGAAAGTTGTGGTGTCTCACCCATGTCAGCTAATTACCTCAAAACACCTGCAAAGGTTTCCGGAGCCTTTAAACAGTCTCTCAGTCTGGGTCAGTATAGGCAACGTCGGTCCTGGAGTGCCAATGTCCTGCAGAGTTTCACTCCAACCCTAATCAAACACACCTGAACAAGCTAATCAAGGTCTTCAAGGCTGCAGGCAGGTGAGGTTTTTTTCCAGCATGGAGCTGGAGCTGAACTCTGCAGGACATTGGCACTCCAGGAACGACATTGCCTACCCCTGCTCCAGACAATTTGATCAAGGTGGTCCCACGTGTGTTTCAGTCTGAATCTAGTGGAGTGGCCTTGAATTGCATTTAATTAGGAGAAGGTGAAATCAAATATGTGCATCTAGAAGGTGCTGAATTATGTTTAGAGCAATGGGGTAGATGGAACTATATAATAAACAACACTCAACTGTTTCAGTTATATATAATCAGTGATATATGTGTGTGTAAGTGACTTTGAAGATAATTATGATAATTACACTTACAAAAATATCACTTCCAATTGAACTTCCTCTTCATCAAAGGACAGAAAGAAAGACATTTAAAGCAAATCAAAAGATCATGCAACACTGAAGACTGATGTTATGGCAGCTAAAAATTCACCTTTGCCTCACAGGAATAAATTAACATTTAAAATGGATTAAAAAACAAACAATAAGTAACAAATTTATGTTATATTATTAATATAATAATAATAATATATTTGTAAAAAATGACATCAAATAAATGCAGCTTGGAAAAAAGAGACTTTTTAGAAAACTATTCTAAAGAATCTTACCGCCTTCAGAAGTTGGGTTTTATATTCTATATGTGTTATAGGTTATTTACTACTAACAAGCATCTTAACACATTAATATAGCACTCATTTTGTGTGTTTGTATATCTGCTTTTCAAAACGACTTTGAAGGTGACTTTAGGTCCTACTAAGGCCTGATTGTTTGTGTCTGTTATACGATGTCAGAACATGAACCATGTTGATAGCTGAGTAATGATCGTTGAGTAGTCACATGCTGTTTACCTCCTGTGTGTAACCTGATGCCTGAAGAAGCCCCCGCTCATGTCAGAAGCACAGCCAGCTCTGTGGATTTATAGATCTGGATGAGGAGATGCTAAATGTGCCAATCTGTCACCAAAAACAATCCGTCAGTCTTTCACTCGATGAAACCACAGTGACACTTCAACTAAGCCTGAGAAAAATGGCAAATGCATTTGCAGGAAACGCATGCAGCCTGTCAAACAAACGTATCACAAGCTTGTGTTGGCATTAGAGCTATTGCACACTGTTCTCAAATACTGATATTTATCTTTTTATCTATATTTTGCAGTCTCTTTTTAACCTGCTGGAGTTCCAGAGGCTGGTGTTGCATTATTCTCCCCCTGCACGGGTGCAAGACTTGCCCCGCAATCAGAAGGTGAGATTGCCGCACGATAGCCAGCTCACATGCCATAAGAGCTTCCATTTCTCACCGGCCACTGTGACCTTGCTTGACCTGGTTTGAAAGCCTCAGTTACAAGCAGTGACATTATCATACTCTTACACCCAACTGACTGACCTGTGACCAGAGTAGCTGAAGAAAAGGAAGTGCTTTTTCAAAGTCCCTGTATTCTAGCTGTTAAACTGTCACATCAGCTACTGTGCTCGTCTCGGCAGTCTAGCTGCTGTTCGTGTTATTTCTTTCTTTGGTATGCTCCACTGGGGCCTCAAGCCTGTGAACGGGGTCAGCAGACATGGCCGCTAATCTGAGCTTAAGCTCATCCACTGGTAGAAGATCCCCCACAGAGCCCCGAATTCATCCTTTTCTCTGTCTTTATTGCTTGTTCTTTTCATCTGTTGGGTCAGTGGAGAAGCGCAAATTTTCTAGACTTTAATTTATTATCAATTAAATGTGTCCTCTAAAGAAGAAAATCCAGATGATGTGATCTGGCGTAGGTTTCTGACTCCTGCATGACATTGAGATTGTTGTAAGACATATCCTTACTTGAAAGCTTACTAATCAACTTTAAACATCTATTTAAAACTCTTTAAAAACTATTTGCCTTCATACCCTGTAACAATGTTAATAGTTAATAATCCAACCCCCCCAAAACCAGTGATAACATATTACATTTTTATGCATTTGGCTGACATTTTGTGTCGGTTATGTACTCTCTGTAAAACACAACCATGACCTTGATGTTATACTATGCTGTACGAGCTGCAGGAACACTTCATGTGTTAAGGTTTAGGCTAATTTGTTCTCTCATTCACATAGGAACACAGGAACCTGCCTTTCATGCAGGAGCTGAGGCACCTTTTCTCCTTGTTGGTGGGCTCCAAGAGAAAGTATGTGGATCCATCCAGAGCCGTGGAGATCCTCAAGGATGCCTTTAAGTCCAGTGAATCTCAGCAGGTAAGTCTGCCATTTACATACAGTATATAGTCTTAAAGGTACAGCAGTAATAACAAAGAGTGTTTTATTCCATAGATCACTGAATGGGTGAAATTGTCACGTATAAAAAAAATTATGACACTTTTGGTGCAATATTAAAAAGTAGACTAATAAGTGGGCTTCAGGAAAAAACTAAATGCTGCAAACATAGGTCCACTTATCAAGCTCTCAATATTTGTGCCAAGGGTCAGTCTCTTTTATACACTCTCAGCATCATAGATAAGCCTGACCTTTTGATTAATATGGTACATGTGACCCCATTTTAGTGCCACCTTTGCACTTAAAAGGGGCACAAATAAGGGCAAAAATTTTATTTTTTAGGACCAATGTAGAACAGATAAAACAAGAATACATTTGTTCAGGGTTTGAATTGGTGAGTTTGTTTGTACAGCAGGATGTGAGTGAGTTCACCCATAAACTCTTGGACTGGCTAGAAGACGCGTTTCAGATAAAGGCAGAAGAGGACAGGTAAGACCATATACGCCCCACCATAATATCTGCTTTCTACTGTATCTCTGTGTTCCTCTGTCATATCAGTCAGAATGATGTATGACCGCATCACAAATTCAGCTGGAACAGACATTAATGATGATTAATGTGGTACATTAACCTGTATGACTTCAATTAGCACCGTTAAATACCTGCTGAAGACAGTCCTCATGTGACTCCTACAGCCAAAGGACACCGACTCCTCTAGTTCAGAACATTCCCAGCACCATGTGACTCTGTGTTTGCTCTTGTTCTACACAGAGAGGGAGAGAAGCCGAAGAACCCAATGGTTGACCTGTTTTATGGACGTTTCCTGGCTGTGGGTGTCCTGGAAGGTGAGTATTCATCGGCTGTATGAGTCCTCTCTTCTAGTTAATGAGAAGTGACCTTGCGTTAATGTGATGTGGAGAACCCAAGTTCTAAAATGATGTAATGGTTGTTGATGTGTGAGTGGCATTGGGTTTATTAAATATGACAGGACTGATCACAGCTCGTTACATATAGACAGTTTAGCCAGTGAACATTTTATCTTGTCAAGATGTTAAAATCTTAAGATTTCCTGCATGTGCGCTTGTCTTGTTCACTTTTAAGTATTAAATGTATTGGAAAAAATTACTATTTGTAATTTGAAAATGCAATACTCGTCAATTAATAAGCACATTGACATTCATACAGTAAGTGTAGGGTCAGAGTAAATTCATCACGCCAGAGAAATATTAATCTGCGCTGATATTAACACATGTATTTAAGTACCGAATAAGCATATTTAGATGATACTGAGGAATCATGTGACACTGAAGAGTGGAAGATTACTGCTGAAAATTCAGCTTTTTAATATTCCGTCCAAATAACGACAAATGTATTGTAATTACAGTAAAGTGTGAATTGCGGTAGCAAGTGGATATTTAATTTTTTACATTTGTGTACTGCTTATATGTTTCTGGCCGTGTTTTTGGGGTATTTTTTTTTTTTAACAGTGCAGTAACTGTACAGTGGCCGCTAAATAAAGAAATTACGCTCATAAGATTATCATTATGCAGAGCATATTTAAAGACAGTGATGTGAGTGACCTTGTTTGTTTTTACAGGAAAGAAATTTGAGAACACTGAGATGTTTGGGCAGTACCCTCTCCAGGTGAACGGCTTCAAAGATCTGCACGAGTGTTTAGAGGCAGCCATGATAGAGGGAGAGATTGAGTCTTTGCATTCTGCCGAGAACTCTGCCAAATCAGGGCAAGAGGTTTGTAGAGAGCTTGCCTCTCTCTCTTTTTTTCCTCTATCCCAGGGCACCACATTATGCTCAAACATCTAAAACTGTTCCACTTTCTAAGATATTACTTCTATTTGCCGTCCAATCAATCTTTGAGGTGAAGAATAAGAAAACATGTGACCTCTGGCCGAGATGTTACATAATAGCTTTTCAGTCATCAGTGCTGCCCTGGGCAGATCCCTTTGCAGCTGCTTCCTGCTAATTACTTCAGCTGAGTGCAAAAAAAGAAGGAGATTCTCTGGTGTACATTATTCTGGGCACCAGTGGGCTGGGATGTTAATGAAAGCCCAGCACACTGTGTCTCTCTCAGGGCTCAGAATGTGATCAGGTCACCAGTGTTCATTCCAGCTGTCAGCATGGGAGGCGGGGCTGGGATGCGTCACATGGATGGGCTTTTCTTGGTGCATGCTGGAGTTAAAATACTACTAAACACAGATTTCTGGAAAGTAAATAGTTTAAGAAATGCCAAGAAAATTCAAGATTCAGAGAAAATGCAGTGTAAACATTTGGATCAATATAGTCAGATTCATTTAAAGACTTTTTTTTTTCTTCACTGTTGACATATTGGCAAAGGTTTAGGGTTAATTTTTGGTGTTTTCCCCCCTCCCCAGCACTGGTTCACAGAACTCCCACCGGTTTTGACCTTTGAACTATCAAGGTTTGAGTTTAATCAAACCTTAGGCCGACCTGAGAAGATTCACAACAAGCTAGAGTTTCCCTCCATGCTATACATGGACAGGTTAGTGTTGTCTGTTTTTATTTTTATTCATTTTATGCTTTCTAGATGTATTTTTTTGTGTATGTAAATATTTTTTAAATGTTTTTTGTCTGTATTGAATATTTTAACTAATGTGTAAAATCTCACATTGTCTTTTTTCCCCCAGTGGTAACCTGCATGAGTGGTTACATTGCAATATTTTCGTTTTGTTTTTGTTTTTTTATTTATTAGCGTGCTAAATTTTATTTTATTTGATCAGAAAAATACTTATGTCTGCAACTGATTCCAGGTACATGGACAGGAACCGAGACATCACGCGGATAAAACGAGAGGAGATTAGAAGACTAAAGGAGCACTTGACTGTTCTCCAGCAGCGACTGGAGAGGTTTGCTAGCTCTGTTTAGCCCTTGCCCTGATCGAGAACTTGCTGTTAACTTACATAGCAAGAAAATCTCAGCTTAAAATATGAAAGAAGTTTTAAGAATGTTAATGAAAATATGAAAGTCATATACTGAGTGACAGTGTTTCTTTTCAAGACACAGACTGACTGTTTCATATTTTTCTGCTGTTGTGTTATAGAAAACTAACCCTTTCGCTCATTGGTGATTTGTTTTTCCTGAAATTCTCTCTGTGACAGGTATCTGAGCTATGGCTCAGGGCCCAAGCGGTTTCCCCTGGCCGATGTTCTCCAGTATGCCATGGAGTTTGCATCCAGCAAGCCTGTGTGTACATCGCCTGTGGAGGACATTGATACAACAGCACCACCTGGTGGCACAACTGCACTGCTGCCACCTCCAGCAAGGCAAGTTTTTTCGTCTCAAAACTAAAAATGTGTATAGAATAGCTCTGCTAATTTGCTTATGCATTTATAAGATATTAATGTGTTTTTGTTCATGGACTACAGCACAGGGGAGCAGCCGGATGCATCTGTCCCGCCTGAGTGCTCCGGCTCTGGTCCACAAGCCCAGCAGCAGCAACAACAAAGACTTTCAATCCATAAACCTTTCACTCAGTCTCGTGTGCCGCCAGACCTACCCATGCACCCCGCCCCACGTCACATCACAGAGGAGGAGCTGCGGGTGCTGGAGGGCTGTCTGCACCGCTGGAGGAGTGAGGTGGAGAATGACACCAGGGGTACAGACGCACATGCATGTAAACATATGTTTATACAGCCTGATTTCTGTTTGGGCTTTGTGCATTTACATGTTTCTGTCTGGTGTGTGTCAGATCTGCAGGCCAGTATATCCAGAATCCACAGAACCATTGAGCTTATGTATTCTGACAAGTCCATGATGCAGGTAAGAAGCTTTTTCAGATAATTTTAGAACCCCCGGACCCCAGAACGAGTTGATCTTGTTCATGTTGATGCGTTTCAGGTGCCGTACCGGCTGCATGCTGTTTTGGTCCACGAGGGTCAGGCTAACGCAGGTCACTACTGGGCATACATCTTTGACCCACATCAACAGCGATGGATGAAATACAATGACATTTCAGTGACAAAGTCATCCTGGGAGGAGCTGGTGCGAGACTCGTTCGGTGGATATCGCAATGCCAGCGCATATTGCCTCATGTACATTGATGACAAAAAACCCTTCCTTATTGAAGGTAACCTAATCTGCATATGCAAATGTACTCATTCATTACCGTCTTATGAATTACCAACACAGCTAATAGGCTGAGTAGTGCAATCTAAAGGCTTCATTTCAAAGAAAATTCAAAGTTATTTTTCAAATTGCTATAAAATATATTTTTAATCAATTAAATATTTTTTTATTTTAATTAATTAAAAAGATTAAATATAAAAAATGCATTTTGAGGCACAAACTATTGTTATAATTATGATTTAAAATTTTAAGTCTGCTTTTATTTGTCAATTAAAAAAATGTATAAAATTTACAAACTTTAATATTTATTTAAATTTGTACCTTTTTATTAGTAAATCTATTCCTTATTTTTAAGTGACGCTTTAGGTCGTCTGTAGTTAATTTATTTGTATTTTGGGTACAAATTGTCCTGTTGAAGGTGTTTTCAAAGAAGATTTTTTTAAATGTTAAATTTAAATAAAGTGTTTTTTATGCTATAGGAATTTATAAAATGTATCATTATTTATCATTATTTATATTTATCATTATTTATTATTTATATAAAAATGTATCAAATTTACTATCAAAATAATATTTGGCTTAATTAAAAGTTAATTAAATAGTTTTCATATAACTCCATATGTGTAAAATGCCGACTCTGTGCTTCTGTGCATCTCAGAGGAGTTTGATAAAGAGACAGGGCAGATGCTCAGTGGCTTGGACAAGCTCCCTCCTGATCTGAAGGAGTTTGTAGAAGCAGATAACAAGCTCTTTGAAAGGGAGATGGAGGAGTGGGACGCTCTGCAAGCGCGCAAACTCCAGCAGGAGAAACTGGCTCTAGCTGCAGCCAGTGTGGCCGCCCAGCCCATGAGCACTGAACCCTGCCCTCCAGACAACACAGGTAAGCCTTTCACATGTCTGAATCTGTGTACCGTCTGAAACAACTGTCCTGAACTCATTCTCTGCTCCCTCAGCAGCCCCTCAGCATGACCCAGAGTACATGGAGCAGCAGTCGCCCACCGGAGACTCCAAACACCTCCAGGAGGACACAGAGAGAGCCATCAGCAAAGCCGCATCTGAGCATGATGAGAAGAGTCCAGAAGCCCTGCTCAACACAGTAAGACATGCATAAACACGTTGTCTGAGTCCATCAGATAGCTCTGGAGACCCAAACACTCTTTAAGGGTGCGTTTAGGAAGTTCTGCTGTTCTGTAGTTGGATGTAGGGCGTATATTCATTTCTACAAATCAGAAGAAATGCCAGCAGGTTTGAAATGTGAATTGTGTGTTAGTTTTGTTATCTCATACTGTTCATGCTTTTTCCATCTGTCTTATAAACACACTGGACTTTGGGTATTTGGTTCTAATAACTCAAATATCCAAAAAAAAATATCCTTATCCATGTTGTGTTGCATTTGCGCTTTGCTTCATTCATTAGAGTAATGTGCAATTAAAAAAAAGAATTATGCACTCATTTTTTTTAATAATGCAAAAAAGAGTCTTCATTCGTACTCATATTACTCATTAATTATTGTAGATAGAGAAGTGCATGTAGCTGATGAAGTACTGTGGGTTTTTCTGACAGTTAAGAGTGGACTGACACCAGCCTAAGTATATATAATTCTTGTAGGTGACTTGTATGTTTAAGGAGAGATAACAAAATAGTAATTGGTAAAACTAAGTGAAACTTAGTGAAACAGATATTATGTTGTACAGTAATTTGTATGTGTTGTGTTTGGCAACTAATTTGTAATTCATCAACATGTTATTTAAACTATAATATTTATAAAAACGAATATATTATATATTAAAAAAATCCTATTTTTTCTTTAGGTGAAACATTTAGTTTTAAAGAGAGAAAACATTAATTTGTCAAATAATTTTGTGTTGTGTTCGGCAATTCATTTGTAGTTCATTTTCAATAATTACAATTAATATATATATATATTAAATAAAAGAGCCTTTCAATTAAAAGACGTAGATTCTCCTATCCCAGTTTAATATAAAAAGACATAAGTCATTCATAAGCTGTGTCACACTTGTCATCAAGCTTTCATTTTGGAAAAGTCTAAAAAAGAGCAGCAATAAATCGATTTCCCAAGCAGAAATATCCCAATTAAAAATTGTTGACGCTTGTGACAGATAATACTTAACACACTTTAGCTTTTAAGTACCAAATCCGCTTTATAAAAAACCATGACACTTTGTATACATAATCTTATTTAGATTATTAAAGGAGGTAAAAATAATAAATAAAAAAGATTAGAACTGGATGAGATGCTCTCTCTCAGTACTTCTTGGCCCACTTTCTCTTTCAGAGAGCTTTTCTCCCCCCCCTCTCTTTCTGTCTCTCTTAGTCTCAGTCATCACATCCCGACAGCGAGGTGACTTCTGACCCCTGTCCTCCCCTTGACCCTGAGCAGGACGACTCCGCCTCCTCTCCGCCCGCACCTCAGCGGGTGGTGGAGGTGGCCATTCCTAATGTAGGAACCTTTGTCATTCAGTCGAAGGAGGGAGGTTATGATGATGAGGTAGAGTCCCAAACAAAAAAAAAACAGTCCGGTCATGAGCGTGCAGCCCTAAAACTCCCAGCATCCCTTTCACAACCTGCTCTGACATGCCAAACCCTTTTCAGATTACTCCCAGTGGACTGCCAAACTACTAACGCTGCCCCCGGTAAAACTTTATAAATAGTAAAGGTCCTGTTTTACCTTTTTTTTTTTTTCCCCCTTCATGAAGCATGTTGCGCAGGCTTCAGATCATTGTGTTTTTTTTTATTTTATTTTAATTTGGCGTCTTTGCAGCTCACTATGGTGTTCATTATTTATTTAAAAAAGCAGTAGACACATTAACCTGCATGATGATCCTGTTCTGAATGTTTAATCATATTCAGTGCTTGATGTCGAATTAGCTTGAGATTGTTTCAATGGGTTGGCTTGAGTTCATTCACTGGTGACTAAGCTGTGGTGTGATTGGCATGCGGACTGGCCAATGAGCGTTTTGGAGGCGTGGCCGGTGTAGTAATATCCTTCCCTCCTTGGGCAGGCGATGATGACCCCAAACATGCAGGGTGTCATAATGGCCATTGGCAAATCCAGGAGTGTTTATGAAAAATGTGGGCCTGAAGCAGCGTTCTTCAAGGTACATGACCTGCTGCATGCCACACCCCCTGTGCATCTCATTAGCTCTTTGACCACACCCCCCTCTCTGAACATCTCATCTCTGTGAGCTTACTTTTTACACTGCAGGCTGTGTTAGGCTGGTAGGGTTCTTTATTTATTATAATTACTCATTGTGTGTAGGTTGCTGGCTTCTAAGATCGGATGGATACCAGCCTCCAGTTGTTTTGGTATCAAAAGTGATCAAATGAAATAGCGCTGTGCATATAAAATTCAGTTTCAGTTATTCGTATTCATTTATTGTAGGTGATGTGAAACTGAAGTGAAGAAAAATATTAAATGAACATTAAATATATTCATGTAATGTTTTTCTATGTATATAATTCAGATCAGGTATTGAAACTTCAAAAATGATGATGTTGAAGTACCGCAGTGTTTTTAGTATTGGCTTACTTTGTCACCATCTGCTGTCAGCTGAATGTAATTGCTGCTGTGTGTTATAAAAGGTTTGGGTATCTTTGGCAATGCAGTATTGCATAGTTGTTTACATAGCAAACAATATTTAGTGCTAATTAAAACTTTAAAAACAACTGCATTTATGACAGCAAGTGGTAAGTGAGAATTGTCTGTTAGACAAAGGGTGACTTTTTAAGATTTTATCAAGGGTCTGCAAATGAAAACTAGCCTTTCGGCTAATTATGGTACTTTACAGTCATATTAATTAATGTATATTGCCCCTGTAAAGAAATAAATGAAAACTTAATTGTTTCATTGGCAGATGTCTAATTTGTGTTTTCATTTGTTGTCCAGCTGTGTATTTTCACCCTGGCTGTTATTTCTACTACCAAAGAAGTTTGAGTCATACACATTACAACCACATGCACCAAATCAGTCATTACTTTTTAGTATCTTCTTGTGTAGATAGAAAGATTGATTTATTTTTTAGTTCATGTGTATTTCATCTCTAACTCTTTTTATTTATTTTCCCACTGTCTCTCGACTTCTTTCTGTCTCTAACAGGCGATGAAAGTAGAGTACACTCGTTTACTGAGGTTTGCTCAGGAGGACACGCCCCCCGAGAGGGACTACCGACTGCAGCACGTCATTGTTTACTTCATTCACAACCAGGCACCCAAAAAGATTGTGGAAAGAACTCTGCTCATGCAATTTGCAGACAGAAACCTTGGCTTTGATGAGAGGTATGAGTCATGAATTTTTATTTGATTTGATATTTAATTTTTTTATACAAACAGCAAAGCATCTCTGTAAAAATCAAGTGCCAAAAAATACTGCTTTGTAGTCTGTTTTTTTTTTTTCCCTATTAATATTTTTTTATTTAATTATTTCCGTTAAGTGGAAATTTGATTATTTTTTTATGATCT
Source organism: Enteromius unitaeniatus (assembly GCA_032359435.1). NCBI lineage: Eukaryota > Metazoa > Chordata > Actinopteri > Cypriniformes > Cyprinidae > Enteromius > Enteromius unitaeniatus. Next base: position 14,486,286 of record JAUMHI010000043.1, read on the forward strand.
GCTTCTACATCAGATCATAAGGATTCTAAAAACACAATACAAAACTACAGTTTAAATTTTTTTTATTTATTTATTTAAATGCAATTATTTTTACAGGATTCCCATCATAAAAGCCTGGAAACATTAGGCAATTTTAAAATGAAATTTATAGGCCTGTAAAATTAATGGAAATAATTTAATTTACATTAATAAAATAAAAAAAATGTTTTTTTTGTAAGTTATGCTTAACTCTTAAATATTTCATCAGCTAGAAATTGCTCTATAGTCTTTATAACATGTGTTTTAAAAAATACATCTTCAAAAATCATGAAATTCAATGTTGAAAAAAAAAAAATATATATATATATATATATATATATATATATGTGTGTGTGTGTATATATATATATATATATATATATATATATATA